>JAVLUZ010000658.1:835240-846541 GCA_036768485.1 Mermis nigrescens
TAGCTTAAAATAGAAAGGAGTCTATAGAGCTGATTTTTAAAATTTGGAAAAAATTATAAGGACGGCTGCATTTTTGAAAAAAAACTAGCATAGCTCCTTTTTCTGAAGACAATTGGCACGAAAGGAAGACTATACCTAGTTAATATTCGAAGTTAAATGTTGGCCCGGCGGGGATACTTAATGAAATTTAGTACCTTTACAAAGGGAATGAAAGACTTCTAACGCAACCTCATTTTCTAAACTTATCAGCCTTATTTCGTTAACGGTTCAATAAGTGAATCAGTAGGTAGCGCGATAGCGCTACCTATAATATACTTGGCCATCCTTTTTTCTTATATGTTTTTCACAGCGAGTGCGAAATTTGTGTCCCGCCTCACAGCTATAACGGCACACATCTGACAGGTGCGGTTTTTTTAAAAGGTAGATAATAAAAAACTTAGTGCCCCCATTTTTTCTTGTTTACACTCAATACCGAGCGCGTCGTGAGTGTGTAAAGTTTACACCAAAAATTCAAATAATTTGTGGAGGGCCAATTTTTTTTCTAAAAATGTTTTCCCTAATTAGTAGGTTACGAATCTGGTCTTAAAATTTTTTTACACTCATTGGTTGTTGCACAGGAGTGTAAATTAGACGGTTTTTTTACAGTTTTCATGTGGCCAAGCATATCTAACTCACTTTTACATTCTATGCAGTCTGATTGGTTTCAAAATGTAGACGGTTAAAAAATCTAGGGGAGACTTTTTAATTCTTTTTTCAAAAGTAATATTCTCGACTTTAGAGGCGGTTTATTGTAAAGAGTCTAAGACAAAAAGAATTTTTCCCTGCCATATTCTCCACTTGGTAGACAAAACGTGGTAACTACCCTTAAAATGTGCCTCGTCTTAAGCGCTACACGTCAAAATTTATTTTGTTTTTTACAATCAATATTGCGTTATTAGTGCAAGTGCAAACTTAACACTGAAAACATTTTTCCGCCCATAGCGTCGTGGATGATGAATTTTTTTAAAATGTTTTCCCTAATTAGTAGGTTACGAATCTGGTCTTAAAAATTTCTTTACACTCATTTGTTGTTGCACAGAAGTGTAAATTAGACGGTTTTTTACTGTTTTCATGTGCAAGAGCATATCTAACTCAGTTTTACATTCTATGCAGTCTGATTGGTTTCAAAAGGTAGACGGTTATAAAATCTAGAGAAACTTTTTTATTTTTTCTTAAAAAGTAATATTTTCGAATTTAGAGGCGGTTTATTGTAAAGAGTCTGAGACAAAAAATATTTTTTCCCTGCCATATTCTCCAATTAGTAGAAAGAACGTGGTAACTACCTTTAAAATCTGCCTCGTCTTAAGCGCTACACGTCGAAATTCATTTTGTTTCTTTACAATCAATATTGCGTTATTAGTGCAGGTGTAAACTTTACACTTGAAAAATTTTTTTCCGCCCAGAGCGTCGTGGATGATAAATCTTTTTTAAAAAATGTTCTTTGTGAGGTCAGAATAACGAATCTGACCTTCAAACTTTTCTACAATTAATACACAGTACCAGGGGTTTAAACTTTACACTCTAGTGGATGAGTAATAAACAGATTTTGTCCAAGATTTCTCTGCCAACTTTTTCGGTTATGAGTTAAGATAATTTAAATATATAAATATAAAGTTACTTTTAAGGGCTACACGTCGAAGCAAACCGCGTTCAAAAAAACGTAATATTGAGTTGTTTATCGGGGTGTAAAGTTCGAAATCTGAGGTGTAAAATAGGCGAAAAAAACAGGTTTTTTCGTATTTAATTGGTAAATCATATCAAATATTTCGCGGAACATAAGTTTGGCACATACAAACGTACTACAATCAAAGGGCTACAAACTGGCCCAACCCGAATTTATTTACACTCAATGGAGCGTTCGGTTCAGATTTTTAAAGTTTACAATGTGGTGGACAGTGAAAAATACGTGTTTGTCCATATTTTTGTTCGCCACCCCTTAAAAAGTACTTTATTTTTATCCTATTCGACCTCTCCCGACTTCTACACTTCCACCTTCCCCTAAAAATTATCATATTCTTCATTCCATTCCCACACATATTTTCAATCAAAATCCGGGACAGGAAAATGGGTACTCTGGCTTAATGCGACTTGAGTACGAATTGGTATGTGTGTTATTATATCTTACTTGTGTTAAAAGATCATATGTGGTGTCTCATTTTTGTGCCTGTCTCGTTTGTACATACCTTTACCCAGGGGCGGATTTAGGGGGGGCGCCTCCCCCATTGGCCCAAAAAAGTGCGCAAAATTAAGCATTTTTAAGCGATTTTCGGGTTAAAACGGCTAATTTTTCCGCCCAAGTCAGAGCCCGCCCTCCCTTAGGGCTACCGCCCCCTTAGGAAAATCCTAGATCCGCCACTGCCTTTACCGTAAGCTTTTGTCCATAGGCCTATTGTCGTATTCATAGATCCTTTTCATCTCTTGGTTCGTGTTGTTACGCCTCTTTTTCCGCATCAGTTAAAACTGCGTGCGAGCGCAGTTTTGACGGCACTTTAAGATTTTACATTTTACTAATTAGTTTTTGAGCCTGAGAGCCTCTCCGCCAGCTTCCGCGCTGAGCGTATCTTTTTTCTTTTCGTCGCCGTACGTGAGCAGACTCCGTACGTGCCTTTTTATCTGCTTGGCTGCAGAACTCGTCTGTTAGTTTTCCTGCGTAGTGTGCACGCTTCTTTTCGCCGTACGCTTTGTTTTTTATCATTCGTGTTTGTGCCAATTGGCATCAGTTGTTGTATGCCTTTGGCAGGGCTTTGTGCCCTTGTTTAATTACATTGTTTGATTTTACCCGATTAGCGTAACACGACGGTCAGCAGCATGTATCCTCCATGCTGTCGCTTTTTAATTGCTTCATAATTTTTCTGTCCAAAAAATATTGTAAAAATTAATTATTTAATTAACGATGCTGGGCTCGGTTGAATTTCCGTGCTGTTGAATTCTGTCCTTGTGCTACACTATACTTAGGAACCCTTAATATTTTCAAGCACCGGAATTCGGTCCAAAACAAGTTAAATAATAATCTTTTTGAGCCCTCAATTAGGTTTCCGGGGAACTTACTTTAATTAGGTACTTAATCTCAAAGGGGTTAAGTAAGTAAGTTTCACTAGGTGCGTGCGTAGAGGGACGGGCTACCTTGAATAGGCCGGGCCGCTTACCCTCGAATCGCCGGCTGGTGATCGACCTCCTAAAAAGGGCGAGAACCTCCGTGTGAGCGCATAAGCTTGAGATTCGGGTTAAGTAAGCGAAGTGAACGTAGCTTGAGTCTACGTTAACACATCTGATATTTATTTGTCCTTGGGCCATTGTGGAGACTTAATTTTTTCATAAATGTTGATCGTAATATCAGAATAACGAATCCGACTGAAATTTTCTTTAAACTCTGTGGTTGTGTAAAGTTTACACTGCCTATTAACTCAACTCTTGTTCTAGAGCCTTGCGGAAGCTTAATTTTTTTCAAAATGTTCTACGTAAAATCAGAATTGAGAATCTGACTATTAGTTTTCTCTACACCTAGTAGTTGTGTTAAATTTGCACTAATCATTTGTTGTTAAAATGTAGTTTATACTACAAATTTATTTTACTTCCAAATCTGAGCGTTAGTGTTCCTTACACTTGAAATTTGCGTAAAGTTAATGCTGAAAAACTTTGATCTGTTAAAATAATGTAAGGTTGTCTTGTTTGAGAAGGATAATGCTGATGTTAAGAACAGTATTGCTTTCCGTGTTCTCGGACTGCTGTCATTATAATGGCATGTTACTGTATGTGTTTACTGACTGATGTACTCAAATCATACTAATTAAAAGCGGGGTACTAGCAAAGAAAAATGCTCCGATGGAACAAAAAAGATGAATATACTTGGAATTGTGGATTATTAAGGATGTAAAAGGATGGGACTAGGAAAAATCTACCTAAAGTCGCAAAATCTGCTAAAAATCACACTTTCTCTAAGCAACGCAAAAAATCGAAGTATATTCTGCGGCCAACAGATTAAAATAAATATTTAACCATAAAATGATTGAAAAAGCAGCACATTAGCTACGCAGTAGCTATGGGAAATGATGTTGAGTAAACTAACTGTCTTTCTAAGCCAATTGAATGAATGGTTTAAAACAGTAGGAAACACTTAAGTTGACTTGAAACAGACTAGATGTAGGTACACTAGCATGCCCTTAAGGATTGTGTGCACTAATCAATCGGCCGCTGCTTTGCTTGCTTTAATGCTCAGAACAAAATAAAACAACTTTAAATACAATACCACTTAATTTTCTATCGATCAGGATACGAAGCTAGTCAGCGTTGCTACTTGCCATTAATTTAAAAAATAAACATTACAGATTTCGTTTATACACTCTTATCTGAAACTTTGAACATTATTTAAAAAAGACACTTTTTAGAGGCTGCAGAATATACTTCGATTTTTTGCGTTGCTTAGAGAAAGTGTGATTTTTAGCAGATTTTGCGACTTTAGGTAGATTTTTCCTAGTCCCATCCTTTTACATCCTTAATAATCCACAATTCCAAGTATATTCATCTTTTTTGTTCCATCGGAGCATTTTTCTTTGCTAGTTAAACACTTACTGTAAAGGTCTATCAATAAAATTATATATGATATAACTTCTCGCCACGAAATCTGAAAACTTAACAATCCTTAAGCCTTTTTTAAGATCGCTCAAACTATATTAGAGCATAGGATGCCGCAGGATCTAATCGTGTGTTAACATTGCTTGTATTGAAAGAAATAACGACATCCTACGCTACAACATAGAAAGTTAAGGATTGTTATGTAAATGCCCAAATTTTGTGGAGAGAACTACATCTCTTCCTAAGTTATTCTTATGTATGTATTTACCGGAATGATTTATTATCGACTAAATTCATAGTAAATCTGTAAGCATAATGCCTTAAACAAAGTTTAGAAACAAACTTAACGGGAGGAAAAGTGAAGATCAGACATCATCTGAGGGGGAAGGGCCGTTCACCACCCCCACCCTTCTCCAGAACTCGCAATTTTCCAAGTTTCTCCGAAAAATTCGTAGAAAACGTGATGTTTTAAGCGTTTTTAGATATCAATTTGCACAAAAGGGTCCATTTGACTATACTTTGCTAAATTTATCCGAATTTTTTTCCATTTTTTCCGAAATTTTTTGCTTTTATGCTCTATAAATATATAACCTCGCCAGAAACGATGTCTCCGACGCGTATCCACAGGCACTTTAAAACATGACCCTGGAATTCCCATGACTTGCATGTCTAGTGAAGATGCCAACCCAAGTCGATCGTGTCATTGCTGACTGTATTGATCAAAAAAGCGAGATCACTTGCTCAAATCTATGCCACACTTTGGGTCATTTAACTAAAGGTAAAAAACTTTGTGGGTCCATATTTTTAAGTAGTATTGCTTTTTACTCGGTGATACGTCGCCTTCTAAGCTTAACGTTCCGGCGGCGGCCGTTTCCGTTGTGCCGTAGCCCTCCAAAATTATACAACCCATGGCAGCCCGCATAAACCGCAACACATCGGGGCTTATTGGGGCGCTGCCCGAAATCATCAATCTCACTCGGCCACCCATCGCATCGTGCAATTTGCCAAAAATATATTTGTCGTAAATAGAATCAGTACGTATGACGAGGCTTAATGCGAAATCAATCAGTTGAAGATTATTAATTAACTAAATTAATTGATTTCCTTTTAATCAATTAACTGCAATGCATACATGAGCATGGGGGGTGAGGGGGTATTACCTTCTGGGCTTTGAAAAACTGACAGCCATATAGCGATTTTGGCCGAAAAAGCCATTGCTGTATAGCCTTTTTGGGGCTCAGAAACCTAGCTATACAGTCTTTTTTAGCTCAGAAATGCTATTTAATTGTCTTTTCTGAGTTTCAAAGGATAAATAGCTATTTTCTCGACTCCAAAACTGAATTAATAGCCATTCTTAGTCCAAAAAGGCAATATAGCTATGTTTGTGAATCCAAAAAAGCTATATAACTAGCTTTCTGAAACCAAAAAGGCTATATACGTAACTAATTTTCTAACACCAAAAGGATTATAGAGCCGTTGTTACGAAGCACATAGCTATCTATGTAGCAATTTTTGGTTTTCACCCCTCCCCCTGAAAGTTTGACCTTGCGCACTCATGCTGCCATGAATTACGCTTCGTTATCGCTATGGTAATTTATTTACACCACAATCCAAATCCAATAAAGTTCATTGCCAAATATGCGTTACTAAATGAATTGGAAATATTCGTAGCGCAAATTCCAAGTTTTTCCTGAAGGACTACTTTACATACTACTTATAACAGTGTAACAGAATCGATTTGCAAAAATTTCGTACCCCTCAATTCGTTCATACAATTTATCCCTCCAAAACTCGTCTCTTGGAATGCATTTATCATTGAAATTATGAACTATGAAGAATTTTGTCGTTTCTATCAATTACTTGCAGGCTATTTTATTTAACTAACAAACAATATTAGTACACTCATTGTATATAAGCGTCGATCATAGATTAGATGTATTGATGATAAAAGAGAAGCTAGCAATGTTTAGCTGATTTGTCAGTAGATTATCAAATACTTCTTACTACAAATCAGCTAAACGTTGCTAATAAGCCGATTGTATCTCAATTATCATCAATACATCAAAGGTAGCGCGATACCGCTACCTATAATATACTAAGCCATCCTTTTTCTTATATGTTTATCACAGCGAGTGCGAAATTTGTCTCCCACTCACAGCAACTAGAGCACACACCTAGGAGGTGCGGTTTTTTTAATCGATGGATAATTGAAAAATTCGGTGCCCGTCTTTTTTCTTGTTTACACTCAATACCGAGTTAGCAATGAGTGTGTAAAGTGTAAACCGAAAACTCAAATAATTTGTGGAGAGCCAATTTTGTTTAAAATGTTGCTCCCGAGTTGTGGATTACGAATCTGAAATCAAAATTTCTTTACACTCAATAGTTGTTACCCAAAAGTGTAAAGTATACGTGTTTTTTATTCTTTGCGTGTCCTTCAGCTTATCTAACTCAATTTTGGTTTCCGCGCAGTCCAATTACTTTTATAATGTTGTAGAGGGTTACAATATCTCAAAAACAAAGTAAAATTTTTTTAACGCAATAATTCTCGATCTCTGATCGTTTTAGTGTAAGGGTTCGAGACATAAAACGAAATTTCTTCAGCTACTCCGCTAAGTAGGGGGAACATGCTAATTATGCTTTAAATGTACCCTGACCTTAGTGTTACAGATCCTAGTTTATTTTGTTTCTATACACCAAATATTGCGTTATATGCACAAGTGTAAAGTTTACACTGATAAGCACTTTTCCGCCCAGAGCATTGGGTGTCAAACAATTTGCGGAGGGCCAATTTTTTCAAAAAATGTTGCCCCTGAGTTATAGATTACGAATCTGAAATTAAAACTTCTTTACACTCAATGGTTGTTGCATAAAAGTGTAAAGTAAACGAACTTTTACTGTTAGCGTGTCCTAAAACTTATCTAAGTCAATTTTGGTTTCTGTGCAGTCCAATTGGTTTTATAATGTAGAGGGTTACAACATCTCAAAACGTAATTTTTTATCTTTTAACGCAATATTTCTCGATCTTTGATTGTTTTAGTGTAAAAGGTTCGATACGAAAAACGGTATTTCTTAAGCTACTCCGCTAAGTAGGCGGAACATGCTAATTATGCTTAAAATGTGCCCAGACCTTAGCGTTACAGATCCTAGTTTATTTTGTATCTATACACCCAACATTGCGTTATTCGCACAAGTGTAAAGTTTACACTGAGAAGAGCTTTTCCGCCCAGAGCATTGAGTATCAAACAATTTGCGGAGGGCCAATTTTTTTCAAATGTTGCCCCTGAGTTGCAGATTACGAATCTGACCTTAAAATTTCTTTACACTCAATGGTTGTTGCACAAAAGTGTAAAGTATACGGGTTTTTACTGCTAGCGTGTCCTAAAGCTTATCTAGCTCAATTTTGGTTTATGTGCAGTTCAATTGGTTTTATAATGTAGAGGGCTTCAATATGTCAAATCGTAAAATTTTTTCCTCTTTTAACGCAATATTTCTTGATCTGTGATCATTTTAGTGTAAAGGGTTCGAGACGACAAAAGAAATTTCTTCAGCTACTTGCACTCCCCCAGAATTTTGGCGCTGCCAATTATGGATATATGGCCTGAATTATTAAATTGAAGAAGGGAACTAGCAAAGAAAAATGCTCCGAAGGAACAAAAAAGGTAAATATACTTGAATTTCTTCATTGCTAAAGATGTAAAAAGAGGGGACTAGGGAAAATTTCCCTATATGCGCAGAAGCCATAGGAATGTGCTAAACAGTTAGACTTCCCCTAAACAACGCAAAAATCGAGTATATTCTGCGGCCTGTGAAAAATGAGGGTGTAGTCACAAAGCGTATTTAAGTGTTTCGCAAAAGAGCATTGAAGACACTTTCATGACTATTAAATAATCAATGTATTATTTATTTAATGAAATCTTGACCTTCCACAAAGCTCTAGAGTAAAAGATAATAGTGTATACTTTACACCTACATGGCCAACTCAATAGTTTTCTTGAAAAACCTCAAAAAATTTCTTTAAATTTTCCAAAATAAAGTAATCAAAATACTCGCCATAGTAATCGAAATTACTACGGAAAATCTGTAGAAACGCGCAAAGGCCGCAGAATATACTTCGATTTTCGCGTTGTTCAGGGGAAGTCTAACTGTTTAGCACATTCCTATGGCTTCTGCGCATACAGGGAAATTAACCTTAGTCCCCTCCTTTTACATCCTTAGCAATGAAGAAATTCAAGTATATTCACACTTTTTGTTCCACTGGAGCATTTTTCTTTGCTAGTCTTATCTATGATCAGCGCTACATATGTGGTATGTAGATGTACGTAATAATATGGCTAAGTGAAACGAGTAACTAATGATAAAACCATAAGAAATTTACAGAAACGACAGAACTACTTTACAATTTTTATCATTTTTATGAAAATTGCATTCCTGAGTACGAATTTTGGAAAGACGATTGTGGCGGGGATGAATTGTAGGGGACAAATTGTAAGACACAAACTTTCCATAAGCCAATAGAATCCCCTCTAATGCCAATTATACATTAAATTTCGATAGAAAAGTTGATTTTCAGTTCTTTTCCGAAATATGTAAGACTTCTGTTTATTTTTTAATTAAATAATCCGGAAGTGAATTCTTAATTAAATAGTACGCTACAGTAAACCACTTGCAAGCTAATATGACGTTGCAATCCTATAGATGACGACTAAAGTCTTTATTAGTCCAAATCATATTCAAGGTCTACGCATGAAAGCGAAATTTCATTTCTATCCTTTTTATGTCTTTCAATTTTAAAAATGATTCTTTTTACTTTTTGAAAACTTTTTTGAGTTTTTTACATTTATTCAAAACGTTCATTCATTCTATTCGAACTAGCTTACTTGCAAACTTCTCTAAATTTGGCATCAACTGCTCTAGATAGCATCCACTGCTTAAGCTTGCTTTTTGACGCTTCTTGCACGATTTTATCGTAAACCCGATTCAATAGTCTTGGCACTGTAGGTATAATGGTCGGTTTGAGCGTTTTAATATCGTCGGCTAATAATTTAACGTCGCTCCGGCTAAAACCCACTTTTCCTCCGGCCGTAAACACGAGACTCTGTAAGAAGTTTCAGAGATGAACTTAAAATTTCATTAAAAATTTGAAAAACTCAAAAACTTTAATAATTTCTTTGTTAAAATACGTTTTACCATGAACTTACATATGTTGATAACTAATGTGCTGGGCGGCCAACCAGAATCGCCAAAATTTGGGATCGGTAACATCTTGCTCCGCTTTCACACAAAAATGAGTGCTCAGCGGTACTTGTAAAAACAGTTTCAAGTTTAAACTAAACAACCGTAAGATGCTGATTTTGAGTTAAAATCTATGAATCTTTCAAATTTTACGATTTCCACGGATTTCTAGAATGAATAAAGTAGAATACCAGTAGCTTAAAATGAGCTAAAAATTATAAAATTTTTAAACAGCCATTTATTCGATTAGTCTACCTGTACAAGCCTTTCATACATATGCGCCATGGGCAGAAAAGATATCATAACGTCATCTCTAGTTTGTTTGGCGAAGCGGACCAAATAAGATCCCGTACAACCGGATACGACATTGCCGTGGGTTATCATGACTCCCTTCGGGTTGCCCGTCGTACCGCTTGTATAGCATATTGTGGCCAAATCCTCGTAATTAGGGAACTAGAAATTTAAAAAAAATCAAACTAGAAAAATAATTCGGGTGGTACTTTACAGGCACGTATCTCTAGGGGAAAAGGGGGGTTCGGACCCCCCAAAATTCAAAAACATCGGAAAGGACTTTTTAAATGTTATTTTTGCTATTTTGGCTTTTTGGGCCTAGTCCCCCCAAAAATTGGTGTTGGTCCCTCCAAAAATAGGACGGCCAGCTATGTACGTGCCTGGCACTTTATTTAATTAAGGGCGTAAAAACTTGAAGCTGAAGCACAAATTCAAGGAAGTAACGAGCCAAAAATTATGCGCAACAAAATTGATAACATGTTCGCAAATAATCAAAATCGGTTAAATTTGATACGATTGAAACAAATTAGCGATAAATGACGTCACTGAACAGGCAGAATAGAAAACGTAAATATTAAGGCTGCAAGATTTTCGCGAATAACCTATTATTCATCGTAGCTGCGTCAAGGATCGAAGTGCAAAATTTCGAGGAAAAAATTTTTGATGAGTTTTAAATCGCCGATTTGGAGAGACAAATGAACTGAAGACTTTTCAGTCTCGTAATGCTGGCGAAGTTCTGGAAAAATTCAACAAGTGAGTAGTGAACATTGGAAAATCAAAAGCCGGATTAAAAATATTGAAATTTAAATTTAATAAAATTAAAATCGCTTAAAGCTGACAACACGTCTTGAAGGAACGACTAGTACATGCTAACGAAAATTTTTGAAGTAATGAAACCATTCTTCATCCAGAATATACGGTAAAAAGGATGCCGCGTACTTTTAGCACCCACAATCATGTGTTGGATGGATAGCAATACATATAAGTGGCATACAGATGGATAGTTCAATATAAGCAACGGGTATTTTATCATCCGATAATCTAAAACGGTACTTTTTAATTATTTTATAAAGAAAAGTAGAAATAATTTATTCAAATAAATAGACCTTGAGTGGGGGGGGGGTTCACTATATCCTATAACATATACATATGTATATATGTATATAA
>JAVLUZ010000658.1:846641-1150886 GCA_036768485.1 Mermis nigrescens
CGTAACCGCTATAAAATGTATGATATTAACTAGAACTGTTTGCACAAATATGGGATTTTTCGGCTCGAAAGGAATTATTTCAGATGAAACTAAAATTAACACCGTCCCTTTTGATATTTGCAAAAAAATCTTTCGAGAATAAGCGTTATCAAAATAAAACGCTAATAAAGGATTCTAATGGTTTTTGGACTACGAATTTGGAATTAAATGTAAAATTTATTTGGTGTTGCGTTGATAAGTGTTCATCCCTCTCTAATTTCTTGGTAGAACAAGGTGAAATCGCTAGTTGGGATGGAGATACGCTGATATCTGACCTAGGCGATTTAAGCAGCTGCAGACCTGTTTATGGCAACTGCAAGACATCTGAAGGTACTGTAATTTGGAATGGCGATATATTTAAAGAAGTTTGCCCTTATGTCCTTAAAGGCACCTACCGAGCATTAATAAGCCTACCATATGTAGTCATAGACGATCTTCAATCTGCACTCGTTATTAATAAACTATACACGAAATGCAGTAATCTGCTGAATGTTCGCAGCACTGAACAAGGCATTCTGATACAAATTCATCAGTTTCACGATCGAGAAATTTCCAAAATATCGCAAAATGCGAAAAATTTAACTCAATCGAAGAATTATGATCCCATAAACCTTAAATTAAATTATTTAGAATTAAGAATACAACAAGGAGAATCATCTAGCTTTCAACGTGTTTGGTTAGAACTTTGTAGAAATCTTCAAAGACATCTTGATATTATGTGGCAGCTAATGTACATAGACCCTACTGTAGGTGCTCGAGCTTTCTTCCAACGCACGGATATAGTGGCGGAGTTTACGGGACAGGTACTTACTCTCTGGCCTTGTAGAAAAATAAATGCTACTAAAATTTACACCGACCATAGAATTAATCAAACGTGTTATAAATATATGCCTGTACAATATAATGAAGAAATTTGGTTTTCTCTGCCAGGAAGTATTGATCTCGTTCATTTTTCTGAAACGATTGATTGCAAACATAAAAGAATAGAAATATTTCGATACAAAGATAAGTGGATTACGGAATCTGGTATTATCCATGTAACTAATGTTCCAGTGGAATTAAATTGGAAATCTAATAACACTATATTTCAATTTAACACCCCAGCTGTTTTCCATGATAAGTTAGCTACTGGAGAACCTACTTTTGGTCTTTTCCGAAACTATTTACATAAAACCGCCTATTTAGAACGTACAGTAAATCGTTTAGTGCATTACACGGCGCGAATGTCATTAGACCCCGCTGCTATCTACGAAACTCTTGCAGGCGCGGGACAAAGTATTAAAAACACAATAACTGGAGCCGGAATCGCTCTAAAAGAATTTGTTGTTGACACACAAACGAGTTTTACCTCAAATTTTAATTCTTTATTGAAAGGTCCTTTTCAGTTACTTATTAATCTCCTACTAATTATACTAGCAATCTTGATTTTTTGTTCAATAATATACCTATATATAATGAAAAGAAAAAGCAAAGTCAACGCCATAGAATCTCCGACTACATCGGCCCAAGTGCAAAGCGAATCAATAGGAGAAAGTCTTTGGAAATCGCTCAATCTCAATAAGCCAAAAAAAGACCAAAAACTAAATTTAAAAATGCTGAAAGTACGATTTAAAAAGAACGTGAAAGCGCAAAATAATGAGCCCTGTGTAACAATTGCGACATTAAACAGCGCTTATCTAAGAACGCCTCATTTAAATGTAATAATCAATGATCATGCGATGGCAACGGCATTAGTTGACACAGGAGCCGTATTTTCCCTTTTAGATCATCAAATAGCTTTGAGAATGCCATGCAAAATTTATAAAGCGAACATTAAACCTGTAGCAGCTAATGGGGGAATAATTCCTATAAAAGGCGCTACCTTCATTAAAATAAGTATGTATGACGTCAATGAAACGCTTCTTGTTTACACTCAAGAAAATTGTTCTGCTGATTTGATTCTAGGAACTAATTTCTTGTCACGCTTTAATGATGTTCATTTTAGTTGGCGAAGATCGACTATAAAATTCAAAGAGGAAAATATTCCATGTGAAGGAATGATTTATAAACCATTAGAAAAACGCAGCGTAGTAACTTTGCAAGAAAATATTATTTTACCACCTAAAAGCTTTACAATGACAAATGGACAGGTGCCATCACTGTATGACATTGGAAAAGAGGTTATTTTTACCCCCACTAATCTCGTTGATAATGAAAGAGTATATGCCGCGAGTAGCATATGCCACGTGCAAGATCAACAAATTCCAATTCAAGTTATTAATACAAATAAGTATAGTGTAAAGTTACATGCTAAGACAAAAATGGGTAACATAAATTTGCATATGGAAGATGAACAAGCTCCGACTCCGATTGTTACGAAAAGTCACACTGATTTAAAGGATTGGATATCTTCTAATGCTAATATTTCACCTAATTTAAATCCAAATGAGAAAAATGACGTCATAGAATTATTACTCAAATATCCTAATTTATATGCAAAAGATCAACTTGACTCGGGAGAAACTAATTTAGTTGAGCATACGATACATACGGGAGATAACCCACCTGTACGCAAATTCCCTTTTCGAACCTCTCCAAAAGAAAAAGAGATAGTTATTGAAGAAGTTCGAACTCTAGAGGAAAAAGGCATATTGAGACCTAGCACCTCTCCCTGGTCAACTAATACGGTCTTAGTTCGTAAAAAGGACGGTGGACACCGCATGTGTATCGATTTTTGCGGCCTTAATAGTGTAACTAAAAAGAACGTGTACCCCTTGCCACGAATTGACGACATACTTGATGCTCTAAATGGAATGCGATATTTTACCTCTCTTGACCAGGCCAATGCCTACTATGCGATCCCGATAAGAGAAAAAGATAAGGAAAAAACAGCTTTTTCCACTCCCATCGGCTTATTTGAATTTAACTTTCTTCCTTTTGGGTTGTGCAATGCTCCTGCAACATTTTCTCGACTCATGGACTTAATTCTTTCAGGTTTACAATGGATCATATGCTTAGTTTACTTGGATGATGTTTTAATTTTTGCGAAAAACCATACAGAAATGTTAGAAAGACTTGATATATTGCTGAATAAGTTAGATACAGCAAAAATGAAGCTTCGCTTATCAAAGTGTAAATTTTCATACAAAGAAATAACATTTTTGGGTCATAAAATTTCAGAAGAAGGAATTCTGCCCGACGATAAAAAGATTGAAGCTGTCAAAAACATCCCCAAACCCACAAATGCTAAAATGGTCAAATCGTTTTTAGGACTTATTTCATATTACCGGAAGTTTATTAAAAATTGTTCTCAAATTGCTGAACCACTAAATAAACTTTTACGGAAAACCAACAAATTCATCTGGAAGGAAGAACAGCAAAAAGCTTTCGACGAATTGAAAATCAAACTTATAAATCCTCCGATTCTCTCTCATCCTAATTTTCAAAAACCATTTATCCTACAAACGGATGCTTCTTATGAAGGAATAGGAGCCGTTTTGTCTCAGATTAAAGAAGATAATCTAGAACACCCAATAGCATACGCAAGCAGAGCATTAAGAAAAGCAGAAAAGAACTACCCCGTAACAGAAATAGAAACATTAGCAGTCGTTGAGTTCATTAAGCATTTTCGCCCATATCTATATCAGCAAGAAGTGGTCGTTGAAACAGATCACACTGCTGTGAAGGCTGTCCTAGAAAAAGAGAATCCCTCGTCTAGAATAGCGAGATGGGGCTTAGCTCTAGCAGGAATAAAATTAACGGTAATACCCAGAAAAGGTTGTAAGAATATGAATGCGGATGCTTTATCTCGCTTACCACAACTAATTAATCAATATTTTGATATTGATAAAAACGAAATAATAAATGAAAGTGACAATTCGGTAAATATTATCAAATCAAGTAATTCTCAGGCAGACAATGAACAAATAGAAATAACTAAACTACAACATAATGATAAAACGTTATTGATAATAATTGAAAACATAAATCAGAATACTGACTACATTCTCGAAAATTCAGTATTGTATAAAATTGAAAACAATGCTAAAAAACTGGTTATTCCATATTCACTACGTAATTTAATCATTTTCACTCATCATGACGATGAACTATCTGGACATTTTGGCGCCCGGAAAACAATTAAACTCATTAGTAATAAATATTATTGGAACACATTGTTCAAAGATGTTACTTATTATTGCCAGACATGTAAAATATGTCAGGAAAATAAGCCTTCTAGAAAGAAAATTCTTGCGACGCTAAAACCCATCGAATGTACTAGACCATTTGATAGAATCGCTGTAGACTGTATTGGACCTTTAAATATTACCGAATCCGGTAACAGATTCATAATAGCTTTCATAGACTACTTTACCAAATACATAGAAGCATATGCAGTACCGGACATAACAGCTGAAACTACTGCAAAGATTTTTATTACGCAAATTGTTTGTCGCCATGGCGCTCCTTTAATTCTACAATCTGACCGTGGATCTAATTTTACTTCACAGCTAATGTACGAAATAACGAAAATATTCAATACACACAAAATTCACACAACTGCGTATCATCCTATCGCAAATGGCGAGATAGAAAGAGCTAATCAAACTCTAATAACTCGCATTCGTATGTATATCAACTTGAACAACGCTAATTGGGATGAACATCTTCCGTATGCTGTTTTCGCCACAAATATACACGAAAATGAAACCACTAAACACACACCATTCGAATTAGTATACAGCAGAGCCCCAAGATTGCCCATCGATGCAGCTTTAAATTATAAAAGACCATTTTATCTTCTAGATCCTGACACTTATGATGCTGAAGTAAAAGAACATTTCACTCAAGCACTTAATAAGATTCAGAGACAAATAACGGAGTCACAAGAAAAATATAAACAGATTTATGACAGAAAAGCGTATAATATCATGTATTCATATTTGTAAGACGTACGCTTTAATTTAATTTTTAGAAAATTCATCTGTTAATATCAGTTCAAAAGATGAATAGATTTTCATGTCCCTGAATAAGTACTCTATATTAAAATAATTATGCTATACAACTTATTTTTTTACACCTTCTCAAGAACGTACTAAAATTTTAAAGTTTTAGTAAAAAATAGCTTCGTACTAGTTTTAATTCTTAACGACCGAGTAAAAATTATTATTTAGACATCAACTTCATTTAAGGTGCTTCTCGTCAATCTCTATTAATAATAAACATACATAAAAATGCATAATTGTTTAAATAATGATGCGAGCAATTTAGCATTATCCTTTGAGAGCTACCAACAATGCACACAAATCTTATCCCCACATGCCAATTTGTATCTCGTAGTCAAGTTTTTCTTCTTTTATTTTGCAAGCACAACTTCACTAAAACTCTTTCATTTACTTCAGCGATATAGAAGCAAACAGCATTAGGTCCTTTTTACCCAAAACCTTGCTGTCTACTTATCATCCTGATCGGCTCAATAGCTTTTAACCTTTGCATATGTGAGTACAAATATTACATTGCTTGCTTCATATTTTTGCAACCCTGTGTCATTATTTGAAGCTAGCTAAAATTTAGTCGTGAAATCCAAAGAAAACATGCTTTTCCAAAACTGCTTTTGGTGATGTTTTAGTTCAAAAATATTGATTGCTTTGGAGCTCTGATAATAAGTCCAATTGTTCTCATGGCTATATGTCATAAAATTGTATGGCATGGATGACATACACTAAACCCTGCTTTCGCTTAATAATAGCTTTGATTGTAAACTTCTGGATCTGACTCTCCGAGAATAATATCATGTACATAACTCTTTCATTTCATCAACGGAATCCATAATTCAGCTTAGATAATGAACGAGTTATTATACGGTTACTCATATTTGCCAGTTCAAATCTCAGTCGAAGCTCCAGATGATGTCGACTAGTTATTTCACTATGGCAAACAAGTAAATCGCAAATGACAGATAGCAATAATCACTGCCAACAATTTAATAATGAGTATAACACGTCAGTGTAGTGGCTGAGGCGACACGTAAGGACTAGTCACACAAATGATAAAACATAATGCTGCCAAATAGTAGGTCCGAAAGGAGCCGAGAAACTGCCGAGTGCATGTATTGTTAAGAAGTTTTATACTAGCTAAAATGCCTGAGCCTGGTTAAGTTCGGATTGAAATAATTTAGCTTCGGCGAAATTTAAGATATAGTTTTAACACTTGATTTGGTTGCGTTAAAACAAACTTACGCGATTGATACTTGTAAACTTTTGGATATATACTTTACGGCCTTGAGTGATTTTGACAGTTTAACGGATACATATATCTAAGAGGTGTTGAAGAATTACGGATTTTGATAATGAGAGTATAATAAGACTAAGAGTATGAGAAGAATTTAGATATTACATGCAATAAAGTTAAGTTTTATTTTCCCTATTACACACTAAAGGGTTACTTTGCTCTCAGAGTGTTGTGGAGGGTCAATTTTTTTGCAAAATATTATTCGAAACATCACGATTACAAACCGGATAAACATGCTTTGCACTCAGCAGTCAAGTCAAGCTTACACTAAAAGTTGACTCTAGCTATAAAGCATTGCCGAACATGAAGTTTTTATTTAAACATTCTCCAGAGCATGAGGACTTTCTGTGCTATCAAAAGTACGAACGTGACTGGAATTCTCTTTGTAAAGGCGTTTATTAAGTTACAGAATAAAAGGCGTGTTTTAACTTATCGTACGCTTAAATTACTGTAATTACCATATGCGCTGACTTTTTCTAATTACCGTAAGACACACAAATTCGCTTCAGTAGGACTTTCACCGATTTTATTAGTTTTTATTCAAAGAAATGAAAATGACAAAAGAAATTAAGAAAGAATCTGAGATGACTTTGTGCGTCATTCACCTACGCTTCTTCGAGCTTTCTGGCGTATCTGGCAGCTTTCCAGGAGCCTTTGATCACAGTAAAGTATGATTCTTGTGAACTTTGTTCAACCACCTGACTTGGGATTTTACTGTATAAAAAGGCTTGTCCGCTTAACGGGAGCGCGTACGTCTTAATTCGTCTTCTTAATTCGTCGGTCTATTTTATTTATTTGCGTTCAATTGCTTTAGACATTCATAATAAAAGTTTAACCAGCATAATTCTACAGTACGCCTTAAGCTACAGTCGATCCCCGTTGCATCTTTGCACTCTCTACTTTTCTGAATGTTATGCTTCAGGTTTACTTCATGTCTGTGAAGTTTTACATTGTAAGAGCTATGTTTTAATACAAACTTTTCTATTAAAAATCAGGATGACTAATCTAACTTCGCTTGTTTTGTGACTCAATGGCTGCGCAAAGTTTGAAATGAAAATGAATTTTAATTCTAAAATATTGTTGGAAGTAATTTTTTTAAAATACTTCTTGTGTTATTTAAGTAATTCATTTGGCAATTCGCTCAAATTATTCTAATTAAAAGTAGGATACTAGCAGAGGAAAATGCTCTTACGGAACAAAAAGGACAAATATACTTGGAATAGCGGATCATTGAGGACATAAAAGGAGGGGACTAGGAAGAAGTCATCTATGTATATATCTAAAGTAGCAAAATCTCTTAAAATTCAGACTTCCGTTAAGCAACGCAAAAAAATCGAAGTATCTTGTGCGGTCTCGAAAAGAATGTAACCTTCTTTAAATAAGTTTTTATGCTTCAAATAAGAGTTTATAAACGTAATCCTAAAGGTATATTTTTTGTAAATTGCTTGCAAGATGCATTATGCTTACATTCTTCGCATCGTGATTGATAGAAACCTAACTGCAATTGTATTTAAAGGTGTTTTAGTTTGTTATCTTGAGCATCAAAGCAAGCTGACCTGGCGTCAATTGGTTAGTTCACATAATCGCTGTGGTGGGCATGCTAGCGTACCTACATGTAATCTGTTCTACGTGAGCTTACGCGTTTACTACTGCCTTAAGTAACAATTTTTTTGATTGTCTTGAATGCATCGATGTTTGTTATTCCCTTCAATTGGCTTACAAAGTCGCTAATACTTTACTCCTTTTACTTTCTAGTAGCTACTGCATAGCTAGCTTGCTGATTTTTTGAATCGTTTTTTTGGTTCAATCGTTTATTTCAATCTCTGCAGGCTGCAGAATATACTTCGATTTTCAGCGTTGCTTGGAGAAAGTCTGATTTTTTAAGAGATTTTGCGACTTTAGGCATATACATATGTGACTTTTTCCCTAGTCTCCTCCTTTATGTATTTATTAATCGCTATCTTGAGTATATTTTTCCTTTTTTCTTTTATCGGAACATTTTTCTATCCTTTTTTCTTATATGTTTATCGGAGCGAGTGCGTATTCTGTGTCCTTCCCTCACACCAACAAGGGCAAACACCTAGGAGGTGCGGTTTTTTTAATTGATAGATAACAAAAAAATCTTTTGAAGCAAAAAAGGTGAGTTTACTCGAATTCCTTCATTGTCAGCGATATATAAGGAGGGGACTGAGGAAAGTTTACCTGTATGCGCAGAAGTCATAGGAGTGTGCTAAACAGTTATATTTCCTATAAACAACGCAAAATAGAGGTATATTCTGTGGCCTGTGACAAATCAGGATATAGTCACAAAACCTTTTTAAGTGTTTCGCAAAAGAGTATTTAAGACACCTAAGCACTATTAAATAATTAATGTATTATTGATTAAATTAAATCTGAAGTTTCCACAATGCTCTGGCGTAAAAGATTATAGTCTAAAGTTAACATATCCATGGCCAACTCAATAGTTTACATGAAAAACCGCAAAAAATTGTTTCAAATTTTCCAAAATGAAGTCATCAAGATACTCGCCATCGTAATCGAAATCACTATAGAAAATTTGCAGAAACGCGCAAGGCTACTGAAGATACATCGATTCTTGCTTTGTTTAGAGGAAGTCTAACTATCTAGTACATTCCGAGGGCTTCTGCGCATATAGGTAAACTTTCGCTAGTCCTCTCTTTTACATCTTTAACAATAAAGAAATTCAAGTACTTATATTCACCTTTTTTGCTCCTTCGGGGCAATTTTTCTTGCTAGTATAGTATAATACGATGTACATATGTCCAGTATTGCATGCGCTGAAACCTCAACAATCGAAATATTTCTTGGATAAAAGAGGCAAGACTGTGGTCCTGAGCGAACAAAAAGCCAATGTATGCTCCGAATAGAAAAATTTGTCAGAAAATAGTTCTTCTGTGATTCTAACTTCTGTTACAAGTTTTAAGGCCAATTTTGGCTTACCTACCTAAAATAATGGACCAGCCATATTTCGCCCTTCAGCGAAAACTAGTCGGACCTTTTTAACAATTTCCCCGCCACCATTTTCTGAGAGACGAAATAAAGATACAGTAATCAAATTTTAGGTATGAATGTAAACAAAAGAATTTTTCTTAAACTCAATGATTATGCAGGTGTAAAGACAAAAAGTCATGAGCTACGTTGTACGTAAAGTTTCGTTACTGTAGCTATTATGGATCGGCTAGAAAACGGTGGCGGGGAAATTTTTCGAAAGATCTAATTAGTCAAATGTAATATATGTAGAAATAATTATTAGATGTTTTTAGGGTAAGTCTGATTTCCCTTGACGTACAAACGGCAAATAATGCGGCATTCTATTATTATACATGTGGTTGACTCTAAATGGGATAGCATACTTGCTCATTGAGCGGGGAAGATGAAAACTTTGCTAATATGAAATAACGTTTGGAGAAGCGAATATGTCTAACGTGCTCAATCTAATATGTCATATGGGCTTATTCTGTGCCGTCAAAACGAAATATTGGGGAAGTGCGGAAATGCATGCGACCCAAAAATGCAGATACATTGTATCTGGTCGACCCCAGGCCTGCATTATGAGATCTGGCCCACCACCTTGCGCATGCAAATAAGGATACGCCCGAGGCAGGAAGAACGAGTGTATTCCGAAAGACAGTTTTCTAAGATACCTGATGCGTTATTTTGACTGGCTGAATGCCGCGATTCCACACTCATCATTAATCACTATTTGCGCGATTAATATAATTTTGAAATGTTACCTAATGACTGTTGGCTTTTACCTTTATTCTTAATAAAAAATTGTAAATTATGAAATTAATGATTCGATAATTAGAAGCTCAGAACTTTATAATAAACAATAAACTTTTTATGATCACTCTGATAGCTCTTTTTATCCAACATGATGAATTTTACAAATTAATCGACCAAGACGGATTGTAATATAGAAAGTTTGTGCACCGATATTAGATCGTTTTGTGTACGGTTATCAGTAGCGGTTCCCGGATCCTGGATATTCTGACAGGGGGTTGGAACTTTGAATTTTCTTAAAAGTAACAAACACTATCCGAAAATTCGTACGAGTATATTGAGGCTTCGCTTTTTATGCTGTCTTTTTATAGGCAGAATTATTTTTGATGCTCGAAGGTATAAAATTTTCGAAATTTCTAAAAGTCTTTCAGTGAAAAAATTGCAAAATCAACGCAGAAATCGACAAAAATCATCGAAAACTTGACAAATTTTTGTAAGAGATACAAAATGCTTGTTCTGTAAAAACACAATTCGTTTGACGTAAATTTGAGTTTTTTAGAGCGTCATGAGAGTGAGTAAATGTCATAAGTGAGCCCCTGCGCGAAGCGCTGGAAAATATTCGAAACAATCGTGATAAAAATGGCTAAGATCTTTTAAAATTATTCATACATTTATTCTTAATTGCGCCCAAATATTTTTTGACGATAGGAAGAGCGCCTCCCGGCGCCCCTTTAAATCCGCCTGTGACAATCTTGCCGATTCATCGGGTCCATGTCTTTTGAATCTGTTGAAGACGTGCGTCACCTATGTTTTTACAGGTAATGGATGTATGCACATACAAATTATACAAACTTCATAAGTTGCTCTTTTTGCAATAATAAAACCTGCTGTGTTTTCGGACTAGAAGAAGAAAAAATTATTTAAAAGGATAGCACGCAGAACAGCCTTTGTACCTATAATGAAATAGCAACGGAAAATGCCCCGATAAAACAAAAAAGACAAATATACTATGGATTAAAATTTATTACGGATGCTAAAACAGGGGACTATAAAAAAGCAACCTATGTATACGCCTATAGTCGCTAAATCTGCTAAAAATCGGACTTTCTTTATGCGACGCCAAAAAGCGAAGTATAGTTCTGTAGCCTGCGGATTGAAATAAGTTATCGTACCGAAAAACAATAAAAAATAGCAAGTTAGCAATGCACTACATATGGGAAAGCAGATGCAGTAAACAAAGACCGGCATTGTAACCAAGTGAATGAAATAGCAAATATGGATTCATTCAAGACAACCACACAGACTATTGACCAAAACAGTGGAAAACGCGTAAGCTCATATGAAACAGACTACATAGGTCAACTTGATGCTTGCAACGACTGTGTGCACTAACAAACTGACGCCAGGGCCCTGTTGCATAAAACTTTTTTTATAAGTGATAAGTACTGATTTCATAAGTAAATAAGTAAAATCCTACTGCATAAAAAATAAGTAATAAGTAATCAATTCCTGAGTGTCTCATAAGCGAATTTTCATAAGTGTTTTTCGATTCCGTTGCATACAAGTTATAAGTCTATGAGTCTATAAGCGATTTACTTATGAAAGAAAAAACAAAAATGTCCAACAACCTATTGAGACCTATGAAAGTGTTATAAGTCCTTTCTATCACGTTGAATTTTGGCGATGTTGCTCGGTAGCTCTAGTGGAAGTGATGTTGAACTTTTCCGTGCTCCTCTTGTGCGAAAAAACCGTATTTTCCGTCCAAGAATAGACTTTGATCGCATCCCCAGTGAAAATGTGTCGAATTATCGTTTGACGGATGATCCTGCAGCCTTATTAGCCGATAATTTAGTAAATTGAACACCCTACAAGACGTAATTTGTCTTTATCTACACAGCAACAAGTACGATTGTCTTTGCGGTTTTTGTCTTCCAATGGCAATTTTCAGTTAGTTGGAGATGCGCCTAGCGTTTACAAGTCAACTGTTTGCCGAACACTGCATAATTTTGTGGAAGCTGTTAATGACGATATAGTTAAAGAATGGATCACATGGCCCGAAAATCTTTCGTGCGATCAGCAATAAATTTCACAATATTGCCAATTTGCCCTGCGTCATTGCTTGTGTAGATGGGACCATACGTGAGCAGCATCAAAATTTCTGGGAGGGAGTGCAAGATTTTTCAAAGGTAAAAAAATGGCCTTAAAAGTTGTGGTATGGCGAAAAAACACAATTTTTCAACGTTTCTTATCGAGCACTTTCCATTGGCGTCAAAAAATTGCGAGAAAAAAATTTCAAAAATTGAATTCGGGTGGGGGGTATTTTGGTTTATGGAGGGTATTTTGGTTTCGCAAGAAGAGTTCATACACCTCCTTCCGAATCCTTACCCCCACGCCCAGGTGTGGATGGGACCCATTGTGAAATTATTCGACCAAAAATAGATGAAAATCAGTACCTAAACCGTCATGGCGTGCATTCCATACATTTTATGCTCGTCTGTGGGCCTGACATGAAATTTTTTTATGTATTCGCTAAGTGACCTGGTTCGGTTTATGACTCTCGGTTATTGCCGTAATAGTTCTTTGACACAACAATTAGAAAATCATTGGCAACGCTATTCCAGATATGTGGATATCATTGTGCGAGTTTCTCATGCCCAGTGCCCAGTTTCGAGTAACTTAAGAAAACTATTTCAGGAACTGCTCTTATTAATGATATAATCCCGAAAGTCGCGACATTGAGACAAAATAATCGGGCTTTTTATGCCCAAAATGTTCTGTTTTAAACTTTGTCAAACATCCTCAACGTGGGGGACTTCTGATGGGAGTCTGGATCTCCTCAGAAGTTCGAGAACAAATGAAGAAAAAAGAAAGAAAAGGGGAAAAAGAAACGAAAGAAGTGCACTAGACTGATGACTTTTAATGCCCTCAAGTCCATTCTTGGCCAAAAAAATCCCATTTGTTTGTTACTTTTAGACGGGAATGATGCTAAGGCATGGGAAACGCTTAAAAAACACGTTTTAAATACTTATTTCGCATTTTCACTGATTTTTAGCCGTTTTTCGGGAAATTTATTTTACTATTTCGGATTTTATTTCGGAAAACAAAACTCATTTTAAAATCTATCAGCATTTCTTGCTACCGATGTGTGTGCCCAATACGCACTTCCTCTGCTCTTGCTTTTTGTACGCAATTAAAATTAATTACGATAATCACGTATGACATTACCCACTGTTTTTTCGATTTTTGTTTCTCGTTTTACATGGTTCCGGTTAAAAGTTCAGTGTTCTAAACCATGAAATATTACAAAAAGTTGCAAAAAGTTATTAAACGCCCAAACACTTACTATGAAAGATACTAACTTACTAAATACATTTTTTGTTACTAAATGGATCTGAACATTTTACTAAATTTAGCGACAAACTCAATATAGCAACACTGATGCGGAACAACAGAACAGAATCAGTCAATAATACGTACTATAAATATGATGAGGTGCTAGAATGTCAAATTGCATGGTCTATTACCTACGCCATCAAAGTAAAGGGGAACAATCGATACACTTATTAAAAAGACTAATGAATTCATAAGTCATTCATAAGTGATTCGGCGCAACGGGTTTTCATAGGACTTATGAGAGACTTATGAATTCATAAGTTCTTATAGACTTATAGACTTATAACTTTTATGCAACAGGGCCCAGGTTTGCTTGCAATGATACTAATATTAACACAATAAGACACTGTCTAATACAATTATATTCAGTATTCTATTGGTCACAACAGGAAGCAAGTCAGCGTTACAACTTGAGAGCAATAAGCAAAAACGAACGTTTCAGATTCTTTTTCTATTGTCTTTGTAAAGCTTTAAAAATTATTCGAAGAAGGTTACACTTTTTCAGAGGCCGCAGAATATGCTTCAATTTTTAGCGTTGCTTAGAGGAAGTCTATTGGCTAGTTTAGGCATATATTTAGGCAAGTTTTTTCTAGTCCCCTCCTGTTGCATGCTTAATTATCTGTAATCCCAAATATATTCGTCTTTTTTGCTCTATCGGAGTATTTATCTTTGTTAGTATTCTACTTTGAATTAGCAAGATTTCAGTGAATTGATCAGTAAAGACAGCAGGGAACATGCCGATGTAGTGATGGAGTGCAAGAACTGGAAAACAAGACTGTCCTGGACAAGCGCATCATCTAATTTAAACAAGAACAACCTGACATTATTTGAACAGGTGAAACTATTTTAAATTTGAGGCGCACGCATCTAATGCGTTTAGAAAAAAGTTGAACTCAGATTAGTAATTTCGACATTTTGCAGAACATCATGGAAAAAATTATGCATCTGTAAGGCTGCGTAACAAAGTTAATTTATGGTACAAACTTTACACAAGTGATGATGGTAACAAAAACTTACAGTCGGATTTGTAATTCTGTCGTATTGAAGAATATTTAAAAAATTAGGCTTCTGCAGCGCTTTAGAACTAAAGTAAATTTTTAGTGTAAACTTTACACAGCTACTGGTTGAAAAGAAA
The DNA here is from genome assembly GCA_036768485.1 of Mermis nigrescens. Taxonomy (NCBI): domain Eukaryota; kingdom Metazoa; phylum Nematoda; class Enoplea; order Mermithida; family Mermithidae; genus Mermis; species Mermis nigrescens. Next base: position 861,223 of record JAVLUZ010000658.1, read on the forward strand.
TATTACAGCAAAATTTGTTGTCCTTATCTTCAGGATAATGTTTTGATAGTATTGAGCTACTGCACCGCTCTAGAACGTAAACTAATTCTCAATGTAATTTTCACAGAGCTACTGAGTTTAATGAAAATATGCAGACAGATTCGTAATCCTGACGTCGCAGATATAAAAAAATTCAAGTTTTGCAACTCTCTTAAAAGTAAATGAATTTTCCGTGTAAAATTTACACCTCTACAATAAGTCAATAGTGTTTTTAAATTTACCCAACTTATGTGTGTAGAGAAAACTAAGAGTCAGATTCGTAATCATGACATCACGGCAAACATTTTAAAAAACTCACGTTTTGCAATGCTGTTGAAGTAAAATGATATGTCTAGTCTAAACTTTACACTTCTACAATAACTCAATATTCGGTTTATATTAAGAGCATCTAATTGTATGCAAAGTGTTCAAATGCATAGTTCATTCTCATAATTAGTATCATGTCCCCAAATCGCATCGCTGGAAGTTTTCAAACCTGCAAAAAACACCTTTTTATCACAAGAAAATTACAGATTTATGGCGTAAAAACTGACTCAGTATTGAATTTGAAAAAGCGTCCAAATGCGATGTGTTACCATTGACATTGGCCTCATTTTAGAATACTTCGCACCATAGGTCGGCAGCACTAAAATACGGCGAGTATAGTGCAAGGTCTTTTCATAAGTAAAAAAATGGTCTCAAAAAATGGTGGTTTGGTGAAAAAGCACAATTTTTATAATGTATCTCATCGGGCACTATCCATTGGCTACAAAAAATTGGGAAAATAAAAACAAACAAAAAATTTCAAAAATTGAATTCTTGGGGAGGGAAGTATTAAGGTTTCTGGGGGAGGGGAGGTATTCAGCCACCTGGCGGGTGCACACCATACCTAGGCGTAAGGAGGAGATTGAGGAAACGCACCCCCCAGAAGCTGAAATACGCCCAGAATCCAAAATACCTCCCCAGATTTCAATTTAAAAATATTTTTGTTTTTTTCGCAATTTTTTGATTCCAATGGATAGTGCACGAAGAGAAACGTTAAAAAATAGTATGTTTTTCCGTCAAACCCCCATTTTTGAGGCTATTTTCAGACTTTTGAAAAAATCTTGCACCCTTCCCAGAACTTTAGTGCCGCCCACCTTTGATGCATACCCTTCAATTCATGCCCCACTACAAAATTCATTGCCGGAGTATCTGACGGACAAAAACGGTCTAAAAGGTCTTTTTACCTACAGAGCATGAAATTTACACTACTAAAGTAAGTTTTTATTGAGTCTCAAGAAACGCGTCGAAATGCGATGTGTAATTTTTAAGACGTACTTTATTTTTATTATAATTCGCACTTCCTGATCTATAAATGGAGCACTTGACAAACTAAAACTAGGTTAAAACTTTCTTTCGGCCACTATCAGAATGTATAGTTTAAACCGATGGAACTAGTTCTATATTGACCTTATACAAACACAGTCAATTCATCGTATAGCCCTTTGAGCGTAGTACTTTTCCATAGATAGGTTTTCAAGGAACTCTCATAAGGAGAATTTAGCCAACATAAAGAAGTCAAAAACTAAACTGAAGTGTGTGTTTTCATCCCGATATTTTTACAATCTTTACACTCCAACTAAAAAACTATGTGAAACTCTAAAAACAGAAAAACGGGGTTCCGAGAATTTAGTTATCTGACCAGTCAATTGTGTGACGCAGTCAAGCTCAGCTTTCTTCTAGCTGAGCGAGAAAACCGAAAAAGGATTGTTTAGCTTATAACGTTACGCCAAAACTTTACATTCTCACTACAAACTAGGTCTTAGGTGTAAACAAAAATAATCGCCAACAAGTTTTTTTATTACCTATCTTCTAAAAAACTGCATGACCTAGATGGGTCCCGTTATAGCTGGATGGGGTGCACTGGTGTTAGCGGTATCCAACTATGCTATAGGTATGTAACACGCTACAAATAATTATCGAATCCGAAATGTTGTCAAATTTTAGTAACGCAGAAAATCTAGCAGTAATTCAAGTCGTCTTTAGGGTTACACATCGCATTTGGACGGTTCTCTCGAGACTCAATGAAGAGTTCCTTCTAGTAGTGTAAATATTGAGCTCTAGGGGTAAAAAAACTCTTTACCGGTTTCGTCTATCAACAAAAATTTTCCCAAAATTATTAAAAGTCTTAAAAGTTTTCGAGTAATTACTGTGCCAAAAGTGATTTTAAATAAAAGGAGACAACGTAAAACGGTGAAAAGGTGCAATTTTGCCCGTGATTTTGTATTATGGACCTAGTTACAACTGTTTTGGGATAACTTTGGATACCGCACATCTTTCAAAAATCCTTCACAGAACCGCTACTGGGTTGGATTCATACCTGAGCGTGAAGAGGGGTTTGGGGCTATGCAGCTCCCTGAAATGGAAGTACCCCCATAAACCTAAATACCTCCCCTACAACTCAAATTCTAATATTGTTCGGTTTTTTCGCACATTATTGATGCCATTGGATAGTGCTCGATGAGAAATGTTGAAATATGGTGTTTTTTCGCCATACGACCATTTTGAAGGCCATTTTTCGACCTTTGAAAATATCTTGCTCCCTCAGAAGTTTAGTGTCGCTTATCTATGGTTTGATTTCTCGAAAACATTATACTTCTGGCGTAATGTTATTTAAAAAATTATTTTGTATTTTGTATTTTTTATTCTTTTTCTATTTTTATTATTTTGTTAAATATTTTTTAGACCATTTCTTATCTTAAAATATCTTGCACCTCTCCTAAATTTAGGTGCTGCTCATCTATGGTAACCATCATAGATGCGCAGCATTGCCGATATGGAAGTAAAGAATTGAGCTTTTTTGGGCCGGAATGAGCTTGAAAACCAGCTCTAAAAAAAGCGTTACACCGACGTTATTACACAGTTTTTGGTGAATTATTAGCACTTTTTACTAAAAATGTCAATTTTTATTCGTTTTAGCCTTCATTTTGCCTAATTTTCCGGAAAAATTTCCCATTTTTCTGTTCTAGGGTTCTAGACTGCACAACCCCCACATGCATTTAAAGGACAACCGGTCACTATTGGTATGTGGTATCATTGAACTAAAAACTTGTTGTTAATGACGTTTAACAGATATTCATGACGTCTGCATCTAGAGGACACAGGACGCTTTTTCTATGCACGCAGATGACGAAATTAGGAAATTTTCATTATTGAAATTACTTCCTAATGATATCTAGTGCAAGAAAGCATTGAGTCATCTTCGGTCAATAAGACATCCTACCATGAGTACTTAAATGTTTACATTCCTATGAGTAACTTTCATTTTGATTATTTGGTTTTCTTGAAAAAGTCAGGCACCACCGTTTTTTAATGTTTGCGTTAGCAACAGGTGGTCGAAAAATAATGCCACAAATTGATAAATCATCTCTCAAAACAAATAATTAATCAAAATAAATATAAATGAACTCTCAAAATAACTAAATCACTTTTCCTAGGCCCCTTATTTTAACTTAGAAAATTACAACAAAACTATAACACAAAGGCATTTTATAGATCAACAGCGTTTGTCTTTTTAGCGACCAAAAAAGTTCAATCTCAAGCTTTCGTAATACTTTAATTTTAATGTTAATGCAAATAATGGATAACTTAGGTGCAAATATTGAAGTCCATACGACTAAATGATCTCAGAAGAACTATACTTTATTAGATTATTCTCTTAAATACTGTTGCCGTCACCTATTGCACTGTTTTCTGTGTAGAAAGTATGCCTATTTTGGATATTTATTAGTGTGAATTAGAATTTTTATTGCCTGCTTAATTTGTTTCCGCATTTGAATGACCTTAATCGCGTTTTGAACATTTTACATCAGTTTTGTATGTAGTTTCGCTCTTTATAATCTATTTTTTGAGAACGGGATCATGTTTAAAGTAAAAAGTTCTGTTTGAAAAAGAAGAAATTTTCAGAAAAATGGGTAAAAATGAAGGGCGGAAGTTATTAAAAATTTGAGTCCATTCAAAAATGCTTGAAATTAAACAGAAATTATTGAATAACTTAGTTTCACGCTGTTTTTAGAATTTATACCTGCTATTGATGTCCTTTTGGTCCAAGAAAGCTCAATATTGACCACTAATAGATCGGCTAATTCCCTAGATCAGCTATTCGGTGCATTTGTGCTAATGATATGTTACACCCTACAAAGTTATTTTTGAGTTCAAATTCAATAGTATAAAAGCTAAAAAATTCAGAAAAATACCGAACGTGCTAGATTAAAACCTAGAATAAAAATCTAAAATCGCAAAAAAATCAGTTTAAGAGGATAACAGGACTTCTGAAGCTTTTCAGACGCAAAATTATTCAGCTAGGTTTAAGCTGCGAGCTCCACACTGTCTTAAATATGCTTTCTAGGTGTACTATCTTATAAACAATACAATTAAAAACACTAATGGCGATAAAAATATAAATAATTCTAAATATTTTGATATGTAGAATAGAGTTCAACAAAAATTATTTTGGCAACTAGAATTGCATATTCAAAATTTCATAATTTTTGTTAATTTTATCATGCATATATCTCAGAGCCTTGTTATGGAGAAGTGCCAAAATTTAAAGTAGATTATAAAAATATGATCTTAGTTGTAAAATTGACACTGACTATTGATTCCAATCAATCGAATGTAGAATATTTCGTCGAAACAACTTGCAAAGAAGACTTGTGCATTTTTATACGTTGGTAACAAAAATTTTAGTCAGAGTAAATTCTAATCAATGATTTATACATAATATTCAATTTTCATTGATTCGGTTTGGCTATATTTTCCATTGATTTTTTTGACTCTATTTTCCATTGTTTGGCTCTATTTTCCATTTGATTTGGCTCTATTTTCCATTGAAAATTTTTAATTTTTCTATAGGCCGCAGAATATACTTCGATTTTTGTATTGCTTAGCAAACGTCTGATTTTTTGCAGGTTTTTATTATTTGTTGTGCGCATAGGTGACTTTTCCTTGTCCTCTTCATTCATGTCTTCAATAATCCTTTATCATGAGTATATTTGCCCTTTTCTTCTATTGGAGCATTTTTCTTTGCTAGTCTAAGAATAATTGAATTGATTGTAAAGAATGCAATTGGTTAGAGAAAGTCTGATTTTTAGTAGAATCCTGGGATTTTTGGCGCACACATGTGATTTTTTCAGTTCCATCCGTTTATGTCTTTAATAACCCTTATTTGCCATTTTTGTTCCATCAAGGCATTCTAATTTGCTATGGCCCGAATTTAAATTAGAATAATTTGAGTAAATTGATCGATAAAATCATAGGTAACTTGCCAAATGAAATAAAACACTTAAGCCACACAGGAATCAAGATTGTTCATTCACATCAACATATAGATTGCCAACTAGGCTTCTATCCTCATTCGCAATCATGATGTTATTTGTTCCAAATAATATTTAACAAAAAATGACCGTTCAAACCACTCCAGGAGCAAAACAAAACTTTAGTGTGAAGTTCTTTACACCTCTATTAAGTGCAAACTTATTCGTCCATTACAATATGTGACCCTTAAACGTAAAGCATTCTTATAATTAAGATCATGCCCCGACTCATAAGGGAAGAAGATCAGAAACGTGTTTTTCGCACCACACTTAGAACTTTGCATCTCCGAGGCTAACTTGATATTGAGACTAAACAAACGCATCTTACTGCGAAGTGTTTGCAACCCTTAGCATTCTTTGTTTTTTACATTAGTCCGGACAAACTAATTCATAAGCGGAGGACTTATCAGACAGAATAATAGCCAACAGCGTTGTTTCTCTACAGAGCCGGTATTTCACACCTCCGGAAATAAATCAGTATTGAGTGTAGGAATAGCAATTAAACCGGTTTGTAATCGTTAACACGTACTCTATTTTTACAGTAGTTCGCACAACTTGTTTCATAAGCGAAGAAGTTGACTGACAAAAAATCGACAAAAAAGCATCTTATCTTACGCCAGAGTTTAAACTATGCACCTTCATACCTAAATCCGTATTGAGTTTTGAAGAAACGCGTCCAAGTGCTATCTGTAACCCTTGAGACGTACCTTTTACGGTACTAATAATCGGATGTTGTTGGCTGACCGTAATGATGTTTTTAACCTCAAGATTGTCACACTCTTTACACTCATCCTTGAGAACTAATGCGAAATTTATAAAAGAAAGAATTTGTCATCTAGAAAATTTCATCCTCTACAATTCTGTATTTTTAAAATGAATGAGGCATTTACGCTTAGTGTGTACAAGCTCGCGTAAAAAGCCTTAAAGGAATGCATATGTTGAAATTACGGCAAAACGTTACACGCTCATTACAAAGTCCGTATTCAGTATTGAAAAAAATTCTACAAGCATCTATCTTTAAAAAAACCGACTTCATAGATGTGTCCTGTTATAGCTGTAGTGGGTGCTCAATACCATTTCTTAGTGGTACCCCAGTATATTATAGGTCCGTTCTGACATGCTATCTATATGTTTTGTTAATGGGACCGCACCACCTAGTGATGTGTATTCGTAGTAAATGGCAAATTCATTTATAGTGCAATGGTCCTACATAAGTGTATTATAGGTATGCGCTAACATGCTACCTATGATGCAAAAATATGTCTATGATGACTGTTCAAAATGTTATTGTATGCAAAAAACTATATTCTCTGTGTTCGTTTCATGAATTCTTTGAATTCTATTCCGGATTGTGGACTTTTGTAAGGTAGGAAGAAGCTACCCAAAATTTTAAAAAATAGCAAAAGTAGGTCTTAAAATCTTCGCTGTACGTCGAAAAAATTATTGACTTTGCTTTGACTTAAACGAAAATTCGGCGCAATGCACCAAAATGTGTGTAAAATTTAGTCAGAAGGATGTTTAGAGACTTCGGTTTCTATTCGATTTCATGTGTTTGTAACATTTGACGCGAAGCGCTCAAAATTTTTAACAGTATGCTTAAAAACGGGAGAAAACTATGCTAAAATAGCTTGAGCAGAGATATGACTCCTAAGCCGTCAAAAAATTAAGCTGTGTCATTAATACTTATCATCCGGCGCAAATCTCCGAGAAAATTTTAAAAATTATTATCATTGACAGGTCGAAAATCATTGCAAATTAATCATATAGGTATTCATTGTTTATTATGCTAATCGTCTTAGGTCAATATAGGGATGCGGCCGCCCCTTCCATCCGAAAATTCGCCCGTGGTAGCAACTTATTCAGGTAGATTATAAAAGCAGAGAAAAATGCTTTAATAGAACGGAAAAGTATGAACAAACTTGGAATCATATATTAAAGGACACTGATACAAGAAAAAAGTAACCCAATGCATTGGAGGGTGATGATAATCGACCTTAAAATTGGAATATTATCCCTACTTTTACCGAGCTCTAGATCCATGATCTAGTTCCCTGTTTTTTGTAGTTTACTGTAGGGCCATGAATTCTTATGTGGCAAGCTACTCAGTAGCCTCTTTTTTCACTGCAACACATGTTTTATTGGAGCAAAAGAAAACGTATTGATCTATATTTTATTAGAAAAGCTTGATTTCATGATTTTATAACATGTGTTACGCGTGTCACAGATCGTATTTTTTACACATTTATCGAATGCTCAGATACGTTTTATTCAATTGATTTTCAGTTTTGTGCAAACTTAATGACATTTTTGAAATTCATATGCTCTTGGCTACCAGAATCGTATATTTTTATTCATTTTTGTTATCTCCCCAATGACTAGATATTCGATCTAGTCGTTGGTGAGCCTAGGGTCCGTGACTCCTTGGTAACAGAACAGGAGGGTTAATAGAAAACGGCCCTTTGAAAGAATGCGCAACTTTGAAAACAAATAACAATCACTTTGAATCAAAATATGACAAATTCGTTACTGAAGATTCAATGCAATCAGATCAGAATAAACAATGCATAAAGGGCATTACTCTCTTATCCTAGTTAGCAGTTGCTTATCATTTCCGCACGCATAGGTGGCTTTTACTAGTCCTCATATTTTATTTGCACTGTGATGCCTATTTCTAAGTAAATTCTTTGCTTTTGTTTCATAGGAGCATTTTTCATCGCTAATAGATTCAAATACATAAAATATACAAATGAATATAAATATAAAATATACAAATATGAATACATGCAATCGATCTAGAAAACAAAAAATATTCGAAATAAACTGCATTGATTTTTATTTTGAATTTTTAGCTGTGCTGAAACGATAATTTACTTGAGCTGTCCTGTCGACTGCCAAATTCTTAAGCTAAAAATCAACGATTAATTGCATAAAATACTTGATAGTATAACAACACATGCAAGTAGAAAAAGTACGCTGGAATAAAAGACTATAAGTAGGTATATCATTTATACGGAAATTAAGATTACTATAATATCTACATTTTTAGATTCGCATGCAAGAACAAATAGATTTAAGCATAGTATAATGCATACAGATCAATAATAAGTCATTTTAGGTTGTCAATCTGCGGCCTTAACTAATATCTCCACATGAACACAAGTTTTTCAGAATACATTTTCCTTGGCTGTTCGATCTAACATAGTTGGGTTTGCATACACAAGCAGGAGGACCGCATATAGCCGGACAGACCCGAGGTATGCCGATTAATAAATCACGGCATGTCATTTCACATAATCGGCCACACTGATTCAATTGTTCCTCGGGAGGGCATATTCCTAAACACAATTAGGTTTGTACTGACTAATGTGCGAAAGCCTCGGTGCTGCCATTGCCACTTCTAAGGGGCAAACTAGCGAAATGTCAAACATTTTTAAAAAGCATTACTGTCTACAAATTGTAAAATTTCTGAATAATTTCAATTCTTGACTATGAAATTTAATTTTTTTTGTCTCAAATGTGCAATTGCTTGAAAATGGCATCAGGACTTATACATTTTTTTACAAATTTTTCAAAACAAAGAAAATGGTTATTTATTCAAAAAACGATCTCAGCCCTGATTCTTTACATCTTATAACGTCTAAAAATCATAATTCTTTTAGTCCCTAAAGCATTACATATTTTGACATGTTGGCAGTCTTCATAAGCTTGCAGGTCAAAACTTAAAACGCAAAGGATCTGTTATTTTCGCAAAGTAGAAATAAATTTTTCACATGAGAAAGCAAAAACATCATACTTGGCCTTTGACGGCGTTAGAAGAGTTATGAACAGGCATACCTTTATTTTTTCTAGATCTACAAATTTCGCTAGAGATTAGCTGCTTTCTGTAAGGAACTCAATGAAATATTTTTGGTATCAGATTACCTGACCCCCATAAAATGTTGTTTTACTGCGGAACAAATACTAATAACTTCTTGAGATATAATAGACGTTTGAATTGTAGAATTAAACTAGCCATGTTAACCAAATACAAATATACAATTATTAGACGAAACTCGAGTAAATGGAGACTAAATCGCAGACATGCCAAATTGACATTTATTGAATACGTAAACATTATTTCACTATCAAAAAACGCTCCGACGGAACAAAAAAGACGAACATACATGGGATTAAGCATTATTAAGGATGTAAAAGGAGGAGACTAGAGAAAAGCTACTCATATTTTGTGGCCTACAGATTGAAATAAATTTTTGAAGCAAAAAAACGAATAAAAAAGCAGCAAGTTAGCTATGCAGTAGCTATGGGAATATAGATAGAGTAAACTAGGAGCGGAATCATAGAATAAATCAAGTGTGATTAAAGAAATTGTTGGTTTAAATCAGTAGAAAACGCGTAATTTACGTGATACAGACTACATGTAGGTACACTTTTGCATGCCCACAATGATTGTCTGCACTATCAAATAGACGTTAGATTTGCTTGCTGTAATGCTCTGTGATAACCAAATAAAACACCTTTAAATACAATTAGAGTTAGTTTTTTGTCAACACGGTACGAATGCAAGTCAGCGTTGCAATTCGCAAGCAATAAAGATGCACTTTAGATCAGGTTTATAAGCTCGTATGTGAAGCATTCAAAATAATTTAGATACGGTTACATTTTTCAGAAGCTGCAGGATACTTGTCATAAGGATTTTGTGACTTCAGGCATATACATAGGTTTGTTTCTAGTCCCCTCCTTTCACATCCTTAATAAACCGTAATCTCAAGTATATTCTCCTTTTTTGTTCCATTGGAGCAATTTTTTCTTGCTAGTACCCTTCTCTTAATCCGCATGATTTGAGTAAATCGATCAGTTAAAACATACAATAACATGCCACAATAATGAGAGCAGTCCAAGAACGCGGAAAAGAATGTTGTTCTGATCATCAGCATTATCCTTTTTCAACAAGAGAACCTTAAGTTATGGAAACAGAGCAAAAGTTTCAAGCATAAACTTTAAGCAACTTTGGGTGTAAAGTACACAAACTCAGATTCGTAATTTTGACGTCATATGTAATATTTTTACAGAAAAATTAAGCTTCCGCAACGTCCTGAGACTAAGTCAAATTTCCGTGAGAAATTTGCACAGTTACTGGGTATAAATCCAACATACACTTAGATTCGGTATCCAGACCTTACGGAATTTATTTTGAAAAAAAATCACGTTTTGCGACGCTCTGGAAGTAAAATAGTGTTGTAGTGTAAACTTAACACATTGACAATAAGTGAATATTTAGAGCTTCACGAAACTACCTAGTATAGAGAAAACTAACCGTCAGATTTGTAATTCTGACATAGAAACATTTTGAAGAGAATTAAGCTTCCGTAAGGGTTTAGACCTTTAAGTTAATTTACAGTGTAAACTTGACAACCAGTGAGTATAAATAAGATTTTAGTCGGATTCGTAATGCTTATATTACTCTGTTAATACGATCAACATTAATTGAAAATTAAGTCATCACAATGGCCTAATGACAAAATAAATATTATATGTAAACCACTTTACACAACTGCTGAGTGTAAACAAACGCACCAAACTGGCGTATCAAGTTTGATTCCGGGTACGTTTATAGTTTTGCGATCATGTCCAGACTCGTAACCGGATAAGTTGACAGAAAAAACAGACAGAAACTCGTTTAACACTCAATTTTTGACTTTAAACCTCCCAAAAAGTTAAAAATGGTGTAAATAGAAGCAATTAGCTGGTTTAATAGGAACTTAATAAATTTTTGCAGACTCTTAATCTTTACACACAACTCAGAGTATGTAATGAGAGTGCAAAGTTTTGGCATAAAGTTATAACATATAGCGATTTTTGTCAGTTTTGTTAGTCACTATGTAGACAACTCAGTGCAAATTCAGATAGAATTTCATAGTGCAGACTTGTAGAAAATAAGTACTGTAACTCAAGAACTCTTTTTTTCGTTTTTAAACTTAAGCATTAGTTCTCGAGGGAGAGTGTAAAGTGAGCGGAAAATGAGGTTGTAAAAGACAGATTTCGGTCGAGTTTTCGATGCTTTTATGTTCTGCCAAATTCTTCGTAAAAGAATTCTCTGGAAAACTATTCGTGGAAAAGTATTCCTCTTAAAGATGTACGCGAGGAATTTAAAAGCAAGCTTGTGTAAACTCTAGTACTATGTTAGTTCTAGCAGTTTAAAGTTTACACTCAGAGGTTGGACGGAAAAAGTACGTTTTTACCTGCTTTTAGTTTGTTAACCGCTCCGGTTGTAAATCGAGAATGCGAAGTATTGTTTTGAATTGCATGGGGCGAACTATTATAAAAATAATGTGCCTGTCAAGAGTTACATATCGCAAGTGGTCGCGTTTATTTTCGCTCAGTACTGAGTTACTTTTCGCAGGTGTTAATTTCTGACTTCGGGATAAAAAAAGACATTTCTGGCAGGTTTGTGTCTGTCACATTATCCCGATATGAGATGAGATATTTTACTAATTTCAAAAATGTACTCAACATCGGGGATCACATATGCGCGTAAGCGCGTTTTATCACGCCAAATTTGAGTTATAGGAGACGAGTAAAGTTTACATTAAAAATTCATTTCACTTCCAGAGCGTTGCGAAACGTAAAGTTTTTTCAAAATGTTTTTCGTAACGGTAGGATTACGAATCCACCTGCAGTTTTCTCAGCGCTTACTACTTGTGTAAAGTGTATGCTACTAGAAGTTTAAATTAAACTTAAAATTTATTTTACTTCCAGAGCATTGTAGAACGTAAGTTCTTCGAAAACGTTCTCCATAACGTAAGGATTACGAATTTGACTATATTTTTCTTACATCCAGCAGCTGTGTAAAGTCTACACTAAAAATTAACTTTAGCTCCAGAGCGTGGCGAAAGCTCAATTTTGAAATGTTCTATGTAACGTCAGAATTAAGAATCTGACTGTTAGTCTTCTCTACACCCAGTAGCTGTGCAATATTTACACTACTGATTTATCGTAGTGGTGTAAAGTCTACACTAAATATTCGCTTTACTTTCAAGGCGATGTAAAACATAAATGTTTTAAGTTCTTCACTATAACGTCAGAATATCAAACTTTAGTGTAAGTGTTCTTTACACCTGATGGTTTCATAAAGTTCACACTAGAAAAATTTAATCTGTTCTAAATAACGTTATGCTGTGTTGTTTTAAAAGATAATGCTGATGTTCACATGAATCTTGCTTTCTCTTCTCGGACTACTGTCATTATTGTGGCATGCTGCCGTATGCGCGTACTGATGACTAATTTACTCAAATATTGCTGAATAAAAAAAGGGTACTAATGAAGAAAAATGCTCTAATGGAACTAAAAAGGACAAATATACTCATGAAGCATCATTAGGGCATATAAGGAGGGGACTAGAGATAAGTCACCTATGCCTTTGAAAGATGTAAGAAATTGCTTAAAATTGAACGTACGGTAACAAATACAAAAAATCGAAATATATTCTGCGGCTTCTTAAAAAAACGAGCCTTCACAAAACATTATTAATTGACCCACAAAAAGACTTTGTGAAGAAGCTTCAATGTGTTGTAATAAGCGATTGAGTTTCTCATCAAAATATTGTGTCATTTTTTAATCAGTAATCGTTTTTTCATGTGGAAAGCTATTCATGTCATTTATTTTTACGACAGAGAGGCACAACCAGACATGCACTTGGGGAGATTGGGGGTCTCAGACCCATCAGAGTAGAACAATGGAAAATTTTCTCGAAAAATGAGGCAAAATGAAGGCCAAAATGAATGAAATTTAAAAATCTTCTCTAAAAGAGCTTTAAATTGACCAGAAACTTAGTAATAAGCTAGTTTTCACGCTATTCTATCGCGGATACCAGTTTCCGAGGTCATTTTGGTCGGAAAAAGGTCAATTTTCGACCACCTAGACTGGTAATCCCCTTAACTTTCACAGGCAAGGGGATTTTTCCTAGTCCTCTCCATTCATGACCGTGATGATGATTCATTCCAAGTATATTTGTTCTTTTCTGTCCCATTAGAGTGTTTTTTTCTGCTAGTTTCTATTCACTTCGACCTATCCCGACTTCTAAAAGGAGAAAGTGGGAAACAAAAATAGGACAAAAACGTATTTTTTCGCCATCCACAACATTGAGAACTTTAAAAATTCAAATCAAACTCCGCATTGAGTGAAAAAAGATTTAGTTATGGCCAGCTTGTAGACCGTAGTACGTTAGTGTGCGAAAAACTTATGTCCCTCAGAATAGTTGAGATATTGACCAATCGAAAAAGGTAGCATATGTTTTTTTGCCCTGCTGCGACATGTAGCCCTTCAAACTTTTTTATTCTATTTTATTTATTCCTGCTTATCACTGGAGACGTTAGTGAAAATCTCGGGCAAAAACTCTTTTCCAACACCATCCATTAGTGTGTAAAATTCAAACCCGCAGATCTAACTCCGTATCAAATGCCCTAAAATTTACTGCTATACAGAAAGTAGCCCTTAAGCCGTAGTACATTTCTATCAAAAAAAAGTTCTTGGGACTCATAACTGGAGTTGGTGGCAGACATCAAGATTGCAAAAACGCAACAAAATCAATCTTTACACCCACTGGTTTTTATACTCTCTACTCTTCCGCACAAGAAGTAATGCGAAATTTGAAAAAAAAGAAATAGTAGAATCTAGAGTAATTCATCCCTTACAACTCGAAACCATTAAACTGTTTCAGGCTATGAAACTGAGTTGTTTCCAAGCCGAATAAAAAACAATTAAAGTTCGCTGAATGCTATAATGTTACGCCAAAACTTTACATGCTCATGAAGAATTCAAGACTGAGTTCTAACAAAAAAGAGCGCATAATCTTTTTTATCTATTATTTAAAAAACCCGCACCTCCCGGATGTGTCCCGTTATAGGTGTAGGGGTAAACATATGTTGGGGTACCCAAGTATATTACAGGTACACGCTAATGCGCTGCCTGTTATGCATACCTGCTTGAAAACATGCTTCTTGACGTATGCATCTATTGTTATTGTCGCGTGCATATCCTTCTACACATTGGCAAGTGGGTGGCCCACGTACGAAAACGCAAGCTAAATGACGACCAGATATGATATTACTGCATTTAGGCTCGCAGGAACTGCCACCACATGGATTGTATCTTTCATTCGGCCCACAACGTACATCAGCTGGCGATGTTTCATAGTTACCTTTAGAGATACAATAAATTATTTTCCGACGTTTCTAGAGGAACTTACTAATAAATCTCATGTTTAGTGGATAATGTTAGGTTTTATTCTTGAAACGATTCATTGATCATATAAAATGTAGCAGAGGCATTGGATTAGACCACTTTTTAAATACTTACTTAATGGTCAAACGAAATTGGAATCATACTTATGTTTTTAACAGAGAGAACGTTTATTTATAAGAAACGATCATGCCGATCAAATATCCTTTGGATCTTCTCTTTGTACATTAATGCCTAACTACAGGGCTGCTTAAATCTTATATCATGCTACAAGTTAATCAGTGCACTATTATTTCCATTAGCAGTCGCTCAGCTGATTGGGAATATACGGCTTTGAAGTTTTTTGCATTATAAGCAGAAATTATTGCTATGAAATCAAAATTTTACTAAATTTAGGCAAAGATTTGGCAGCTTCACGTGATTTGTTAACCTTAACACATGGAACCATCAGAATGCTGAACAAGCTTGCATACAAGCATACATGTTCTTGGGAAAGACGTATTTTCAGGGCGCTCGACCCACAGAGATTAGTTGCTCGCTTAACTCTAGGAAAATGTGGCTGATTCCTACGGAATTTTTGAAGCTTTTCAGTGAAGTTTAGTTCCAAGTGCGCTCATTTATTTTATCCTTTGTGCTAAATAGTCATGTTTAACCATGGATCATTGAATTTCATCCAACATTTTTCTAAATTTGTCTGATTTTATGTTCTTATGACAGAGATTAGTTATAAATAAAAAGATTTAGCTTTCAAAGCATATCATAAATAATTTTAAGCCAAATAAAAAGTACATTAGAAAAATTTTTATCTAATCCGCTCTCGGAATTCTCGTGGTTAACAATAACAATGACAATAAGAGAAAGCAAACCATGCGGTAGCTCAAATATCTTATGTGAATTAGGAGATAAATGATGCATCACCCGCAAATATAGCATGCTGCAAGACATGTCTGCATTATTGCCATTTAAGCTCTTTACACATTTTATTATAGAACAAAGTGTAGCACTATAGTGGCATCCGCACACTGGTAAAAAACCGGCACCAAAGCATCTCTACTAGTGACCCAGCAAAAAGAGGAGAATCATTGGGTATCTGATAAAAGTCTGTCAAACGTGTATTTAGCTAATCATTGAAAATAAAAAAGGCATATGTGAGATATCTAAAACTTCCAGAACTTTAGATGAAATAAAATCTTTATTCCATGATTGATTACTTTAGTTAATGTTTGTTATTTTAATGGTCTCATTATGCACAATGCCCAAATTTTTTTAGTATGTCGCTATTTCGTAAATGGTCTAAAGCAAATAGGGTATAACATGCACTGTAATTTGTTTTTAGCAATATGATGAACATAGGAAACACCGGCTGGCTTTCCAAATAACGACAGAATTAAAAAAGGCATCGCATCATGGCGACAAATGCTAATTGCTGGGCTATACTTGACGCCTAGACAGGTCTGGGAAGCACTTAAATTGAGGAAAAGCTAGAGTCCTGCAAATTTCCTCAACTTGGACTGTCACGCAGTGATTTGACAAACATTACTTAAAAAATATCCTAATGATATCTGACGAAATTGAATAGATAATGCTTAGAATTTTCGTAGACTCGTTAAAACCCACCTGACTTGACATTGTTGATTGCCAATGAACCGATAAAAGAAATAACGATCAAGTTGTTCATTTTGATGGTAAGATATTGAATTCAAAAACGGCATACATACAACGAAATTGTTTCCGTCTTATATGGCTTAATATAAAACAAGAGTCATTTAAAAAGAAAGCTGGACTTGGGTAGAACTGCGGACTTCTATCTCGCAGAATAAAATATAAAGAGAAACAATTTGATTTTTGTTCAAACCAATCAGTTTCGATATCCAAGATTCAAGTTCTGAGTATATTTGTGTGTGTATGTGTGTCAAAAACCTCCTGGTTAACATTGTTTTACAATCAAATAAGTTTTACTGTCAATTCATTTAGAATATGTTTACACGGCTCTAAAACGTGCATATTTAAGACGCACTGTCTACTGCTGTAAAATACTTAACACTGTTAGGAAAATTAGCGAAAAGCCGCAAAAATCCATTCTGAACGTACCTTTGGCTAAATATCCAAGTGCACTGACAAATAATAATACATTTTGCTATTAAGTCCCCGCTAATTTTGCTGCAGGACTTCTAAAAATTGCAGGATTAGTTGTTGAGATACGTTAGCCCAAGCGTATCCAATTTAACTCCCTAAATTCGACTTCTATTGTTGTTAAAACTCTGTTCACGAATTTAATAATGGAACTTTTAGATTTGGTGCCATAACATATGTATAGGACAAGCTTATGGGAAGGTAATGGAATTAATAAAAAAACGTTTATCATCGCATGGCTGAAAACGATCTGACAGTGAAGGAGCTAAGCGTCGCTATGGCTAGTACAAGTACCGGCTTGATTAAGCATTAATCATTTTACATTTATTCAAATCCGCGCGCTGCGAGTTATCTGTCTCATTATTTAAACATTCCAACTCTTCAACGTAGCAAAGTTTTGTTGCTGATGCGGTTTTGTCATCATCAGCGGCCATCAAAATTATAATGATCAGAAACATGATAAAGAAAATAACAGCTTGTTACAAATCACAATTAATGGCGTTGTCCATCAAATACTCAGATCATAGTCATATTGCTGAATTGTAAAAAAGGTTTCTGAAACTCTACGAGCAAAATTTGCTTTTGGAACAATTTTCTCTGTATGAATGCACGACTTCATTTTTTACACGGCGTGACAAGTTAGCTTGTCTTTAAGTAAAATCTCGCAAATTAATTAACAATAATATGTGTAAGAATAAGGTAGTTTTGGGATGTTGCGTATGAGACAGTCTTCAATTCTGGTTAAACCTAATCAAACGAGATGTTATATAGATCGAATTTTCAGATTAGTAATGCAACTTTTAATCTAATCCTTCAAATTAAGGGTAATAAAGAAATATTTCACTACACTGAAAGTAACAGGTATGCAATCATAATGTTAATAACGAGTAACATTTAAACTAATAGAGTACGATAGCATAACATCGTTTCACATGGTCATTCTTCGAAAAGACATTTGTAAAGGTATGCAAGTACGAGTATCAATAAGCAAAGAAGAGTAATTTCAAAAATATGAAATTAGTCCAAGTCACAGGTCATCTTATATTTTTTATGCTATTTCTCGCCATTATAAATAATTTCACATGTCAACAATAGATTTGCATTCCGGTCCGCAACTTGTATTATTAATATATTATTGATCAGTACTTAACACTTTAATGACTTGCTACGTTTCCAAATTTAATTCCGCTGAACGAGATGTAGTATCTTTATTTCGTTAATTCATTTTTTTCCTAGGAATTTACTATTAAAATTATCAGAAAAAATCATTGCTCACATGACCTAGTTTGAGCTAACTTGGTTCGCGTAGGCTATATTTTTTATAAACATACATAATGTATCAATAATTAAAAATTGTTTGTTAACGCAAATAGGCTAAGAAATTGATTCAATCTTTAGCGTCTTCAAAGATGTTTCGTAAATAAGAATTTTATGAAGGCAACATATCTTCAAGCTAAGTCTACAACACTCCAGCGTCCGTCTTTGTAGTAGTAGGGACCATACATGATCTTAGGGGCGGGGAGGGGGTTGGGTGGGGTTTCACCCCCGTAGAATGTTTTTGAACCCACGCAAAAAATCTTTCATCCCCCCTAGAATTGGCGATTTTTCAAAAGTTTCCTAAACTAACCTGAAAATTGGTAGAAAAGTGTCTTTTTAAGGGTATTTCGCTATCTATTTGCTCAAAATCGCCAAATTTTCAGCGCTTCGTGCCAAATATTCATGTTTTAAGCGATATATTGGTCAATATATTCGACTTTTTCCAAAATTTTTTTCATAGTTTTATGCTCTAGAAGGATATGAGTATCGTCAGCAACGCCAAAAAACGATGTTTTTTAACGCGTACCGGCCATTTTCGGGCACAAAAAAGGCACTTTAGGTTTTCACCCCCTCTTCAGAATTCCTACGCTGTGCATGTATGGTAGGGACCATATGTACAGCATTGACGAACTAGCAGGTCAGCCAGTCTTTGGGTCAAAAATCGAGTTTTTTAAGCTACAATGATCTTTAAAACCAAATGCAAAAGTTAAAAATAAGGTAAAAACTACGTTCTTCTACAGTCTCTAGTCAGTTTAACGCACTTTTATAGAAAATTTCCAACATTGATCTATTTTAGTCGTACGTTTCGCTTCATTATCATCAAAAAATTTGCCAGTGTTCCATTCCTCGGGCTTCAAGACCATATATTAGCAGCGAACAAAATCTGCGGGGTCTGGGTGGTGAAAACTGGCAAAAATCCCAAAAATTCAATACTATCAACATTTTCTGGGTATCTGACCACACTCTATCATTAGAGAATGTAGCTGCATAAGGACATTTCAAAAAAAAGTAACAGAAAAATTCGAAGAAATCAAACAATAAATACTCAAAAATGAGTCTATGAACACGTAGATAGCTTTAAAGTCATAAAACAACACTTAGGAATACTTTAAAAGTTTGTCAGTATTCTTCCACGCACTCAGTCGACCTTATCATAGGTAACGTTATCATAGTTAGCGCTATAACGGGAC
The DNA here is from genome assembly GCA_036768485.1 of Mermis nigrescens. NCBI lineage: Eukaryota > Metazoa > Nematoda > Enoplea > Mermithida > Mermithidae > Mermis > Mermis nigrescens. The sequence goes on from JAVLUZ010000658.1 coordinate 880,475, forward strand.
ACATCTAAGAGGTGATCTGTGAAAGATCAATAATAAAAAAGATTGTGCAGTCTTTTCTTGTTTACACTCAATATTGACTTTCTGATGAACCTGTAAAGTTTTGGCGTATGGTTATAACATATAGCAAATTGTGGTGGTTGTTTTCTTACGGCTGGTGAACAACTCAGTATTAATGCTTCCAACAATTTAATAGTTTTGAATCGTAGAGAAAGGAATGCTCCAGATGACACTTTTTTGTTCTTTTAATTTGCCTCACTTATCGAATGGGAGTGTAAAGAGTGTGAAAATAAGGATGTGAAAAAACATTTTGGTCGAGTTTTCGATTTGTTTATGTCTGCCAACAACTCCGGTTATGAGTCCGTTAAATAACTTTTATAATAGAAATGTCCTACAGTTATGGGCTACTTTCTGCTTATTAGCAAAGTTTTTTACGCTAAAAACGGATTTAGTAGCACGGGTTTAAAGTTTACACTCTGCTAGATGGTGTAAAAAACAGATTTTGTCTAGGATTTCTCTGCCAAAATTTCCGCTCATCAATTGGAATAAAATAAACAAAATATAAATAGAGTATTTCTAAGGGCTATCACGCCGTAGCAAATGGCGTTTGAAAAACGCAATATTGAGTGTATTTGTGAGGGTGTAAAGTTCGGAAACAGAGGTGTAAAATGGGCAAAAAAATAGATTTTTTTCCTTTTTTTCGAATAGTGAATATTTCGAATATTTCGCGCAACAAAAATTTCCACATACTATCGTACTACAATTCAAAGGCTGCAGACTGGCTCAAACCGAATTTTTATACGCAGAATGGAAGTTATGTTCAGCTTTTTAAAGTTTACAATTTTAAAGTTTACCTACGAAATTTTGTCATTAATCTACTCTCATACAAATATGAATTTCTTTTGTTAACAGTTGTATCATAAAAGTGACGCTTTTCTAAATGCTTAATGACATTCTTCTCCCAACCCATCGCATTTTCATGCAAATGTGAACTAAATTGTTTGAGCACATTTCGTGTAGTTATAACATAATTATTATCGCTGAGATTTTAAGACGGGCTGTTTGGTTAATTGGTTGGCCCGCTGTCCGCGTTTGTCAGTGTTTGGCGTGATTGGCTTCGGTGTGTGTAGGACGCGTTTGTCGACTTGTTTTTGCAACGTGCTGCTTTTGCCCCTAGTTTGTCGACGCGTTGCTAGTCGCCGTTAGTGTTTTGTGCGCCGCTTCTTTCGTTAGCAATTCTGTGTTACTGCCGGATATTTATCATTAAGTTGGTTAGTAATCTTTACTTACATTGGCATCAACTGAATAATAATTTATTCAGTCACAACGTGTTGCCTTATGAGAAACATACGCATCAGTTATCTGAGCTAATTATTGTTGTGGTAGTTAACGAGTGCTATATGCAACCCTGGCTTAATCAATTTACTTAAATATTTCTACAATTGAAATATAATAATGATATAACAGTCAGGGTTACGAATCTGAGGGTAATTGTTCATTACACCTAATATATACGTAAAGTTCATGCTTGAAAATTTTGATCTATTTAAATGAGGTAAGGTTGCCTTGTTTAAAAAAGATAATGCTAATGTTCAGAACAAAATTGTTTCCCTCGTTTTTGGACTGCTGTCATTATCGTGGCCTCTGTTTACTGATTTACTCAAATCGTGTCAAATAAAAAATCTGGTACAAGCAAAGGAAAATACTCCAATGAGACAAAAAGAAGAATATATTTGGGATATTGATTATAATGAATATTAAAGGAGGAGGCAAGGAAAAAGCGTAAAATTATTAAAAGAAAGGCTTTCTCTAAGCTACGCAAACAATCATAGTATATTCTGCGGCCTGCAGATTGAAATAAAGTATTAAACCGAAAGTCAAGTGAATGAAATGTCAAACACCGGAGCATTTAAGACAATCAAAGAAACTCTTGGTTTAAAGCAGTAGGAAACACAAAATTTACGTGAAACAGACTACATTTTGGTATACCTATTTGCCCAAAACAATTGTGAGCACTAACCGATTGACGCCGGGTTAGCTTTCTATGATGCACATTATAACAAAATAGAACACCATTAAATTAAATTGCAGGTAGTTTTCTATCAATCACGATACGAAGCAAGTCAGCGTTGCAACTTGCAAGCAATTTAGGAAAAGCAATCATTTTAGATTGTTTACACACGTTTATGTTAAGCACGGAATATACTTCGATTATTTGCGTTGCTTAGAGAAAGTCTAATTCTTAACAGATTAGGAGAATTTAGGCAAATGCATAGGTAGCTTTTCCTAGTCTCCTCCTTTTACATCCTTAATAACCCACAATCTCCTGTATATTCGTCTTTTTTTGTTCCATCGGAGCATTTTTCTTTGTGATTCAAATAAACGAATCAGCTCATTTGTGTAATCGTAGACACATAAATTAAATTAATATACTCACAAACTATATATATATATATATATATATATATATATATATATATATATATATATATATATATATATATATATATATATATATATATATATATATATATATATATATATATATATATATATATATATATATATATATATATATATATATATATATATATAGTATGTATATATATATATATATATATATATATATATATATGTATGTGCATATATATATATATATGTATATATATATATATATATATATATATATATATATGTATATATATATTTATATACTACAGTTCCCGGTTAATCTGGCATAATTAGGCTTACACTTATAGGCAGATGGGCCATATACTACGCAGTCCAGTAACAGGGTTCTCCTTTTACTACGTCACTGCAGTCCATCCGCACCGGGCGCCATATTCGTTAAGCTGCTCATTCATTAGGTGGGCATTTTTCTAAAAAGAATCTAAATAGCAGAGTGCAATTCCGATAAAAAAAATTTAGTAGAAGTAGACTGATGCACACTATTCAAAACATTCCTTAAACAATATTGAATGCGCTATACTTTGGCGTTTCCTAAATTCGTGAGTGCCAATATGCATAACACGACAAGTTGCTCACTAATGAATAACACGTCACAAAAACTGAAGTAGCAATCTTTGATATATTGTGGGTAGCCCATTGATTACAATTGACTCTGACTAAAATTCTTGTTACCAATCCAAGAACATGCACATGTCTTCTCTCCAAATTGTTTTGACGAAAGGTTTCGCATCTGATTGATTGAAAACAATAATTAACCTTTATTTCACAACTAAGATCAAAGCAGTCGAATATGAACCAAAATTTTGCTCTAATCCTGTGTCTCGCTCGTGATAAGCATGGTATATTTTATAAAAATTATGACGTTTTCAATATGGAAATCTAATTGCTAAAATAATTCTTGTTGAACTCAATTAAAATTATCAAAATATTTTTAACTATTTATATTTTTATAGTCATTCCCGTTTTTAATCATATTATAAAAATACATAGCACACCTGAAAGGCATATTAAAGATAGCGTAGAGGTCGCGGCATCACCATAGCCTGATAATTTTGCGCCCTAAAAACTTAAGAATTTCTCCGAAAGTGTTTTTACAATGATTTCAAACTTATTTTATTTTTTGTGCTAGCTCGTTTCATTTTTCAAATTTTTTAGCTTCTACGCTGTTTAACTTATACTCTGACTAACTTTTCTAGTTGTTATGTATCATGAGCAGAGACGCACAGCATGGCTGATCTAGGGTGATCAGCCGATCAGGTATCAATATTGAGCTTTTTTGGGCCAAAAGTACATTACAAACTAGAATCAATGCTAAAATAGCATTAAACTACATTATCTCGCAGTTTCTGGTCCGATTCAAACACATTTGAAAATAATTTTGATTTTCATTTTCATTGGCCTCCCTTTCCACCTCATTTTTCCAATAAATTTCCATTTTTTTCAGTATAATCATAGACCCCTTAACTACACCCCGCCCACGGGTAATTTCCCTATTCTGCAGAAAAGTACATATGCTATCACAGAAACGAAAAAAAAACATTCAAAATTACAAAAAATGCTCAAAAAGCGATTAAGATCAATCAGACGCAGAGGCAAAGTAAGTTGACAATAAAATTTAAAATTTGCACGAGAGAATATACAAAATAGGCAGACTTGTTCACAGAAAACAGTGTATCTAAAGAAAACTAAGAGTCAGATTCGTAATCCTGACATTACGGCAAACATATTGAGAAAATTCACATTTTGTAACGCTGTGGACGTAAAATGATTTTTCTAGTCGAAACATTACACTTCTACAATGACTCAATATTTGGCGTAAATTAAAAGCGCCTGCGTGCATGCTCAATATTTCAATGCTTAGTTCATTTTTTTAAATTAATATCATGTCCCTAACTCATCATCTCGTTTTCAGTGTAATATGAATGAATTTTCAGTTTAAATGCTCAGAAAAAAATTTATAAAGGCCATACTCCAAAACATATCTCATTAGAAAGACCAACCAATTTTCTACCTATATAGAGAAAAAATGCCAACTATTCTGAAGCGGTAAAACATTATGAGTCTTAATTTTAAAGAGACGCACTTTTTCTCCACAGTAACTAATATGGAAACCTTATTTAACTTTTTTCTTTTTATCCAAATCGAACAAGCAAGCATTAATATAAAAGCTCTTCTTTGCTCTTTTCAAAATGCGCTTAATTGTTGAATCATGTAAAGTAGATGACAGCTACATCTTAAAGTATTGTTTACATAAATTTGAATTGAAGCAAACCGGAAGAACGAGCATATCTCACTTAATCGCATTTATTGCGCAAGAAAGCCCATCTAAATACAAAACAATTTTGCTACTATCGAGCTTCCTACTTCAATACAGGGTAATTGATAGCCTGAGCCAATTCTCGCTAATTTTCGAGGTGACAGGCTTCAGTAATAAGATATTTTGATTTTTTTCGGCAAAATAGTTGCGCATCGAAATTATTTATCTTAAACACTTACTTCTGTCTAAATTGGAGCAGCAGTTTCTGGGATTTGCACAACAAACCTAAGAGTATGCAACACTTTTTCGAGTAATCAACAACCACGTTGCATTTTGAAGGCTTTCGCTGATCCCAAAATACATATACTCATGTTGTATTAGTGTGTAACTCATATCGGGAAAAGACCTGCGAAAAAACGCCTTTTTTGCCAGAAAGTTGAGATTAACGGCTTAAAAACTAACTCAGTATTGAGTTTAAAAAAAGCGAACGAATGCGATAAAACACCATTGACATTGACCTCATTTTAAGTATAGTTTGCACCATAGGTGGGCAGCACTAAAGTTCTGGGGGAGGGTCCAAGGTCTTTCTATAGGTAAAAAAATGGTCTTAGAAATAGTAATTTGGCGAGGAAGCACCGTTTTTAAATGTTTCTCATCGAGCACTATATATTGATATCAGAAAGAGTGCGGAAAAACGAAAAGAATTTTTAGAATCTATGGACGATGCATACCCCCATACCCCTATCTCACGCGCAGGTATGGATGCAACCCACCCCACCCGCCCGAAAACCGAAATAATTCACTCCACACAGAATTCAATTTTTGAAATTTTTTTCTGTTTTTTTCGCAATTTTTTGATGCCAATGGATAGTGCTGATGACCTCCGTTGAAAAATCATGTTTCTCGCCATACCACCATTTTAAAGTCCATTTTCTGACCTTTGGAAAATTCTTGCTTCGCCCTAGAACTCAGGTGCCGCCTACCTAAGGTGCATGCCCTTCAAACTCCCTTCACGATCACGTGTGGTTCGTTCCGTCAAGTTCATTACCGGAGTAGTTGAGAGACAAAAACGGTCATAAACGTGTTTTTATCCCCTAAGCATAAAATTTGCACTACTAGAAGTAACTCTGCATTGAATCTCGGGAAACGCATCCAAATGCGATGTGTAGCGCTTAAGACTTACTTTATTTTTATTATAATTCGCACTTCTTGCTTTATAAATGGAGCAATTGACAAACTAAAAGTAGGTGAAAACTTTTTTCGGCCACTATAAGAATGTAAACTTTGAACCCCTGGAACTCAAATTCATCGTGTAGCCCTTTGAGCGTAGTAATTTTCCATAGAAAGGTTTTCAAGAAACTGTTATAAGGAGGATTCAGCAGACATAAAGAAGTCAAAAACTCAATCGAAATATGTGTTTACATCCCCAGATTTTTACACTCTATGCATTCCCACTAATGAGCTAATGTAAAACTCGAAAAGCAGAAAAACGGTGTTTTCAGAATTGAGTTCTCACCACCCATTTGTTCGACCCAGTCATGCTTAACTTTCTACAAGCTGGTCGAGAAAACCGCCACAGGACTGTTTATCTTATAAGGTTACGCCAAAACGTTACACTCTTACTACAAACTCGTTCTTAAGTATAAATAAAAAAATCGCCAACGAGTTTTTTATAATCTATCCTCTATAAATGCGCAGCTCTACATGGGTCCCGTTATAGCTGTATGGCGGTGCACTGGTGTTAGCGGTATCCAAGTATGCTATAGATATACGCTAACGAGCTACGGATAATTATCGAAGCCGCAAGTTAAATTTTACTAATTCATAAACCCGAAATCTAGTAGTAATTTAAGTCATCTTAAGAATTACACTTCGCATATGAACGCTTTTCTCGAGACTTAATGCAGAGTTACTCCTAGTTTTGTAAATTTTAAGCTATGGGGGTACAAAATCATGTTACCGATTTTGTCTGTCAACACAACTTCTCCCGGAATTTTTAACATTTTTAAAACTTTTCGAGTAATTTTTGTGCCAAAAGTGATGTTAAATAAAAAGGAGACAACGTGAAACGGTGAAAAGGCGCAATTTCCTCCGTGAATATTGAATTTTGGACCTAGTTACAACTGTTTTGGGAAAATTTAGGCTACCGCTGACCTTTCAGAAATCCTTCAAAAAAACCGCTGATGGGTTGGATTGCCTGAAAAAATAATACTTCTACGTAATGTTATTAAAATAGATTATTGATTTTTTCTTCCAATTTTATGTTTTTGTCCACCATTTTTAGGAGTATTTTTTGACTTTAAAAGACCTTTTTCCTCCCTGAATTTTATTGCTGCCCACCTATGGTAACCCCTATATATGCGCAGCATGGCCGATATAACGATTCAATAATTAAGCTTTTTTGTGCCGAAAGTAGATTAAAAACGGCGCAAAAAAAGGCGTTATACCTACGTTATAACTCAGTTTTTGGTCAATTATTAGCACTTTTTATTAGGAATGTCAATTTTTATCCGTATTTGCCTTTAATTTTGACCAATTTTCTCGGAGAATTTCCCATTTTTCTATTCTGGGATTCTAGGCTGCACAACCCCAAAGTGCATTTGTAGGACCACCGGTCACTATTGGTAAGTGGTATCATTGAACTAAAAAAACGTTGTTCATGACGCTTAACAGATAGTCATGACGGCTGCATTTAGAGGACAGGGGGTGCCTTTTCTACACTCGCAGATGACGAAAGTATAATATTTTGATTAATGAAATTACTTCCAAATGATTATTGATGTCCTTTTGGCCCGAGAAAGCTCAATATTGACCACTCGTAGATAGGCTAACTCCCTAGATCGGCCATCCTGTGTATTTGTGCTAATAAAAAATAAGACCCTAAAAACTTATTTTAAGTACGAATCGAACAGCATAAGAGCTAAAAAATTTTAAAAAACGGAATATGCTAGCGGAAAACATAGAATGAATCTAAAATCGCCAAAAAAATCAGTCTAAGACGACTTTTAAAGCTTTTTAGACGCAAAATTATTCAGCTAGACTTAAGCTGCGAGCTCCACACTGTCAAAATATGCTTTTTAGATGTACTATCTTATAAATAACATAATTAAAAACGCTAACGCCTATTAAAATATGAATAATTATAAATATTTTGATATGTGGAATTGAGTTCAACAAAAATTATGTTGGCAACTAGAATTGCATATTCAAAATTTCATAATTTTTGTAAATCATATCATGCATATATCCCATAGCATTGTTTTGAAGAAGTGAAAAATTTCAAAGTAGATTTGATAAATATAATCTTTAATTGTAAAATTGAAACTGACGGATGATTTCAATTAATCGAATGCAAAATCTTTCGTCAAAACAAGATGCAAAGACGTGCGCATTTTTACTCATTGGTAACAAAAATTTTAGTCAGTGTCGATTCTAATCATTGAGCTACACATAATATTCAATTTTCATTCATTTTTGCCTTCATCGAGTGATATTTTAACACAAAATTTTATATTTTCTATTCTATGGGACGGTCATTCCCCCTAAAACACCCTCATGTTTATATCTAGTAGGAACACTTACTGTCTCATTGCCAGATCAATCTTTTCAAAAATGCAATGACTAATCATGTTTTACAACTTCCATTACTTTCCCGCAAGCAATCGAGAACTTTGAATATTGAATTAGTGTAAAAATTTTACTGATGATAAGAGTCGAATTTGAGGATTATTGAATAGAGCATGTTTGTGCCCACGTGTCTCGAAAACAAATCCGTGAAATTTTTTAAAATACTGCAGTAAATTGAGCGGGACTTCATTTCATCACGCTAGCAAAACACGTGTAATTGTGGAGCGATCAGTATGATGCGAATGTCATAATTTCTCTATTGGGCCATTCAATTGATTATTGATCAAATATTGCCAAGAATATGAAGAATATGCGACTAATTTCCAATTAAATCGACTCTCTAGCGCACGTCAAAGCTTCCTTCTAGGCTCTTCAGCAAGCAAGCCCGAAATTTTATGAAAGGCAAGTTCTTTCTCAGAAGCCGCCGAATATACTTCAATTTTTGTGTTGCTTAGAGAAAGTCTGATTTTTAGCATATTCTTATGATTTGTTGTGCGCATAGGTGACTTTTTCTAGTCCCCGCCTGTTATGCATTCAATAATCCTTTAACCCGGGTATATTTGCCCTTTTTATTACATTAGAGCATTTTTCTTCGTTAGTCTATGAATAGTTGAATTATTGTACAGAAATACAATTGGATCGAAAAAGTCTGATTTTTAGCAAAATCCTGGGATTTTTAGCGCACATAGCTGACTTTTTCCCAGGCCTGTCCTTTTATGTCTTTTATAAGCCGTTATTCAAAGCATATTTGTCCTTTTTGTTCCATCAGGGCATATGTATTTGCTAGTGCCCTAAATTTAATCCGAAGGATGTGATTAAATCTATCGATAAAATCATGGGTAGATGATTCATAACACTTAAGCCACACAGTAATCGAGACTACTTATTCACATCAATATCTGCATTGCCAACAAGACTTCTTTCCCCATTCGCAATTATGATTTTATTCACAGCAGTTTTTAAAAATAAAAAAAGTTATCGATCACAACATCTTAAGATTAAAGTAATTTTAAGTTTGAACTCAACAGAGCGACTGAGTCACGAAAAACAAAGCTAGATTCGTAATTCTCATTTTTGGAGAACAGTTATTGGAAACTTAGCATGTACAACCTATGATAACCTACTGCATATGAGGTTAACTTTAGGCGTAAAGCTTACGCAAAGTGAACGCTATACAGAAAATTGCAGTTGATTTCCTAATCCTGAAAGTACTAAAATCATAATCAAGGTGTTGCAAATACCATTTAAAAAAATTGAATGCTCAACCTCTATCGGAGCAAAACAAAACTTCAGGTTAACTTCTTTACACCTCCATTGAGTGCAAAGTGATTTGTCCATTAGAATATGTGACCCTTAAGCGTGAAGCATTCTCAGAATCAAGATCGTGCCCCTACTCATAAATAATAGAAGATCAGAAACGTGTTTTTCGCACCACGCTTAGAAGTTAACATCTCCGATGCTTACATAATATTGACACTAAACATGCGCATCTTACTGCGAAGTGTGTGCGACCCTTAGGCGTTCTCTAATCTTTACATTAATGTGGACAGACTAATTCATAAGCGAAGGACTTATCAGACAGAATAATAGCCAAAAATTTTTTCACCGCAGAGCTCGTACTTCACACCACCAGAAATAACTCAGTATTGAGTGTAGGAATGGCAGTTGAAGTTAGGGTCGTAAGCGTCGACACGTAATTTATTTTTACAGCAGTTTGCACAACCCATTTCATAACCAAAGAAGTTGGCTGACAAAAAATCGGCAAAAAAGCGTGTTCGCTTACACAGGAGTTTAAACTTTACACTTTCAGAGCTAAATCCGTATTGAGTTTAAGGAAACACGTCCAAGTGCGATCTTTAATCCTTGAGACTACCTTATTTTAAGAATGCTTTAACCATCCTGATTAATAACTGGTGACGATAGAAAAATACAAAACAGTAATAACGTGTTTTTAGTCTGCACACGGAGTGTAAGCTTTAAACGGCTAGTAATAACTCCGTATTGAATTTGTACAATCGCGGTCAAGTTGAACATGTAACCCTTAAAAGTAGTACTTCTATATCAAAAAGTTTTCTACGGTAATAATAATCGGAGTTGTTGGCTGACCGAAATGCCATTTTTTACCTCGAGAGTGTCACACTCTTTACACTCATCCTTAAAAAAATAATGTGAAAGTCAAGAACCAAGAACTTGGCATCTAGAGAATTTTATCCTACGCAATTCTGTATTATTAAAATAAATGAAACATTTACGCTTAGTTGTGTTTAAGCTCATTTGAAAAGCATCAAAGGGATGATTATCTTAAAGATTACGGCAAAACGATACATGCTGATTGCAAAGCCCGTTTTATGTATATATAAAAACAAAAAATTCTACATCTGAATTTTCAAGCATCTATCTTTAAAAAAACCGCTCCTCCTAAATTAGTTCCGATATAGCTGTATCGGGGTACTCAATACACAAATCTCAGGGGTACCCAAGTATATTATAAGTCCGCTTCAACATGCTACCTATATCCTTTGTTAAGGGGACCCCACCACTCAGTGATGTGCCTTCGGATTGAATAGGAAATCCATTTATAGTGTAGAAGCCCTGCATAAGTATATGGTAGTATGTGCTAACATGTTACCTATGTTGAAAAAATATGTACATGATTGCTGTTCAGAATATTATTGTACGGAAAAAAACTGTATTCTCTGTGTTCTGTTTTATGAATTCTTTCGAATTCTGATAATAGGAGTGGCGGATTGAGGATTTTTGTAAGGAAGGAAGAATTTACCCCAAATTTACCAAAAACAGTAAAAATAGGTCTGAAAATCTGAGATTTTCGTCGAAACAGTCTTTTTTCGACTTTTTGCATTGCTCCCTTTTATGTGAAATCTCTTTTGACGCAACATTTGTTGGAAAATTTTTTAAAATTCCAAAATTTTGTGCCAAAAAATTATTAACATTGAGTTAAACCAAAATTAGGTTCAAAGCGCCGAAACGTGTAATATTTGACGCGGAGCACTTAAAATTTTTAAGTGAATGCGAATCCTAAGTCGTCGATAATTAAGCAATGTCATTAATAGTTATATCCGGCGCAAATCGCCGATAAATTCTGAAAAAATTATGAACAGTGACAGGCCAAAAATCATTGCGAATTAATTATATAAGTATTCATTGTTTATTACGGTAAGTGTGTTAGGCCAATGTAAGGGAGGGCGGCCGCCCCTTCCAGCCTGAAATTCACCCGTGATACCAAGTTCTCCGGGAAAATAAATAAAAGCAGAGAAAAATGCTTTAATACAAAGGAAAAGTATGAACAAACATGGAATCATATATTAAAGGACACTGCTACATGGAAAACGTAAGCCAATGCATTCAAGGATCATAATAATCTACTTTTAAATTTTATTAATAATAGAAAACGACTCTTTAGAAAAATGTGCTACCTTTGAAAATAAATAAAAATCCCTTCGAATAAAAACATGAAAAATTTCGTTTATATAAAGTTCAATGCAATCAGATTAGAATAAAAAATGCATAAATTGCATTACTTTCTTTCCTATTTAGCAGGCGCTTATGATTTCCGGAAGCATGGGTGGCTTTCACTAGTCCCCATCTTTTATGTGCATAGTGATGCATATTTGCGAGTAAATTCTTTCTTCTTGTCCCATCAGAGAATTTTTCTTCGCTATTAGATATAAATACATGAAATATATAAATAAATATAAAAATAAAATATATGAATATAAAAACATGCAATCAGTCTAGAAAACTGAGGAATTCGAAGTAAACTGCATTGATTATTGTTCTTGGTTTTTTTGCTATGCCAAACCATAATTTACTTGACTGAAGAGCTGTCCTGTCAAATACCAAATTCTCAAGCTAAAGTTAAGAAATAACGATTGTTTGCATAAAATACTTGACAGTATAGCAACAAATGCATGTACAAAAAATTCGCTTGAACAAAAGACTATAAGTAGTTATATCATTCAAGGGAGAGTAAAATTATTTTAATATCTACATTTTCAGATTCACATGCAAGAAAACATAGATTTAAGCATAGTATAATGCATACAGATAAATATTAAGTCATATTAGCTTGTCAATCTGCGGCCTTAACCAATATCTCCACATGAACACAAGTTTTTCAGAATACATTTTCCTTGGCTGATCGATCTAACATAGTTGGGCTTGCATACACAAGCAGGAGGACCGCATGTGGCCGGACAGACCCGGGGTATGCCGCTTAATACATTGCTGCATGTCATTTCACATAATCGGCCACACTGATTCAATTGCTCTTCGAAAGGACATATTCCTAAAGGCAATTTAGTTTGTAAAGTGACCAATGTTCCGAAGCCACGGTGGTGGAATCGCTACCTCTAAGGGATCAACTAGCGAAATGTTAAACATATTCTTTCAATAAAATTGCTATCTACAAATAGTAAAATTTCTCGAGTAATTTTAATTCTTGAATATAACATTTCATTTTTTTGTCTTAAATGTAGAATAGCTTGAAAATTGGATAAGAACTTATGCATTTTTTAAAAATTTCTCAATAAAAAGAAAAGGGTTATTTACTCTGCACGATATCGTGCCTAAAAGCATTAGAAATGCTGGCAGTCTTTATAAGCTCGCAGGTCAAAAACTTAAAACGCAAAGGATCTGTGATATTGGCAAAACAGAAATACATTTTTTACATTAGCAAGGAAAAATCACATCATATCTGGTCTTAGACGTCGTTAGAAAGATTTACGAGCTTAGCTGTATTCTGTAAGGTACTCAATAAATATTTTCTGTACCAGATCCTTTAACCCACCCAAAAACTTATTTTACAGCGGAACAAAACTTATAACTTCTTGAGATATAATAGACGTTTGAATAGGGTCCAGGACAATTTGTAGGAAGACAATTCGTAGAACGACAACGGGTAAGTGGACAATTGGTAGGATGACAATTTGTAGGATAGGACAATTTGTCGGAGGACAATTCATGGGATGCAGTACCACGATAAATGAAATCAAAATATATGAAGCTTAATCACATAAAGAGCACAAAAATCATGCTCAGATGAAGGAGAGGGTTAATGCGACCAGAGCAATGGTCTTCTGAGGGGATATTTTTATTATTGTGCGATTTTGGCCTGAAAATTGGCGAAAAATAGCTAAAATTTTCATGGTTCTTCGCGAGTCCAGACGGTTGGGAGTGGGAGGAGACGGACTTATCTTAGGTGGGGCGATGCCCCCATCCCCCTGTTACATGTATGGCTAATTCTTCGAGCTTTCGGTACTTAAAAACATTGCCTTGCTTTTTACTTTGAATGCGTTTATTTTCAGAGCAAGTTATGTACTTTCTGAGATATATTTTAAAAGAACTGATTTTTGTCAAGCATATCTGTCAACAAATAGCTTTCTTTTTCCCAATCACTCAGGTAAAATTCGGTCATTTAGCAACAAGTCAACAAAATCATGAAAAATAGAGACCACAACACTCCTGACATTTAACCGTAAATGATTTTGACCACTGACACGTTTACCTCTTATTTACTTCACTGCACTTGCACTCTCTTTGCGTAATTGCTACCTCAGATTATGCACATACGATACCTACTAGTTGGTATCCTACCGATTGACCTATACAACAAATTGTCTTCCTACGGATGTCCGGATTCCGATTGAATGATGCCTGTCAAGATTTGAAATATGAATCAAAATATTAAAAGTAATTTTTGAATGACATAAACTTATTGTAGCTTTATCTCATAGTTATCAAACTGGCCATTTTAATCAGATGCAAATATAAAATTGTAAGACAAAACTCGAGTAAATGGAGACTAAATCACAGAATAATTCCAAATTGACAATAATTTAATACGTAAACATTATTTCACTATCAAAAAATGCTCTGATGGAACAAAAAAGACGAATATACATAGGATTACGGATTATTAAAGATGTAAAAGGAGTATTCTGGGGCCTGCAGATTGAGATGAATATTTGAACCAAAAAAACGATTGAAAAAGTAGCAAGTTAGCTATGCAGTAGCCATGGACATGCAGATAGAGGAACCTAGGAGCGAAATAATTCATGGAATTATTCAAGACGTGGTTTGAAGCAGTAGGAAACGTGTTAGTTCACGTGAAACGGACTACATGTCGAAACACTTGCATGCCCACAATGATTGTGTGCACTAATCAATTAATGCTAGATTTTCTTGCACTAATGCTCGTGATAACCAAATAAAACACAGAGTTAGTTTTCTGTAAATCACGGTACGAAGCAAGTCAGCGTTGCAATTTGCAAGCAATTTGAAAAAGGTTGCACTTTAGATTATGTAAATAAGCTCTTATGTGTAGCATTCAAAATAATTTGAAGAAGGTTACATTTTTCAGTGGCTGTAGTATACTTCTAAGAGATTTTGCGACTTTAGGCATATGCATAGGTTTTTTCCAGCCCTCACCTTTTACATCCTTTATAAACCTTAATCCCAAGTATATTTGTCTTTTTTGTTCCATCGGAGCACTTTTTCTTGATAGTACCCTACTTTTTTTAGCATGATTTGAGTAAATCTGTCAGTAAAACCATACAGTAACCTGCCACAAAAATGACAGCAGTCTAAGAAGGCGGAAAACAATGTTATTCTAGAAATCAGCATTATCCTTTTTAAACAAGAACCACGAACTTAATAAAACATATAAAAGGTTTTCAGCATAAACTTTACGCAACTTTGAGTGTAGAGAACACTTAAAATCAGATTCGTAATTCTGACGTCAAGTGTAACAATTTAAAAGAAAAAAGCTTTTGCAACGCTCTGAAACAAAACTTAAGTTTCAGTGTGAACTTTGCACTACTACTGGGTGTAAGGAAAACATACGTTCAGATTTGTAATCCTGATCTTACAGGAGATATTTTGAAAAAAATCACGTTTTGCGACGCTTTGGAAGTAAAATGATGTTGTAGTGTAAAGTCAACACATTGACAATAAGTTAATAGTAAAAGGTCTGAGAAACTACCGGGTATAGAGAAAACTAACAGTCAGATTCGTAGTTCTGACATTACGTAAAAATTTGAAAAAGTAAAGCTTCTGCAAGGTTCTAGAACTAGAGTCAATTTACAGTGTAAACTTGACAAGCAGTAAGTGAAATAAGGTTTTAGTCATATTCGAAATTCTTAATTTGCTCTGTTGATTCTTTTATTACACTGTTGAGTGTAAACAAACGCAACCAACTGGCATATCAGTTTGATTGCTGATACATTTTTAGTTTTGTGATCATGTCCACACTCATAACCGAAGAAGTTGACAGAAAAAACAAGACAGAAAATCGTTCAACACCCAATTTTTGACTCTACACCTCACAAAAAATTTAAACAAATGATGTAAATAAAAGCACTTTGCTGGTTATTTCTAAGATAGAAGATAAAAAGATATTTAGCAGACTTTTTAAATTTACACTCAACACCGACTTTGTAATGAGTGTGCTAAGTTTTGGCGTAACGTTAAAATATATCGCGATTCTTGAAGGTTTTGTCAGCCACTGTGTGCACAACTCAGTGCAGTATTTGATACAACTTGATGGTGAAGACTTATAGAGAATCAAAGTTTATCTAAAACCTAATTTTTCGGTTTTTTTAATTCGCATTTTTTTTGAAGAGGAGTGTGAATTAAGCAAAAAATACGATTGTTAAGACACCTATTGATGGAAAATTACTCCACTTGAAGATATATGCGAGGAATTCAAACGCGTCTGAGTAAACTCATTACAAAGCTAGTTCTGGCGGTTTATAGTAATGGACGAAAAGATTACGTTTTTACCTTCTTTTCTTAGTCTGCCAACCGCTCTAGTAGTAAATCGAGACGTGCAAAGTATTGTTACGAATTGAAATTTGGCGAACTATTACAAAAATAATGTGCATGTAAGAACTTTCACATCGCCCGTGGTCACTTTTCTTTACTTTCAGTACTAATTTATTTTTTCGGAGGTCTGAAGTTCTAGCTTCGAGATGAACATGACTTTTTTGGCAGATTTGTGTCTGTCATGTTATCCTGATATGAGATGAGACATTAAACTAATTTTGAAAAATGTATTCAATACCGAGTATCACACCTGTACGTAAGCGCGTTTTATCACGTCACAGTTTAGTTATAGGGGAGTTGTCAAGTTTACACTTAAAATTCATTTCACTTTCAGAGCGTTGCTAAACAAAAATTTTTTCAAAATGTTTTACCGTAACATGAAAATCACGAATCACTTTCAGCGCTTATATTAGTTGTGTAAAGAGTATACTATTATAAGTTGAACTTACACTAAAATTTTATTTTATTTCCAGAGCATTGTAAAACGTGAATTTTTTCTAAAAGCATTCTCCTTAACGTCAGGACTATGAATGTGACTATGATTTTCCCACCATCAGCTACTGTGTGAAGTTTACACTGAAAATAAACTTCAGTTCCATAGAATTGCGAAAGCTTAATTTTTTCAAAATGTTCTATGTAAGGTTAGAATCATGAATCTGATTGTTAGTTTTGTCTACAACCAGTACTTGTGTAATGTTTTTAATACTGATTTATCATAGTGTCGTAAAGTATACTTCAAATCTTCATTTTACTTCCACGGCTTTGTAAAACATTAATCTTTTTATGATGTTTTCCAAAACGCCAGGATATCAAATCTAAGTGTGAGTGCTCTTTACAACCTGATAGTTGTGTAAAGTTTACATTTGAAACGTTTAATCTGTCTGAATAACGTTATGCAATCTTGTTTAAAAAGATAGTGCTGATATACGCAACAATCTTGCTTTTTATGTTCTTAGACTACTGTCATTATTGTGGCATGTTGCCGTATGCGTTTACTGATGACTGATTTACTCAAATATTGCTTATTAAAAGTAGGGTAGTATCAAAGAAAGATGCTCGAATGGAACCAAGAATAACAGATATACTCATGAAGCAGCATTAGGGCATATAAGGAGAGGACTAGGGAAAAGTCACCTATGCCTGTGAAGGTTGTAAGAATCTGCCAAACATTGAACGTACGGTAAAAAAACGCAAAAAATCGATGTATTAAGGTAGTTTTAACGCTATTCTAGCGCGTATACTAGTTTTCGATGTCATTTTGATCGTGAAAAGAGTAATGTCTGACCACAAAGATCGGTAAACACCCTTTCCCTTTCGATTGGCTATGTTTTACATCTATGGACGCAAGTCTCTTTTGCTAGCTGCAAAATATACTTTGATTTTTGCCTTTTTTTACCGGAAGTCCAATTTCTAGCAGATTCTTACAATTTTCACAGGCATAGGTGACTTTTTCCAAGTCCCACCCTTTTTGTGTCCGTAGTGATGCGTCATTCCAAGTTTTTGCTAGTTTTTATTCACGTCGACCTATCCCAAGTTCTAAAGAAGAAAGAGAAGAATAAAAAATGGACAAAAACGTATTTTCCTGCTATCCACTGCATGGCAAACTTTAAAAATCTTAACCCTACTTTTACCGAGCTCTAGATCCGTGATGTAGTTGCCTGTTTTTTGCAGTTTACTGAAAGGCCATAAATTCTTATGTGGCAAGCTTCTCAGTACCCCCTTTTTTACTGCAACACATGTTTTATTGAGCAAAAGAAAACGTATTGACCTATACTTTATTAGAAAAGCTTGATTTCATGATTTTAAAACATGTGTTACGCGTGTTGCAGGTCGTAATTATTACACATTTTTGAATGTTCAAATACGTTTTTTTTCAATTGGTTTTTAGTTTTGTGCAAACTTAATGACATTTTTGAAATTCTCATGCAATTGGCTACCAGAAATATGTATTTTTATTTATTTTTGTTATTTCCCCAATGACTAGATTTTCGATCTAGAACTTGGTAAGTCTAGGGTGCGTGACTCCTTGGTAACAGGAGGGTTAAGCAAACTCCTCATCGAGTCTAAAATAATTCGGTTTGGGCCAGCGCGTAGTCCTTAAATTGTAGACATTAGTGTGTGGAAAACTTCTGTCCTGTTGAATGTTCGAGATATTGACCAATCAAAAAAGTAACAAATGTTTTTAGCCCTGCTGCGACACGTAGTCTTTAAAACATTGTTTTCATTCCATTTAATTTATTCCAACTTATTACCGAAAAAGTTAGTGGAGGATTCTTAGACAAAATCCCTTCTTTTACACAATCCAATAGTGTGTAAAGCTTGAACTCTTAGATCTAACTCCAAATTAAATGCCCAAAAATTTGCTGGTATACAGAAAGTAGCCCTTGTACCGTAATATATTTCTATCAGAAAACGTTTCTTGGAACCCATAACCATACGTAGGCAGCACTAAAATTCTAGGGGGAGAGTGCAAGATTTTTCAAAGGTCAAACAATGGCCATAAAAATGGTGGTATGGCTAAAAAACCCAATTTCTCAGAGTTTCTTATCATGCACTATCCATTCACATAAAAAACTTGCGAGAAAAACAAAAAAAATTTTAAAAATTGAATTCTGGGGGAAGGGTATTTTGGTTTCTGGGGGGTGTGGTAGTTTGGTTTCTTGAAAGGGGGGCTGCACACCCCTCAAACCCCCACGCCCAGGTGTGCTCATAAGTGGATTTGTTGGGAGACATCAAGATGACAAAAACGCAACCAAAATCAGCCTTACCCGCTTGTTTTTAAATTCTCTACACTTACGCACAAGAACTAATGCGAAATTTGGAAAAGAAAGAAAAAGTAAATCCTGGAGTATTTCTTCCTCTACAACTCGAAACCATTAAACTGTTTGAGGCTATGAAACTGAGTTGTTTCCAAGCCGAATAAAAAACAATTAAAGTTCGCTGAATGCTATAATGTTACACTAAAACTTTACACGCTCATCACAAACTCAAGACTGAGTTTTAACAAAAACGAGCGCATAATCTTTTTAAACTATTATTTAAAAAACCTGCACCTCCCAGATGTGTCCCGTTATAGGTAAAGGGGTAGATATATGTTAGTGTACCCAAGTATATTATAGGTACGCGTTAATGCGCTACCTGTTATGCATACCTGCTTGAAAACATGCTTCTTGACGTATGCATCTATTGTTATTGTCGCGTGCATATCCTTCTACACATTGGCAAGTTGGTGGCCCACGTACAAAAGCGCAAGCTACATTACGACCAGATATGATGTTACTGCATTTGGGCTCGCAGACACTGCCACCACATGGATTGTATCTTTCATTCGGACCACAGCGTACATCAGCTGGCGATGTTACATAGTTACATTTAGAGATACAATAAATTATTTTACGTCGTTTCTAGAGATACTCACTAATAAATCTCATGTTTGAGGGGATAATCCTGATCTTTTTTCTTACAAATGACGTAATGAGCATATAAATTGTAGCAGAGGCATCAGATTAAACTACATTTTCAAATAATTACCTAATGGTCAAACAAAATTGAAATAATGCTTATGTTTTTGAAAAAGGAAACATTTATTCATTATTTATTTATTGGAAATGATCATGCCGATCAATTTCAATTTGTGCAAGTTTTATTTTATACTCACAGCTAAATTACCTCTGGATCTTCTATTTGTACAACAATGCCTGACATCTTATATCATGCCACAACTTTATCAGTGCACTATTATTTTCATAGCAGTCGCTCCAGCTGGTTGGGAGATAAGGCTTTAATTTTTTTGAATTATCATAAATTAAAATTATTGCTTTGAAATCAAAATTGTGCGAAATTTTAGCAAAATTTGGCTGCTGCACGTGATTTGTTAATCTTAACACATGGAACCGTCAGAATGCTAAACATGCATGCATAGAAACATGCATGTTTTTGGAAAGAAGTACTTCATGGAGCATGACCCCGGAGGATGGTTGCTCGCTTAACTCTAGGAAAATGTGGCTGATTCCAGCGGAATTTTTAATTTTCAAAGAGCGTTAGGAAAATTAGATGCTTTAAGCTTTTCAGTGACGTTTTGTTCTAAGTGCATTCTTTCATTTTATCCTTTGTGCTAAATAGTCATGTTTAATCATGGACGGTTGAATTTCATTTAACATCTTTCTAAATTTGTTTACTTTATGTTCTTATGAGAGAGATTAGTTATAAATAAAAAATATTTTGCTTTTAAAGCATATCATTAAATATTTTCAGCCTAGTAAAAAACATTAGAGAAATGTTTATATCTGATCCGCTCTCGGAATTCTCGTGCTATGCATCACAAATATGCTGTGGAACAATAAGAACAATAAGAGAAAGCAAAACATGAGAAAGCTGAAATATCTTACGTGACTAAGGAGATAAGTGATGTATCACCTGCATGTGGAGCATGCTGTAAGACATGTCTGCATTATTGCCACTTAACCTCATTACACATTTTCTTATAGACATAATGCAGCACTACAGTGGCGTCAGCACACTGGTAAAAGACCGGCACTGAAGCACCTCTACTTGTGACCTAGCAAAAAAGAAGCGATGCATTCGATATCTGCTAAATGTCTGTCGAATGTGTATTTAGCTTATCAATGAAAATTAAAAAGGTATATGTCAGATATACCTTTTTAATTTCCTGAACGTCACATGGTCTTATTATGTGTGATGCCCAAATTTTTTTAGTGTGCCTCGATTTCGTAAATAGTAAAAAGCAAATAGGGTATAACATGCACTGCAATTTGTTTTTAGCAAAATGATGAACTTAGGGAACACCGGCTTGCTTTTATAGGCTTCACTAGACATATCTGCTCTTTGAATGTAAAATGTCGCGTTTTGTTCAAGTGAAGTTTAAGTACGAATTGGGACTAACCCTCACGGAAGCTATACGTTGCACTTTACGAGCAGTAATATGATTGTAGTGCTGGTGAATTTGGTACAGAATCTTGATTGCTTATGGCTATTTCCAAATAAAAACAGAATTAAAAAAGGCATCATATCCTAAAAACGCTGACAAATGCTTATTGCTTGGCTACAGTCAACGCCTAGACAGGTCTAGAAAGCACTCAAACTGAGGAAAAGCTAGAGTCCTACAAATTGTCTCAACTTAGACTGTCATAGCATATATGACAAATATTACTTGAAAAATATCCTAATGATTTTTGACGAAATCGAACAGATAATGCTTAGATTTTTCATACACTTGTTAAAACCACCTGACTCAGCGTTGTTGATTGCCAACGAACCGACAAAAGAAACAACGATCAATTTGTCCATTTTGATTGCAAGATATTGAACTCAAAGCGGCATACATACAACGAAATCGTTATGTCCTATATCGCTTAATATAAAACAAGAGTTATATAAAAAGAAAGCTGGACTTGGGTGGAATCTGTGGACTTCTATCTTGCAGACTAGAATACAAACAGAAGCAATTAAATTTTTGTTCAAACAATAATTCTTGGGATGATTATAATCTATTATCACTTTTGATACCCAAGAATCAGGTTCTCAGTATAGTTGTCTGTGTATGGTAAGTGCGTCAAAAATCGTACTATATAATACTGTTTTTCAATCAAATAACTTTTACGGATTCTTAATTTTCCTTCTTTAGTTAAATTGATTCCGTCAATTCCTGAAATTCAGAACCCGCCAATTCATTTAGACTATATTTACGCCGTTCTAAAATGTGCATGATTCTCGTGCACTGTCTACTGCTGTAAAATACTGTAAAATACTTTACACTGTTGGAAAAATTAGCGAAAAGCCGCAAAAATCTCTTTGAAGGTGCCTTTAGCTAAATATCAAAGTGCACTGACAAATATTTATACATTTTGTTATAAAGTCCCCGCTCGTTTTGCTGCAGGACTTCAAAAATTTAAGGATTAGTTCATCGAGATATATGAACCCTAACGCATACAATTTAACTCCCTATATTCGATTTATATTGTTGTCAAAACACTATTTACGAATTTAATAATGATACCATTAGATTTGGTGCCATAACATACGTGTAGGACGAGCTCATAGGAAGGTAATGAAATTAATAGAAAAACATTTATCATCGGATAGCTAAAAACGATCTGACAGTGAAGCAGCAAAGCACCGCTAATGGTAATACAAGTGTAGGCTTGATTAAGCATTAGTCATTTTAAATTTACTCAAATCTACTGCGACTTTTCTGTCCCATTATTAAAAGATTTCAACTGTTCAAGGTAGCAAACTGTTGTTGCTGATGCGGATCTTGACGTAATCAGCGGTCAATAAAATTATAAAGATCAGAAACGTGATAAAGAAAATAACAGCTTGTTACAAAGCATTATTTTATGGCGTTGTCCATCAAATACTCAGATCATAATGATGTTGCTGAATTTAAAACAAGTTTTTTGAAGCTCTTCAAGCGAAAATTCGCGTTTGGAACGATTTTCTTTGTATGAATGTCCGATTTCATTCTGTACACAGTGTGCCAACCTTGCTTGTCTCCAAGGAAAAACTAGCGAATTAATAAACATGAATATGTGTATGAATAAGGAAGTTTTATGACGTTGTGTATCGGACACACTAAGAGAAATGTAGCAATAAAACACAATGTCTTCAATTCTGGTTAAATCTGATTAAAGACCGTTCATTCTCTGCTTGGTTCATTTTTGCGAAAGCAAAAAATATAGCGGAGGTTAATACACACGAGACGTTATATAGATCGAATTTTTAATTAGTAATGCATACTTTTAATCGAATACTTCACATTAAGGGTAATGAAGAAATATTGCACTACACGAAAAGTAAAAGGTATGCAATAATATTAGGTAATAACGAGTAGGATATAAACTAATAGAGTATGATGGCATTGCATCCTATCACAGGTTCATTCTCCGAAAAGTCATTTGTACAGATATGCAAGTATCAATAAGCAAAGAAGAGTACATTCAAAAATATGAAATTAGTCCAAGTCACAGATCATCTTATATTTTTTAAGCTAGTTCCCGCCATTATAAATAATTTCACATGTCAGCAATAGACTTGCATTCCGGCCCGCAATTTAGTATTATTAATATATTATTGATCGGCACTTAAGACTTTAATGACTTGCATACGTATACAAATTTAATTCCGCTGCACGAGATGTAGTATCTTTATTTCGTCAATTCAATTTTTCCTATGAATTCGCTATTAAAATTATCAGAAAAATAATTATTGCTCACATGACTTAGGTTGATCTAAATTGGTTAGCGTAAGCTATATTTCTTATAAACATACTTAATGCATCAATTATATAAAGTTGTTTTTCTTACGCCAATAGGCCAAGAAATTGGTTGAATCTTTAACGTCTTCGAAGATGTTTCGTAGATAAAGATTTTATGAAGGCAATATATCTTTAAGGTAAGTCGTACAACACTCTAGCGTCCGTCTTGATAGTAGTAGGGATCATATGTATAGCATTGCCAATCTAGCAGGTCAGCCACACACGTGGGCGTGGGCGGGCTGGGGGCTATGCACCCCCTCCCCCCAGAAGTTGGGATACCCCCAGAAACCAAAATACTCCCTCCAGAATTCAATTTTTGAATTTGTTTTGCTTTTTTTAGCGATTTTTAGATGCCATTGGATAGTGCTCAATGAGAGACGTCGAAAATTGGCGTTTTTTACAACATACGACCACTTTTAAGACCATTTTTTCCCTTTAAAAAGTTTTTCTTTCCCCCACCACAGGAATTTCTTTACCTGATAATTTCGGTTCTGCCCACCTATGGTGAGCCAGTCTATCAAGTCGAAAGATCGAGTGTTTTTAGACAAAAACGATCTTTAAAACCAAAATTTGAAAATAGCATAAAAACTACGCTCTTCTTCAGTCTCTAGTCAGTTTAAAGCACTTTTATAGAAAATTTTCAGCATTGATCTATTTTAATCGTACATTTCGCTTCATTATCATCAGAAAATTTTCCAGTGTTCCATTCCTCGGGCTTCAAGACCATACAATGGCAGCGACCAAAATCTGCGGGGTCTGGATGGTTAAAATTGGCAGAAATCCCGAAAATTCCATTCTATCATCATTTTCAGGGTATCTGTCCACACTCTATCATTACAGAATGTAGCAGCATAAGGACATATCAAAAAGTATCAGAAAAATTCGAACAAATTAAACAATAGATACTCAAAAACGTGTCTCTGAGCACGTCTATAGCTCTAAAGTCACAAAACAACACTTAGGAACACTTTAAAAGTATGTCCGAATTCTCCTACACAGTCAGCCAACGTTATCATAGGTAGCGCGTTAGCATATATCTATAATAAACATAGGTACCCCTAACATCTGTGTACCCGCTCCCTCTACAGCTATAGCGGGACACACCTAAGAGGTGAGGATTTTTAAAAGATAGATAATAAAAAAATGATTATGCAGTCCTTTTTTGTTCACACTCAGTATTGACTTTGTGCTGAGGGTGTAAAGTATTGGCGTTTTGTTATAACATATAGCAAATTGTGGTAGTGTTTTCCCGCGGCTGTTGAACAACTCAGTATTAATGCCTAAAACAATTTTATGGTTTTAAATTATAGAAAAAGGAATGCTCCAGATGACACTTTTTGTTTTTGTAATTTACTTTAGTTATCGAGTGGAACTACGAGTATAAAGAGTGTGAAAATATGGATGAGAAAAAATACATTTTGGTCGAGTATTTCGACTTGTCTATGTCTGCCAACAAATCCGGCAAATCTGGTTATAAGTCCCTAAAAAACTTTTATAGTAGAAATGTACTACAAGATTATGGGCTACTTTGAGCTTACCAGCAAACTTTTTCACGCTGAATACGGATTTAGAAGCAGGGGTTTAAATTCTACACTTTTCTGGATGGTGTTAAAAACAGATTTTGTCTAGGACTTCTCTGCCAACCTTTCCGCTTGTCAGTCGGGAGTCGGGATAAATTTAACAAAATAGAAATAAAGTGATTTTTAAGGGCTACACGCTGTAGCTAATTGCGTTTAAAAAACGCAATTTATGGTGGCGTTAAGTTCGAAAACAGAGGTGCAAAATAGGCGAAAAAAATACTTTTTCTTTTTTTTGATTAGTAAATATTCGAAATATTTTGTGCAATAAATCTCTTCTACGTACTATCGCACGACAATCCAAAGGATACAGACTGGCTCAAACCGAATTTTTTTCACACAATATTGGAGTTAGGTTCAGATTTTTAAAGTTTACAATGTGGTGGATGGCAGTGTTTTCTGTATTCGGCAAAGATTTTTCCCGATATACAAAGGCTTTTGGGGACCGTCTTTGTACATGTACAAGGATTTTTGAGAAGACAAAAATTGCGAAAATGTTTGCTATTCTATATATCTTTATAATGTCAGAAATTGCATTTTAAAAGAAAAACTGACAAATTTTTCGGAGCTTCGTGCCCTTTTGAGACAATCATTAGTGATTTTTACCTTCAGAAACCCAGAAATTAGCTAAAATGCACTATCACAGGTCGAAGAACTCTGTTTTTGCCACACTTAAATCGCTACTGTACCACATTATAGTACCCAAAAATTTGTGTGTAAAAGTGTAGAAAGATTTTTAGGGACCATCAGTAGTTATACGTGGGACCCTAGGGTGCAATGGTTAAGGATAGGCAATGGTTAAGCATAGGCAATTCTTAAGAATAGACAACGTTATAACATGAGGCTAATGCTATAACATATACAATGGTTAAGGATAGGCGAGGGGATGGAGCCTTGCTCCCTGGGATAAGGGTCAGGGAGCAATGGTTAAGGATGGTTTAAGATAGGCAATGGTTAAGCATAGACTAATGCTATAACATATGAGGACATAGTTGAGGAGTGGAAGGGGGTAAAATAGGATTAAACCTGAACTAAGTGTAAACTAATTGCGAGTGATATACAATGGTTAAGCAAAGACTAACACATGAGGTTATAGTTGAGGAGTGGAAGGGGTAAATTAAGCCTAAGCAAGCTAAGCTAAGCCTGTGGGTAAACCAAGACCGAGCTAACCGAAGTGTATATTAATTGTGAGTGTTGTCTGACATACACACCCATACTAGCGCGCCTGTGCCCTGTTGGGAGGGGAGGGGGAGCCCCCCAATACGTCAAGCATATCACCCCGTGTGTATCCACTGCCACTTGGGTGCCTTAAATGTGCCAAAGTAAGACAAAACTAGGCCCAAGGACAGTGTAAACTAAGCTTAGGTAAGCATTATAGAAATTTATCAAGCAGTGTATGGCTTCCTGGCCCGTTTTGTTCACCTGGCAAATTATGCAATTAAATATAAAATAAGTTTGTAAACTAAGCCTAGCTGAGCTAGGGATTAAAGTGGGTCTAAGCACAAAAGGAATGTGTGTATATATATAGGTTTGACTTCCCGGTCCTTCGAATTCTCGGTCCTTCGAATTCCCGGTCCTTCGTCACTTCCCGGTCCTTTGAATTCCTGGTCCTTGCTTAAACACGTTCTATTAGTGTTGTGTTATGCGTGTTGTGACACCGAAATTAGATGTGATGCAACAATGCATTCGAACATTTACACCCAGTTAGGCGTTTGGGTGATTAGGTCGTAGCGACCATTGGCTGCATACAGACTGACGACTTTCTGAGCAGCAGGCCCTTCATAGAACAACATTTTGCCCGAGTAAACCTTTATATGGTAATTTGGCGTTAAGACATTTTGCAGTTTTAATAAATTTTTCCTTATTTTTTTGCAGAATTCCTTTACAGTCGTAAAATCAATATGAAGGGCCCATGCCCCATTGTGGTTTGTGGTCTACAATAATGAGCTTAAAAGCCATATCCTCACTGAAGTTGAATTCCTTCTTTGATTGAGACACTTTCTCCATTATACTGAAAACTTTGTCGGAATTCACATTTTTACGTCTAGTGAATGGTACAATTACAGGCTAGAACAAGCTTGGATGTG
Organism: Mermis nigrescens; assembly: GCA_036768485.1. Classification (NCBI taxonomy): domain Eukaryota; kingdom Metazoa; phylum Nematoda; class Enoplea; order Mermithida; family Mermithidae; genus Mermis; species Mermis nigrescens. Next base: position 907,604 of record JAVLUZ010000658.1, read on the forward strand.
TGATTTCGAAGCCAACAATGTTTTCAGGAGGACAGTCGAGTAACATTTTCTGAATAGCGCTCTCAAAAATAGGTTCTAATTCTTTAAATAGGTTTGGGCATTTGTGTATGTTTGCAAATTTAAGTAAATATGCTTTTGCTGTTGTTCTGAATCTACGAACAGGAACAGAAGCAAGTTCATCCACTGTGCAATATTGATTAAGAGCCATTGTTGTGCTTGTCTCCTTTGTTATTCAACTTCTTATTTATAGACAGTCATTTACTGGACTGTGTATACCCAAACGACCCCCAAACACTTTCGGGCGTGCCCAAACACGTTTGGGCGTGTTTAAAGTTTATAAATATGAAAAAAATTTAAAGGAAAAGATAACACTAAAAAATGGAAGAAGTAAAGGAAGTGAAACAGCGTCCTTTTATTGAGGAAGAGAAGAAACCGTACGGGAGGTCTATTAAACCACCCGTACAGTTGTGCAGTAGGAATCTGGAGCGGCCCGTGTACGCGCTCATGGTTCAACTCTGTTATTTTTGTCAAAAAGCGTCGTCGGAACGCGACTTTTTCGAAACTAATGGGGGTAGGTCGTACATGAGCGTTCAAATGTGCCCCTGATGCTGCGAGTATAACCGCGCCATGCAAGAAGCTGACAATCGAGTGATTGCGAGGTACATGGAGCAGGATGCAGAAGCCCACAAGCCTGCCTGAAAGTCTATAAATATGAATCTATAAGTATGGGTGGCGTATATGCTATTTTATAGCTTCCTGAAAATGTCTTCCCCCGGCGAAATAGCCTACCATCACTTTGTCGACAGACTCATCGAAAAAGCAACGCTCAGATTCATCAACGTCCGTCATGTGGAACGAATTGGCAACTGTTTTTGGAGCCAGCTTAGCGATACGTTCAAGGAAGAACAAAAGAGCGAAGAGAAGAAAGCATTTTGGACTTTCGCCTTGTACTTGACACAGTGTATAATTAATCATGAAAATGACATTTTGTACGATTTGTGGCGTCATTTTGATACGAACGCCAAGAATATGTGGGAAAATTTGTACGTACATACTTTGTTGCATATAGTTAATATGGTATTGTAAATGAATAAATAAAGAAAATCCACGTTGAAACGACATGTTTTTTTTAAAAAATGAATAAAACATTGAATAAATTATACTATGATCCGAAAACAGGGTACTCGGGCGCCCACCATTTGTTCGCTAAAGCCCGCAAGCTTCACCCGCGCATTAAATTGTCCCAGGTAAAATCATGGTTAGCTAAACAGCCCACCTACTCTTTGCATAAACCGGCTTTTAAAAAGTATAGCCGAAATAAAGTGATTGTGAGCGCGATTGACGAACAGTGGCAGGCCGATCTCATAGACCTGCAATCTCTAGCCGAACTTAACAATAATTTTAAGTACTTGCTCAACTGCATAGATTTGTTTTCAAAATACGCATGGGTGGTTCCCCTGAAAACCAAAAACGCAAAAGATGTTCGAGACGCGTTTAGGCATATTTTGGGTATGGGCCGGAAACCATATAAACTGCAATACGGATGCGGGCAAGGAGTTTGTGAACAAAGAGTTTCAGTCGTTTCTAAAATCGGAAGATGTGCATCTTTTCACCACTAAAAGCGAAATGAAGGCTAGCGTGGTAGAGCGTTTTAATCGGACCCTCAAAGAAAAAATGTGGAGATACTTTACGCGTAACAACACCTATAGGTACATTGACGTTATTGGCAAGCTAATTGAAAATTATAATAATTCGGTGCATAGAACTATAGGCGTAGCCCCTGTAAACGTTAGCGAAAAAAACGAGCGAGAAATTTTAAATAGGGCGTTTAGGGTAGAACTGTGTGAGCCCGTACAGTTTAAATTTAATGTAGGCGACAAAGTTCGTATAAGTAAAGTTAAGCGAGCGTTTGAAAAAGGAGTGTGGCCCAATTGGACCAAAGAGTATTTTATAGTTGGGGAAAGGTTCGCGCGCATCCCGCCCGTCTATTCGTTAAAAGACCAGAAGGACGAAAAACTGGAGGGTATTTTTTACGAACAAGAACTGCAAAAAATTGATGCATCAGCAAAAGATTTGTTTATTGTAGAGAAAATTCTAAAATCTCGAAAACGCGCTGGAAAAACGGACTATTTAGTGCGGTGGCGTGGTTACCCACCAAAATTCGATTCATGGGTCACTAGCCTAGTGAAGTTATAAATAATAACTCTAGTCCTACGTTGATATGAAAAATGGAGACTGGTCAGTGTTTTTTCAACCATATTCTACATCGTTTATCACAATATACCTATTTGTCTAAGGATGCAATTGAGGGATATCTTCTTCTTTGATTTATTTACTTTCATTTTTCCTTTGTTTAGGAAATTTCTGAGTTTTAGCAAATTTTGCGACATTTGTAGATAGGAGCTTTTTCTAGTCCCCTCCTTTTACGTCCTTGATAATTCTTTGTTCCAAGTGTATTCTACCTTTTTTGTTCCATCGGAGCATTTTTTAATGCTAGTATATATATATATATATATATATATATATATATATATATATATATATATATATATATATATATATATATATATATATATATATATATATATATATATATATATATATATATATATATATATATATATATATATATATATATATATATATATATATATATATATATATATATATATATATATATATATATATATATATATATATATATATATATATATATATATATATATATATATATATATATATATATATATATTATATATGTATATATATAATATATATATATATATATATATATATATATATATATATATATATATATATATATATATATATATATATATATATATATATATATATATATATATATATATATATATATATATATATATATATATATATATATATATATATATATATATATATATATATATATATATATATATATATATATATATATATATATATATATATATATATATATATATATATATATATATATATATATATATATATATATATATATACATATATATATATATATATATATATATATATATATATATATATATATATATATATATATATATATATATATATATATATATATATATATATATATATCTTTGCGTTTGTATGAAGAGTAAAAAGTTTAGCACAACCAGTTTCAACAATTTTAACCCTGTGTGTTTTTCGAAGTCAAAGATTCCTGTGCTTGGATGCCGTCCTAGCCAGGTTAAATTGTTATTACTTTCACTCAACATAGCAAACATTAGTATCATTTTGTGCAAGTTTTCTCTAAAACAGCTTTGTAAGAACTTATAAATAAAAAACTGCCACTATACTATGACATAGGAATGAGATGGACATGCATAAAATAAAAGCAAATATTATATTTTAGTTGACTAAAATATCATATCAGGACTGTTGTAGCTGATTAACAAGTAGAAGCCTACCAATCTTGCACTAATCATTGACCAAAACTTTTCTAGCAATTTGAGTTTTTAGGTGATAATCATAAAATATGCTAATTTTTTAGGATGTATAATTTTGTTTACTAGCTTGAACATTTCAAATGATGTAACTAGGGCTAAAATGAGGCTAGACAAAGTTTTGTAGTCATACAAAAGATTCAACGAAAAAAATCACGATAAAAGTGATCGGCTAGGACGCCATCCTAGTTCACGTGAATGCGAGGGTTAATTCCACCAATCAATATCAAAATTCACTGATAAGCATGCACATAATCCATACATAACCAAACACATCTCCGTCAGTCTATTTTTTACTCTAACGATCGTTAATTGAAAGTGCTTGTTACTGTTAGATGCAATGCATGGCTAGGGGGTCAGCCGGTCTACGGGGTCAGGAATTGAGCTTTTTTGGAAGCCAAAATGAGCTGAAAAACTGCAATAAGCGCTAAATAGACTTAAAGCATAGGTGGGCGGCACCAATAATTATAGAGTGAAAAGATTTTTCAAAGATTAAAAAATGGCCCTAAAAATTGTGCTATGGCGAAAAGAGACAATTTTTCAACATTTCTCATCAAGCATTATCCATTGGCATGAAAAACTTGCGAAAAACATATAAAATTTTATAAACTGAATTCTTAGGGGATTTTTTGGTTTCTGGGGGTATTTTGGTTTCCCGTAGGGGGATGCATACCCCAAACCTACTACGCCCAGATTTGGTTAAAAAGACATCATTTTACAGTTTCTCGTCAAATAAGGTACCTAAAAAAATCTTAATTTTTTATCCATTTTCCGCCTTCGTTTTGGCTCATTTTCTGGAAAAGATTTCCGACTTTTCCACTGTTCTCTCCAAAAAATAACCTTTTTTTATTGTGGATGTAGCTCAAATTAATATAGCACCAACCTAAATCGTTCCTAAATTGTTTTAACCTGTCTGTTTGGGAAGATTTAATCTAACTATGTTTGTATGCATGTACATAAATGCTATCATGTAGAACGCGGTTGCCTCCTATGTTTGAGTTTTGGGTGTCCTATCTATTAGGTTAGGGGATTTTTTCGTGAGCTGAAGCATGGAATCGCGCGATAAGCAAATGTCTTATTACCTAAATATCCGATGAATGAATTTGAAACGGGAAGACCTGTAATGCAACGTTTATCTTGCTCGTTATCCTACTGTTGGTTACCTGAAGAATTTAAAATTATTCGAATTTACAAATTCGTGAAAACAGGCGAATATATGTTTGGTTATGGGTGAGTAGTAAGGCTGGCCCATCTGGCTGTACAATGGTTAAGCATATAGCCGTGCTTAAGCATACAGCCGTGCTTAAGCATACAGCCATGCTTAAGCATATAGCACACGTTTAAACATAGACTCTGCCTATAAGGCGCTTCGAGCCTTTCATAGGCCCGTACTACACATAAGCCTAAAACATATAGCCCTATAGAGCCGAACGAGAAGGCCAACCCGTGAATCATAAGCACAAAACGCCACACTAGAGGGACAACCCTCTAAACTTTTACTTCAAAGCGCCCAGAGATGGTCATCCTATATACTGACTACAAATTATATTCTATCCTATTTTCATTTAAAAATGCAGACAGTTATTATTAGCTGCTGTCTACAAATTTTATTTTATCCTATTTTTAGTACAAAATGCAGACAATTGTTATTTTATAAAAGTTTTTCTTTTTTGTAAAGTCCAAAGTCCAACAATTTCCGGTTTTTTTCCGGTTTGTCTGATTCTAAGAATAGTCATTTCTCAGAAGGTATAAAAGGAGAGCGCAGGGAGGAAAAAATCATTCTCCAATATCTCCAACCCTTTTGAGCCTCTCAATTTCGCTCTTGATATCGCTCTGATTCAAATGGATTCCAACATCGAAATGGTCGATGACTTGCAAACGCAGGACGAGTGGTACGAAACGGACGAAGAAATGCAGGAGGAGTGGGAGGACAGCTTGGACGTTGTGGACGAGTGGTTTCCCCCAGAAGAATTTTACGAGTTGGGGGAGCCCGAAACGCAGAAAATAAAACGGTTCAACACGGAAGGACGAGCGTATACGTTGAACTTCAAGAACTTGGATCGCCTCGACTTGGAAAAAGACTTGGCCGAAATTTTCGACAGCGCAATCAAACAAATTTTCGATAGGACGAGTACTAATGACATGGAGGGCCTGCAAATTACGCATCCGACACTAAAAACGCCGGCGATTGTTCCATTCCGAAAAGGCGAACAAATCAAAGGCGAGCAAATTGTACATACGATCGAGCGAATTTTACAGTCGAACGAGGAAGTGCAGCTCGAACAGCCAGAAACGCGGATAAAAATAGTACAGGTTAGTCCGCCAAGTGGCTCAGGACATCATAAACGTAGATTTGTAAATTTGGAAAAAGAAATGAAATCTAAAAAATGTTTTGTAAAAATTAAAAACAATGATGATTTATGTTTAGCTAGGGCTTTAGTGGTAGCAAAAGCACGAGCGTTGCACATGGAAAAGCCTGAAGATAAAACTCTTAAATCTAAATACAAAGATTTGTGCAGAGGTGACGCATATCGGTACACGATGCAGCGAACTAGTGCAAAGGAGTTAATGTATCTCGCAGGCCTTTGAGACCATGTAGGCCCTTGCGGTATACCTGAGCTGCAAGCATTGCAGGCTGCAATGCCAAACTTTCAAATTAAAGTCTTTAGCGCCGATTTCTGTAACGCCATAGTTTTTGAGGGGCCGCCCGCAGAAAAAATTGTAAATTTGTATCATAATAATAATCATTTTGACGTTATTGGAAGTATGGCTAGTTTCATGAATCGCAGCTATTTCTGTGAACCATGTAACACGGGCTACAATGACAAGGATGGGCACCGATGCTCCCGAGTCTGTCCCTGCTGTCATGGACCTGTATGCCCAAACATTGCTCTGATAGAATGCAATGATTGTGGCCGACTCTTTAGAGGTCAACAATGTTTTAATAACCATAAAATGATTGGAAAGAATAATCAATCTATCTGTCAACGCATGAAAAGATGCGATAAATGCAATCGGCATATAAATAGACTCGATAAAATACAAAAGCACAAATGTGGTCACTTTTATTGTAAAACGTGTAAAGCTGATGTGCCAATGAATGATCATAAATGCTATATGCAAGTTGTAGCCGAAGAAAAAGATGAAAAGAAAAAGGTCAAATACATATTTTTTGATTTTGAAACGAGACAAGAAAAAGCGTGTGGAAATTCGAGACTAGAGCATGAACCGAATTTGTGTATAGCGCATATTGTTTGTACATATTGCCGGGCGAAACCGCTAGGACATTGCGATAAATGCGGCGAAAATCGGCGCATATTTTATGGCGATAATTGTACAGATTCATTCTGTGATTTCCTGTTTGGTCTCGAAAATGCAATAGCAATCACCCATAATGCTAAAGGTTTCGACGGACATTTCATTTTAAAATACCTTTTTAAGCAAGCCCTTGCCCCCACTATCGTCACAAAAGGTTTAGAAATCATGAGCCTGAGCGCTGGATCAGTGAAATTAATCGATTCATTTAATTTCCTGCCCATGGCTTTAGCAGCTATGCCCAAAACATTCGATGTACCCGAACTGAAAAAGGGCCTTTTCCCGCATCTTTTCAATACAAAAGCGAGCGAAAATTATGTGGGAGAGTGGCCAGACGCGTGGTACTACTCCCCAGCCACTATGACCCCGAAAAACAAGGAAAATTTCCAAAAATGGCATGCTCAACAGAAAGAAAAAGTTTTCGACTTCAAGTCAGAACTTTTGGCTTACTGTGAGTCTGACGTCGACATTTTAAGGCGATGCTGTCTTAAATTCCGTGATCAATTTTTGGCTGAAACGAGGCTGGATCCTTTTGAGTGTTCTCAAACAATAGCGAGTGCATGTAATAAAGTTTTTCGATCGACCTACTTAAAGCCGAAAACAATAGGCATAGTGCCGCATGGCGGCTATAGGCGAATGGAAAAGCAATCGATCACAGCTATAAAATGGCTCAAGTGGATGAGCGAAACGCGAAAAATCAACATCAGGCATGCACGCAATATGGGAGAACAAAAAGTGGGCAATTACCGCGTAGATGGTATTGACGGAAATACAGTGTACGAGTTTCATGGGTGCTTCTGGCACGGGTGCCCGAAATGCATGAAGAAAAGAACACAAATGACGGCAGACCAAATAACATCGGCGGAAGAAGCGTTTCAGAACACAATTAGGCGGCGTAATGCAATTCAAGCCTTAGGATACACTATAGTCGAGCTGTGGGAATGTGAATTACGCCAGCAATTTAAAGCAAATAAAGAAATGAAGCAATTTTTTGATTCAGTAAAAATTGTTGACCCGCTCGACCCCAGAGAAGCATTTTACAGGGGACGCACGAACGCAGTGAAGTTATACGAAAAAATAAAGTGCAACGAAAATGGCGAACCATTAGAGCACATAATGTATACAGATATCTGCAGTCTGTACCCGACTGTTAACAAATATGGGTTATATCCTATTGGCCACCCAAAAATATTCACTGAAAATTTTTTGGAAATGACAGCTCAGAGCCGGCCATACGAGGGGTTAATTAAAGCAAAAATTCTCCCACCCAGGAATTTGTACCACCCATTGCTGCCATACAGATTTGGTGGAAAATTGTATTTTCCGCTATGCAGAACATGCACTGAATCGCATCAAACAACAAGATGCGAGCACAGTGATGAAGAGCGGGCGATAGTGGGCGCATGGGTGACGCTCGAAGTGTACAAAGCGCTAGAGCTGGGGTACAAGATTATGCAAATATACGAGATCTGGCACTATGACACGACCGAGCAATACGATAAGACAAACAACCCAAACGGCGGCCTTTTTACATCATACATTAATAAATTCATGAAATTAAAACAAGAGTCGGATGGATGGCCCTCGTGGGTGAAATCAGAGGAAGACAAGGCAAAATACGTGCAAGAGTATAAAGAAAATGAGGGGATCGAGCTAGACGCGACAAAAATAACAAAAAACCCAGGACTACGAGCATTAGCAAAGCTAATGCTCAACAGTTTCTGGGGCAAATTCGGGCAACGAAACAACAAGTCAAAAGTTTCATTTTTCAACGATCCCGCCACATATTTTGACCTAATTTTCGACCCTTCAAACGTAATATACTCAATTAACGCGATCAACGAAAATTTAATGGCCGTTACGCATGCAAGAGAGGATGAATTTGCAGACGTGATGGGGAATACCAACGCGGTGCTCGCGGCCTACACAACATCACAGGCGCGCCTAAGACTGTACGAGCATTTAGAAAAATTAGGACATCGTGTCCTTTATTTCGACACAGACAGTGTCATATTTAAGAGCACGCTGAGGAAAGATGAATATCAAGTGCCCATTGGGTCATATTTGGGAAATATGACAAATGAGTTGAAAGATTACGGTGAGGGTAGTTTTATTGAAGAATTTGTAAGTGGAGGGCCTAAAAATTATGCGTACAAGGTACGCTCAGCGGATGGTAAAATTTATTATCATATAAAAGTTCGGGGGTTCACGCTTTCATCTGTAACTGCCACCAAAATCAATTTTCATTCATTACTAAAAATGGTCAAAATGTTTGTACAGGAAAATAATATCGTCGAAAAAGTTGTATATTTTCCACAAATTCGACGATTGCCGACCATAGTATTGTGACAGAAGATGCATCAAAACGCTACAAAATAGTGTACAATAAGCGTATTGTACAGCATGATTATTCAACAATTCCGTATGGTTTTTAATATGTCCATAACTCAATTGTATGTTTGTTTTTTTCTGGGTGCACTTCATACCCTGTGAGGAGCAGGTACGTGGTGCAGTGTACCCAGTGCCTGTATTATTTTTTGCTGCTGCAGCCTGTACCTTGTGGAAGCAAGTTCGTGGCAGGAGGTAGCAGCGTTCTGTGTGATTGCTTTTTCCACTGCCGCCTGTACCTTGTGGAAGCAAGTTCGTGGCAGGTGGTAGCATATTTGTATGTGCATATGGACGAAAAAGGGACTGTTTTAATAAATTTGTTGCATCTTCTGCCCCAATCAACTGTCTTTTTGTGTATAGTTTCATGGAATTTTTCATTTTATTCGGAAAAAATGGAAAAAATGCATAAAAATGGAAAAAAAACTAAAAATCATCAAAAAACATGCTCTCACGTGCATCCGGCTCCCCGTGCCGAGAGCGGAAACGCTGTTTTACAGCGGCTAAGTGATGCACATCCCCCTTTTTTCTATATAAGATTTTCTTGTTCAAAAATAATAAAAAATGTTAAATAGTACTTGCATAAATAGAAATCATTTGCAACCTATTTATAACGAAATTTTAGGTTGTATTGTTCTTATAATTGTCTTATCAATTTTAGTTTTGTGCAAACTTTTGAAGAAACAAATTGAAAAGTTATATAGCGGTTTACGTAGCTTAAGATCTAGTAGAAATGGATCTCGCCAATTGTCTACAGTGTTCCATGAAACCCAGATCGAAATACCATTACGAGATTTGCAATTTTCTGCATAAAAAGCCATGTTTTCAACGAAGATGGTGCAGATTTTTTAAACCTGGGTGTAAACAGTGCGTGTTGAAGATAGGTAAAAAGTCTCCAAGTTTTTCATTTTTACTCTGTGAGAAATGCTCGAGTGAAGTAAACGTTATCAAAAAAGATAAGTACATGTTGTACTTTTATTCGGAAGGACCTCAGCCAAAACGTAAAGATATAAGCTTTGCTGTTAAATGTGATAATTGTATTTTAAAACTTTCGCGAAGCAAAAGATTAAAAATTGTAGTCAAATTTTGCAAAAAGTGTTCTGATATCTTTTGCACCGTAGCTAAAGGCAAAAACGCGTTATATTTTTATTGAATTATGGGAAAAAATTATTACGATCCTCAAACAGGGTACACGGGGGTCGAACCTCTGAGAAGACATACAAAACTACCTAAAAAGGAAATCATAAATTGGCTAGAAACTCAACCTACATACACTTTACATAAACCGGCGAGAAGAAATTATGTGCGCAATAAAGTTATAGTTTCAAGGATCGATGAGCAATGGGCTATCGATTTAGTCGATTTGCAGTCGCTGAAAAAGCATAATGATGGTTATGTTTTTCTCTTAAACTGTATTGACGTGTTTAGCAAGTATGCATGGAGTATACCCGTAAAAAATAAAAGCGCTGCATCGATTCTCAATGCTTTCAAACTCATTTTAGATAAAGGTCGAAAACCAGAAAAAGTGCAAAGTGACGCCGGCACAGAATTTTTAAATAAACAATTTCAAGCCTTTTTGGAAGAAAATCATATCGATTTCTTCACAACAAACAGTGAGCTTAAGGCATGCGTAGTCGAGCGTTTTAACCGCACTTTGAAAGAACGTATGTGGCGCTATTTCACGAAAAATAACACTTACAGATATATTGATATTTTAGACGATTTGCTTAATGGTTATAATAATACAAAACATCGTACAATAGGGATTGAGCCGGCCAACGTTAATAATGACAACGAGTCTCAAATTTTACAGAAAGCATTCAAAATTGACAATAAAAACGTAATTTTTAAATTTAATGTTGGAGATAAAGTTCGCATAAGTAAGGTTAAGAGAACTTTTGAGAAGGGCTACGAGCCCAATTGGAGTGAAGAAACGTTCGTAATAGATAAAAAACTTAAACGCAATCCCCCCGTTTACACACTAAAGGACCAGATGGGTGAGAAATTAGAAGGCGTATTCTACGAACCAGAACTTCAAAAAGTTAATATTATCGATGAAGTTTACGTAGTAGAAAAAGTTTTAAACACTCGCAAAAAAGGAAGAAAAACGGAATATTTAGTTAAATGGCGCGGTTTTCCTGAAAAATTTAATAGTTGGGTTAGCCAACTAATCAAATTATGAATCTATATAAGAAACTTCAGATAAAAGTAATCCAGTTTTTCTGCTGTTAAAAATAGACTCATCTCAGAAAGTATAAAAGGGATTGAAAATTTAAAAATCATCATTTTTAAAATTTTTGCTTAACTGTGCGGTCGAAAAATGGACTCTTCTGCTCCTGAATTACGTTCAAAGAAGATTAAACCCCCAATTCAACTGTGCTCCCGCAACTTGCCTCGACCAATGTATGCACTAACGATCGAACTTTGTTATTTTTGCCAAAAAATTTGCGAAGAACGAGACTGTTTTAGAACAGATTCGGGTCATTTATTCTTTTCTATACCGATGTGTCCGAAATGTTTGGAATACAATAAGGCCAGACAGGAGGCGGGGATCGCAGTTCTTGAGAGACACTTGGAAGAAAGAAAAAATATGACTCCACGGCGAGAAGAAAACTTACTAAAAATAGCAGCAGAATAGTAGGCTATAAAAGGACTCGAAAATTCAAAAATCATCATTCTTAAACTTTTTTCTCCTACTGACCAGTCGAAATGTCTTCCAGTCAAGAAATGTTTGTTAACTTTTGCTCTGAGTTGGCTCGCATGTTTTCCTTATTTCCATATAATGATTACCAGCTCGCTCGGATCACTACGTATTTTTGGAACCGCTTCTCTGATGCTTACAAAGATCAGTGGAAAGCGGCTGCTGCGCAATACGAGGGTCATTCCATAAGTCCTGAGCCTCAAAGCTAATATGGAAGCAATTCTGTTTAAACTAATTTTTTTTGAAAGTTCACACACCTAAAATGTTTAAAACAAAAAATGGTGTTGATTGTCTTAGTATTTGCTGAATTGTGCTATTCGATATTTAACAATTTTGTGATTCTCTAAAATGGATGAAATTGCTGCTGAAATTTCGAATGAACATTTTCGCGCCATGATCTTGTTTGCATTCAAACTTGGCCAATCCGGAGCGGATTGCGCTCAAAATTTGGAAAATTGTTTTGGCATATGTGCTCCATCCCTTGCAACTGTTAAAGGCTGGTATAAGCAATTTGAGCGAGGGCAGTGGTCACTCAAAGATGACCATCGTTCTGGACGTCCATCTGAGATTAACACTGAGGAGATTGCTCTCGTCATTTCTAACATTATTAGGAACGATAGGCGAGTAACATGTCAGGAGATAGCTCAGGAAACGGGCTTTTCTGGGACTACAGTACATCGGATTATTCGCAATTCTCTTGGTCTCAGAAAGATTGCGAGTCGGTGGATACCCCATTTGCTCACTGAAGAGCAAAAAATGCGTCAACTGACTGTTGTAAATTTATGCTGAAAAAATTTGACCAGGGCCACTCAAAAGCTGCTTTTGAAATCATTACTGGTGATGAAACCTGGGTTTACCAATATGATCCTGAAAGTAAGCTCCAGTCTACAGTGTGGGTCTTCGAGGATGAGCTACCCCCAACAAAAGTTGTCAGGAGTCGCAGTGTCGGGAAGCAAATGGTCGAAGTTTTCTTTCGTCGAAGTGGACCTGTTGCGATTATTCCACTTACTGAACAAAAAACTGTTAATGCTACACGGTACTGTGAGAAGGCTTTGTCGGTTGTAATAGAAAACATTCAAAAAATGCGTCCAAGGACATCGTTTCACAAACTGTTTCTGCACCATGACAATGCAAGCGCTCACACCGCAGCTCAGACAATTGACTTTTTGGAACAGAATAATATTCAATTGTTAACTCATCCGCCTTATTCACCTGACCTAGCTCCTTGCGATTTCTTTTTGTTTCCAAAAATTAAGTCAAAGCTGAAAGGGATTCGATTTGACTCAATTGACAGTGCTGTTTCGTCTTTTGAAAAGGAGATTATTAGCATGACGCCTACGGATTACTGTAGCTGCTTTTAAAACTGGTTTTATCGCATAAAACTTTGTATTGCAGCAAATGGAGAGTATTTTGAAAAGCTGTGAAAATTTTGTAAGTTTCCAAGTAAAATTGGTTTTAAGGCTCAAGACTTATGGAATAACCCTCGTACAACACGCAGCGTGAGTTGACAGGAAAAAATAAACGGCGCGGTTTCTGGCATTTTGCCATTGCTCTAGAGCGGCAAATGGCCCGTTTCGAAACATCTCTATATCGCGAAATGTGGCAACATATTCGGCCAGAACACCGCGTTACTTGGAGACTGTCAACTGAAAATACCGTTGAAAAGCAGATTGAGCGAATCATGAGCAATATAGAAAACTTAAATTTGTGAATAAATTTGCCTAAAAAATTCAAAAAAAAATAAATAAATAAAATAAATTAAATAAAAAATTTTGTGGCCTGCGCTGAAGCTCCGGGTCCTCGTCCCGCAGGCTGGGCAGCTGCGCAAGCAGCTGGCAGAGAGAGCTTCATCTATATTAGAAAAACGCACAATTCTCACACATAATAAAAATGGATCTCCGTTTCAAGCACCCCTTCACATGCATTGTGGCCGGCCCAACAAAGGCTGGAAAATCAACTTTTGTAAAACAGCTTATAAAAAACGCAAATAATTTTATTCACCCACCTCCGAAATTTATATGGTGGTTTTTCGCAGAAGATCAGAGTTTGCATAAAGAGATGGAAACTAGCGTAATTTTCATGAAAGGACCCCCTGATTTAAGTCTAGTTAGGCAACATAGCAGTGAACCACAATTAATTATAATAGACGATCTTATGCAAGAAGCAAAAAATGATGTATTATTTACACGAGGTTGTCATCATTGGGATATTTCTGTAATAAACATCGTTCAAAACATATTTTTTAAAGGTTTAAGAACATGTCGCATAAACACGGAATATTTAGTTTTAATGAAGAATCCGTCTGATCGGCTCCAGGTACAAACACTAGCCCGTCAGCTTTACCCTCATAATCCTAAGTTTTTTCTGGAAGCCTTTAATGATGCTACAAACGAAGCGTTTTCTTACCTTTTGGTCGACTTGACACAATCTACACCTGAAAATTTACGTCTCCGCGCTAAAATTTTTTCGACAAATCCTGTTGTTTACACCGAAAAAGTATAAAAGAACTTAATCATATTTTAGGGTTTAAGTTAAAAAATGGCTCCAGAACGTTTAAAAAAACACATTAGCTACATTGACGTGTTGTCTAAGGCAAAACCTAAGCAACGTAAGGCGATATTAGAAAATGCCGAAAATGACCTAATTTTATGCTTATGCGAATGCATACTCAACGTATTAAATGGTAATGTCCCTTTGAAACCGCTCGAGTTAAAAAAATTGAGTAAATTTAAGACACTGCTGCGCGACCTGTCTGCCTCAAAAATATCAGTAAAAAAGAAAAAGGACATATTGGCACAAAAGGGTGGTTTCCTTCCTACCTTACTCGCGCCTATATTAGGAATTGCAGGGCAACTTTTAGCAGACGCAATTATTAAATGATGATTCATACAAACAAAATGATTCTAGTCCCCCACGAGCTTGCTCGGGGGAAAATGAAAGCACTACTAAGTACGTGTCAAATCTAGATCGTGAAATGATGAACATTTTAAACGATAATTCTTTACCTATGGACGCTAAAATTTTACAATATAACCAAATTTTGCATAGGTATCAAACAGCTAAGCAGGAACTTGAAAAGCCGTTACAGCTCGAAATTAAAGAAGAGAGAGTAGAAAAACCTTCAGATATAGTCAGGCAAGAAAAGAAAGAACCTGTGGAACCTATAAAGAAAGATGTCGTAGAAGAAGCAGTTTTTAGCACAGTGCCCCAAAAATGGCAGAAACAAGCCTCTTTATTACTTAAATATGCGCGGAAAAGCCCACACATAAAATGGGCGGACAAAGGAGAAATGATTATTGATGGTAATAAAATTGCAGGATCGAACATTGTTGATTTAGTTTCCGATTTTTCACGTATCCGAAAATCTGAACCGCCTATCGGCGCTGAAATTTTTCTCCAAAAATTAATCGATGAAAATATTCCAAAAGAATCTATTGTGAATAAAAGGCGATTGAATTTATTGCAAAAACAAGTTTATGTATCGCCATCTCAGTCATTTTCTACGCCATCGTCAGAAGAGAAAAAGCCACTGAAATACTGGATAAATCTATAAAAGAAACGTAAATCATAATTAAACACTAAAAAGAATTTTACAAAAAATGAGACAACAATTCAATCCAGATAATTATAACGCTTGGTTAGACTACTATACCGACCAGGCTTCCCAGGTCGGATACGGTATGGTGGGGTTCAAGGGAATGGCGTACCAAAGGGGGCTGGACTTGGTAGTTTTTTCCGTTCTCTTTTCCGGATGGCTATACCCATTTTTAAATCAGCAGCATCTAGTGTGGGAAAACAAGCTCTATCTACGGGTGCACATATTGCCGCAGATGTGCTCGACGGCCGTAATATTGTTCAATCACTACAGGCTCATGGGAAAGAAGGCGCAGCTAATTTGCTAAACCAAGTTAGTGACAAATTACAACGGCAAACGGGGCGAGGTTTAGGCACCCGACCCAAGCCTATAAAAGAACTTAGTGTTGACGTATTTTCAACTCAAAAACGAAGTAAAAAGAAATAATGTCTTTAATCGATTCATTTTCAGTCGCTAGTACAAAAAGCGAACTTGATTTTTTCACTGTTCCGCCAACCCAGGTAGCCATAAAACGAGGGTATTGGGATGAGATAAATCTGACCAATCCTGTTACTGATGAGGGTCCGTATGAATTTCACATTCCTCCCGACCCTCATTTTTTGCAACTAAATAAAAATTACATTTACATGCAAATTTCTATATCTAAAGGAACGCCTCAGGCTGATGGCACAGCGCCTGATGTAGGCCCTATAAATCTGATAGCCAAAACACTATTTCGTCAAGTGAAACTTTTTTTAAATAATAAGCTCGTACATGACAGTGGAGATAAATATGCATACCGAGCATTTTTAGAGACTGAACTGAATTATGGGTGGGATGCTAAAAATTCGCACTTGCAATCTGCTTTGTACATCGTAGATAGTCCTGGTCATAATGACACAGAAAACAATTATGGATTGAGAAAACGCATAGAATTTTTTGCGGATAAGACTATAGTTGAATTAAGTGCGCCACTACACATTGATTTATTTTTACAAGACAGGTTTTTACTAAATTATACTGACGTCAGGCTTGAATTAAACAGAAATCCCGACGCGTTTGTTTTGCAAAGTTTTAAGGGTGCTGAAAATGCGCATTTAAGTATTCAACAAATGAAGTTCTGCGTACGAAAGGCAGAAATTTTAGAAAGCACCGGACTAGCTATCGAAAGAGTACTTGCATCAAACACTATTAAATACCCCGTGCGCAGAGTTACGATGATGAATATACATATACCTAGCACTTGTCAATCTACTCCCCTTAACACATTATTTTCAGGCCAGCTTCCTAGACGCATTATTTTTGGATGCGTGGATGCAGATGCGTATAGAGGAAATATAAAAAAATCTCCTTTCAATTTTAAATCATACAGCATAAATGATGCAAAAGTAATTTGTGGGGGCGTTACCTTCCCCTCCCACCCATTCAGGCTAGACTTTAAAAATAATAAGTACCTTAGAGCTTTTGATCAATTATTCGAAACACTTGATATTAGTCGGGACAATAAAGGGAACGGGGTGACAAGAGAAGGGTTCAAAAATGGTCAGTGTCTGTTTGCATTTGATTTGACTCCAGACGAAGATGACGGCGGACATTGGGATTTAATTAGGGAAGGTACAACTAGCATTGAAATATCATTTTCCGAAAAATTCCCGATACGGGCCTTGAAGTGATTGTTTATGCCGAGTTTGATAATTTAGTAATGCTAGATAAGAACAGAAACGTAATGTATGATTATAATGCTTAAAAATGAATACCTTTCAACTCTCAAACGTTTTAAAAAGCGACCAAGCGGTCGGTCAAAATTTTCTTGGTGTTTTCCCAAGCGATAAATTACCACCCATTTTTAGCAAGCCTGCTGCATTGGTAATGAATATGGACCCTAGTACCCAACCTGGTTCGCATTGGACGTGCATGTATTTTGACGCGCATGACTCGTGCGACTATTTCGACAGCTACGGCTTAGCGCCTGATAACCAAACACAAAATTATATTCTACAGTATGCTACAAACATTAATGATAATAAAAAATGCGTGCAGCAGCCACTAACGTCTACGTGCGGCCAAATGTGTGTTTATTTTTTAATTTGGAGGTGCAGAGGGGTGCCCATGAAACTAATTTTAAAAAGTTTAGAAAAAAGTTATGCGGACGAATTTGTAACGGGTTTTGTAAATAGTCTATTTAAGATAAACACCTCAGTCATAGATGAAGATTTTATCATAAACCAAATTTGTGAAAAATGGATCAATTTTACATAACTTTGCCTAGCAACACGATAAGCGATAGGCAAAATACGCCATCAAAGTTTATTGTACATTTACCGCAAAAATTAAAATTAATCGGTGATTGGGAGTGTGGTCTCTCGGAATTTATTTACCCCCATAACTGGCAAACAATACGAAAACACGAAACGGAAATTAAAGTTATAGATGCAGATGGTATTGAATATAAACTTCAAATGCAGGAAGGATGCTACGACTCCATCCATGAATTTATAGAGGCTATGAAATTTTGTATAGAAAAAGTAGAAGGAGTAGAATTCAATTATTACACTTCAATAAAACGGGTTTCTGTAATGATACTCGAACGCTTTGTGAAATCAGTGAAACTGTCCGAAAGAATAGCACATATTTTAGGATTCAAAGAAACAGTACTAAACGATACAGGATGGTCGGATAGGGAGCCAGACTTGGTGGGGGTGGTCTTGAAACCATGTACGTCTATGCCAACATTTTAGAACCCCAGATCGTAGGAGACGTTTCAGCCCCTCTTTTGCGCATCATAAATGTGGAAGGAAAATACCCCAACATCATTGACAGAATCTATGATTTTCCCCACTACATACCCGTCCTCGTAAAAGATATTTCTAGCATAGAAATAAACATAAAAGACGATTTGGATCTATTAATACCGTTTATTTCCGGAAAAGTGATTGTCAAGTTGCATTTTCGAAAGATTAAACCTTCATATTTTTAGATATAAATATTCGTAAATTCATCATTCTCAATCATGGTTACGATTCGAAATGTTGTTTCTACAGCTCGAGTCTCTTCAAAGCTTTTAAATTTATATAAAATTAAGAGAACTTGCGATGGAGTAGAATTTGACCACAAAAGATTCAATGCGGCAATAATTCGAATAAACGAACCAAAAGCAACGGGTTTACTATTTAGTTCAGGAAAATTAGTATACATTGGTGCTAAAGGCATTGAAGAAAATAAAATTGCTAACGAAACTATTTTTCAAATATTGCAGAAAAGCGGATACGATTTAAAACTAAGAGAACATAAAATTCATAACATTGTTGGTTCAGGCAACCTAGGTGCAAACATAAATTTACGTTCTCTCGCTCAAACGCACAGAAAATTTGTTGAATACGAACAAGAATTATTCCCCGGTTTGAAAATAAAATTTCCGGATGGTCCGCCCTCTGCTCTTATTTTTACGACTGGAAAAATTGTTATAACAGGGGGAGAAACGAAGCGCAGCTCAAACGTTTTCATAAACGGGTAATTTGCTTGATAGATGCATTCAAAATACGTCCATAAAAGACAATGTAAATGTTTATTCAAGAATATATAACTCGACCGACCGCGAGCCTCGTATGATGCATGTACTGTATTCAGTTTTCGACAGAGAGCCAATAAACCTAATAGGGAATCAATCAATAAAAAAGACGGTGGGAGTAGCGCATTAGAATCCATGCATCTACGTTTTAAGGGTCAGATAATAGAATTTGAATTTGTCAATTTTTGTATAGATTGCGACCATCCATGATAAGTTGTTGATACAATTTTTGTGGGGTTCATTACCAATAATGGGCCCTAATTTAGCTTAGCTGAAATCAGCTTTGCATCATGCGAGGTTATTCGTACACATGATAAATTTCATGTGAATTTAAATTTTTAAACGTTATTTTATTACCCTCCAGGAAGTGCGTTTGTACCCACTTAGGCTGGGCGGTTTGCTTCAGCTTAAGTGTGAACAAATTTACCCTCTGAGGGTAAAACGACGCGAAATATTCTTCAAATTCGATCCAATGCGAGAACCCCAGGAAATACGCATTAAAACAAATCGTGCAAGATGCATGGCACGATATTAACATATTTACGGCGTGTCTTAGGCAAACGCGCAAACGTGTTGTATAATCCGCCTCACTCCAATTAATAAAATCGAAGCGTAGGTAACAAAGGCGGGGGCATTGGCGAATACCCCCGCCAAAAAACCAATGTGATCGGGTGGAATTATGCAATTGCTTAGCACGATTTTTGTCGGGCTAATGTTCCTGACTAGATCCACAAAGTCGTAATTAACAATGCAATCGTAGGCCGTGAATTGCTCAACTTTGTATCGATTGCGAACCATCCATGATAGGTTGTCGATAAGAACGCTATCAAATTGCAAATTTTTGTTGGGGTCGTTCTCGAATTGCTCCATAATAAGCGGTCCCCATTCTGCGTTAAAGCGCAATCCTGAATATATGATGTGAATGATGCAATTTGGTTGAAAAAGGAGTGTAATGAGATTGGAAAAGTATAATAAAAGATTTAAAAAAATATATTTAGGTAGTTTAAGGAATGCTCACGGAAAAACTTGAAATTCCGAGGATTGGCTTGATATAACAATTCTTGGACTGTCTCTTTGATGTCCGTTGTTGTTTGACCTCGAAGTCGTTTAGCGTACACAATGACATCGATTGCTGGCCCATGATTAATGGGCCAGCAATCGATGTCATTGTCAGGGTTTCCCGGTCGGAAACCCAAGCTATAATCAATCGTTTCGGCGGCTGGGCCAGCGTACCCCAAATATACCGTCATTTTATGGTCAACAGGTGCAGGGGTAGAATTTGCTACTTTTTTCCACTCAGACGATAGCTGGGACGTACGAATTTTAGACCTATAGTCTAGATTCAGAAAAATTGAACGCTTGATATCGCGAGGTAATCCGCCAAGTGAGAGCATGGTTGTAAACGGAAAAATGATGATATGAAAAAGATAGGCGAAACTAGATTTTATAATAGCAAAAATAGACGTGATTGCAAAGATATGACAAATGATTTTGCTTTGAATAACATGTTTTGCCCTACAAGAACTTAGCTAGACGCCAGTCTTATGTCGCCCACAGTGCAGCTCAAAATAGTTTCAAGAGCAATGCTTAGTAATAATAAAACTGTATAACTTAACATATTTTGCCTACAAGAACTTAGCTAGACGCCAGTCTATAATGCCTGTTATGCAGCTCAAAATAGTTTTAAGAGCAATGCTATAATAATAAAACTGTATAAGTTGAATAATATGTTTTGCATTACAAGAAGTTAGCTAGACGCCAGTCTGTCGCCCACAGTGCAGCTCAAAATAGTCATAAGAGAAATAGCTGACGTTTTGAAGTAAAGCTGAGGCTGTCCTCTACTGCATGCTTTGTGCTTATGATTCACGGGCTGGCCTTCTGCCTGGCCTTTATAGGCTATGTTTTAGGTTATGTAGTACGGGCCTATGAAGCACGCTGAAGGCCTATAGGCAGAGTCTGTTTAAACGTGTGCTATATGCTTAAGCATGGCTGTATGTTTAAGCACGGCTGTATGCTTAAGCATTGGCGAGAGAAGTGAATTGCTTGTAGTACAGCCAGATGGGTCAGCCTTACTACTTGGGTGGATTATATGCCTGCTTATCACTGAACTTTGATATTGATTGCCGGCATTAAAATTATTTAAAATGCTTGTGATTCACTTTCGCCTGGTCAAACAAAATGCAAACATAAACTATTTGTGCTCTTCGGGCATTTTCCCATTAGTTTTTATTTATTTGAAAGTCTTTATATTGTGAATTTAAAAATGCTATAAGGCATTCTTGAGCAACAAAAGTTCATTAAATTTAATAGCCATTTAGTAAACTAATCCTTGCGGAATAAATTTAATGACAAAATGTGTGAACAAATGAATACATGCATGTGCAGTAGGGCACCTTCATCGCAAGGGCATTTATGAATATTGCAAAAAAGGTAGAAAATCTTAAATTAAAAAAAGAAATTAAATTCATCTTTGAAAAAAATAAATTTAGTAAGCTAGCGGTAAGTGCATTAACCTTCATGTAAATTGAAAAAAATGTAGTGTAGTACGAGTTTGATAAACGCAAATGCAATTTATGCATTTTGCTTACTTATCGCATGTTCTATCAAAAAATGACTCACTGATCCGTTATATATACAAGTAGGCGCGAGGGGTTTGGGGGTATGCACCTCCCAAAAAGCAAAATACCCTCCAAAATCCAATTTATAAAGTTTTTTTCTTTTCTCGCAAGATTTTGAAGCTAATGGATCAATGAGAAACGGTGAAAAATGGTTTTTTTCGTCAAACTACAATTTATGAGGCTATTTTTGACTATTGAAAAATTTTACATCCATTCCCCAGAATTTAGGTGCTGCGCTCCTATGGTCATATCGTCTGCTATCCGCAAAGCAGATTTATTGTCATACGGAGTTCTTTTGAACTTAAGTTAGATGTCACATTAGTCTGCAAATCTTGAATATGTGGTCTTTATTGTGTGCTTTTAGTCATGGTCCAACATATTTTTCCTAACCGGATTTCTGACTTCACAAAATTATGTTCGGCTTGGGCTTTTTTCAGTATATTTCTAAACGCCCACAATGTCGTCTTTTTCATGTTTATTTTCGTTGTTATAAGTCTGACGCTCTGCACGTACTTAATTTGTCTTGCATAAGTTCCATTACGCATACCTAGTTTGGCAAGTCTCATTTATTTATCTATTAAAATTTTACCTGTTTTTCCTGTTTGTTAAAAGAAAATAAGGTAATTACTAGCAAGATTAAAAAAACTGATTAATGCTTGTATTGATGCCTCGATACATAATCAGATTAAATTTGAGACTGAATACTCAGACAGCTCTATGAGGTGATTAACAAAGCAATGGATTTCACGAGACAATTATATGAGATAAGTGAACTGAAAGCTTCTGAAATAAAGGACTCTTTTTAGCAATACTGTTGATGATATTTGTGAGTTGTTTTCAGCATTGCATAAATTATTTTGCATTTAATACGCTAAGATCCAAAGAAGTATACAGCTTCATAACTTGACACATAGCTCATTAGAAATAACATTTAATTTTCTAACTTTTTGCCGAGAAAAATTTAAACTTCTTCGAAACGATACAGATGTATAAAGCATATCGTGTATAAAATGCACTTTTTAATACATTAATACAAAAAGGCAGTTATATTAAAATATTTTCTACTGATCCAAATCAAATAGAATAGTAACCATTTGAAAGTTCTTCATCTACTCTTTGTAAAATGATCTTAAGCATTAAATAATATGAAGTAGTTATGCAGATATAGCTTGCAGTAATTTTTCATCAAAATGGTGCCCCATGTTGCACACTTAACAACAGTAGTGGAATAGTGTTTTTAAATTGCTAAATGGGCGTTTTGATGAACTCTTAGAATTTAAATATCTGTCCGAGCAGAACAAAAACTTTCATTTTAAATACGTTTTGTTTTTCAAAGATTTATATGTTTCTGGACTATTTTTTTATTACATTTGACGATAAGATTAAAAGAATTAAATAAAAAACTATAGAACATCGTTTCTTGCCAATATCATCCACTCTTATAATACTTTTTTAAGTCCTTAATATCCCACCCTAATGAGATGAAGCTATTTTGGTAAGCTAGTTCAAGCAATATCAAATTTAATGCTTGGGATTCCCATATTTCTGTTTATTCTAAATGATGATTAAAAATAAAAAATTTATAATTGTAAAACATACGTTTTAAATACATTTTGATAGAATTCCTCTCTTGACACAATAGAGGTTTTCAGATCTTAATTAAGTAATATTCTTAAAATAATTATCTTATACCGCTAAAGTTTTTTACTTTTGTAGGAAAGTACTGAAATTTCGAAAGTTTAGTTAATTTCAGGGTCATCAAATTTTTAAAATGTCGATAAATTAGTAAAAATTATCCTATTGACATTATCTTCATTTAACATGTTTCTCGCCAAGCTCTATTTATTTGCTTATAAACTTTAGAAAAATTAGTAATTCTATAAAAACCGATACTAGTAGCCTGGCAATATCCTTTTGGGGCTACCCACAATGCAAATAAATCTTATTCCAACTTGCTGGTGTGTAATTTAAACAAAAGTTTCTCCACATTTTTTGCGTACAACTTTACTGAAACACTCTTATTTATTCAAGAGATATTGAAGACAAGAATACAAGACATTGTCGTCAAATGGAATTTCTGATAATTAGTTTCCTTTTGGGTTCAATTGCCTTGAATTATTGTATAGGTTAGTACAAAGATAACAATACTCTCAATATATCTTTGCAATCTGTGTCATTACTTAAAAGTAGTAAATAATTTATGTTTTGAAAATCCAAGTAAACATGCTTTTCGAACTGCTTTTAGTGATGTATTGGCTAAAAAATATCGATTTTTAGGAGCTTTGGTCATAAGTAATAAGGTATGACTATAAGTCGTTAACTTGTATCAAGTTTTTGAAACATTTTTTACGGTTCCATGTATTAGAAAAATATTGTGCTGTAAGGTGCGTCGAAAATGAAATGGTCGATATATGAACTCAACCCACTTGATTATAAACATCTGAGTCTTACTCCGCAGAAATAACATATTGTATTTTTTCATAATTAGTTGGGCTTAATATTCTTCATCTATTGAAAAGTGTGAGAACAAGTTACCGGTTTGCTTCTGAGCCGCATTGCAAGTGTTTACTTGTTTTTGAGTTGGAGTAGCATTTAAAAAATTGCAATACTGGAGGGAAAGTTTCGCAGTTTTTTCAATGATGTGAAAAACTTATTCAAAATCACCAATGTAGTCGTAATCTTGCCAGCTGCTGGACTTCACGCATGCGGTCCATTTGAAAGACACAATCGATGTGGCAATGCATGTGACCCAAAATGCAGTGACATCGTATCTGGACAACACGAAGCTTGCATTTTGAGATGTGGTCCTCCAGGTTGCTCATGTGAAGAAGGTTATGCTCGAGACAGTGATAATAATTGTGTATCAAAAGACGGATGTTTTCAAGAAGGTATTTGATTATTATTGCTTTGTTTTCTAAAAGAAAGGTTTATTCAAATTATATCTAGTGTAAGTTCTATTAACTGAACTATAAAGTGTATAGAACTGAAAAATAAGGTATAGAAGTGTACGTAATATGTAGCTCAATTTTCTCAACCAGGAGTTTTGTTCAATTATGTCAACAAATGTGATTAACTTAATTATCTTTTAATCTAACTTACTCGATTATAAGCTTGCTTAATTATTATGAACGGTATATCAGTCTGCAAAATTGTGCGAAAATTTATATTCATCAATTTTTATTATGAAATTCAGAAAAACAATCTTCATAGAAAAAGTAGCAGTAGCTTAAGTAATATAGAATCTCTTATAATATGCTAAATTCAGATTTTTCTAACCAGCAGTCTAAATAGGATTAAACAAGTAAAGGAAAATGTTCCCATAGAACAAAAAAACAAATATTCTTGAAATTGCAGATTATCAAAGATTACTAGGAAATGGGCCCTATGCGCGCACAAAAGCATAAGAGCAACACGAAAGTTCAAGTTTATTTCGCGACCAACAGAAATAAGTTGCACCTCAGATTAAGAAATATATAGCACAAGAAAACAACATATTAATCTGAATTATAAAATGGCAAACATTTTTTAACTAACCCCTGGGATTGCTAATCCAAGCAACCAAATTAGCAATAACATAGAAATGCGGTAAGGCACTAAGCATGCGCAAACAGGCCAGCATTAAAATCTGCAGGACCATGAAAAATTAATCAGCGAGATATGGATGCCAACAAATGCAACAATGCATAACGATACAACGAAAATTTTAATAGCTCAAATCGGGCATCAAAGAAGGAGGAAATCTACATCATCATGCTATAATGACACTTACAAGTGTAGTCATAATAAACAGCATGACTCGTATGTCATAATCCATCCACTAAGCTATAAACGATCAAGCAAATGTTAATTATATATTGCCAAATAATGTGATACTGATATCCAACTTAGTCGGCTGTTTAGCACTGGTCAAATTTTATTTCTGCGAACTTCATCAAACCAGTGATAAATTTCATAAAAGGATATTTTTTCAGTGGTCACAGAATATACTACGACTTTTAGGTTGCTTTGAGAAGGTCTGATTTTTTAATAGGTTCTTATGATTTTTCGTACGCATAAGAAACTTTTTCCTACTACTCTTCTTTTATATCATTAATAATCCGCAATTCAAAGTATATTTGTCCTTTTTTGTTCTACGGACTATGTCTTGCCACTACCATACTTTTCATTAGAATGATTTGACTATATCAATTCGCAAACTCATAGGGTGAGTCTCTGAATGACATATAGCAGTTGAATTCATAATAAACTTTCACTTTAAACTTTACACAATCCTTGAGTCTCAAAAAACCTAGGGTAAGATTCGTAATCCTAACTTTATGGAAAACAGTTTGTAAAAAACTTAGCTTGTACAACCTGCTAGATATGAAATTAACCTGCATTGTAAAATTTACACCACTAGTATCTATAAAGAAAGTCGCACTAAAGTTTGTATTTTTAGTGATACTTAGAAAGAAACTGATCCCCGAAAAACTCAAAGAGCAGAATAAATTTTTAGCATGAGTTAGGTGCATACTGATTCGTCCTACAGAATGCCTGACCTTAAGCTTAGAGCATTCTAAGAGTGTAGATCAGTGTTTTTTTGTATAAGGTCGGATTGTACTTGTACAATGATGGTCCCCAAAAGTCTTTGTACATTTTGACAAATTTTTGGGTACTTTAATATGGTACAGTAGAAATATTAGTGTGGTAAAAACATAATTGTTCGACTTTTGGTAGTATATATTAGCTAATTTAAGGGTCATTAGGGGGAAAATCACTAATGATAGTCTTAAAACCGAGCGAAGCGCCAAAAAATTCACATTTTTCTTTTGAAATGCAATTTCTGAGAACACACAATTACTCATTTTAACGCAAAGCGCCGTAAATCTTGCCAAGTTTAGACCTTTTTTTGCAATTTTGTCATCGCTAACATCTTTGTACATGTACAAAGACAGTCTAAAAAAGTTTTTGTACATCGGGAAAAATCTCTGCCGAATACAAAAAGACTGGTGTAGATAACACTCTTACTCATGACATATGAAGATCACTGACAAAGCCGAGGCAGAGACGTTTTTTTGACTCCAGACCAGAGATTTAATACCTCAAGGGACTAGCAAAATCTTGAGTGTAGAGATACGCATAGAATTGCGATGTTTAATCCTTATGACATCATAATTTTTACATCAGTCTGGGCATCTCGATTTTAACTTATATTATTTGGCTTTTGACGCTGAGCTTAATTGTGCAAATTATTTTTCTTGAAAACGAAAATTTGTTGTGTAAAATTTGCGTAAAGTATCAAAAATTATAGTTTTTGTCAAATTTTACTGGGTCTAACATTTTTTATCTTAATTAAGGATCACCGCAATCAAATTCAATAATTCTTTATTTATTTGTAAATTGGATGAAGTTTACATTCTGTGAAATTAATTTAAACTAAAAGTATTCCTCCAATAGTTTTTGATATGCTCAGAAACACAAAACATCAACGATTTTGACTTCAATTTTTTTCAATATTTAACAATAATAGCTCATATATAATGTACGGGTCCACGTCCATATTGTAATATTTTATAGCTCATCACTAGAGGCTTCTATAATAAGAGAATTAAAAAAAATAAAAGGACCACTTTTTGAGCGATAGATGTTAGAATGTAACGTTGTGTGCTTAGGAAAGGCTGAAATTTGATGAATTAGCCTGAGAACGTCACAACATTTACCAATAGCAAATTTAGGCGATCTTTTATACTGTCTCGTAGCGTTGGATTTTATCAGGGCTTATACACTACATATAAAATTTATATTCAAAAATTACTACTTTTTAAGCAATAGACCTTAAATGGGAACGTGGTGAGCTAAAAAATCTAGAAAATTTGTGAAATTGTCAGCATACTTTGTTTCTTACTTTTTCAAGAATGTGGGCCGCAGTTAACATTGAAACTTGTTGTCAAAAAGCATTAGCCACATTTATAAAAAACCCAAAAAATCAGGAGACCACTTGAGTTAGACATTTAAGGAGAACATGATGTGCTGAGTAATGATCAAAATTAGACTATTTTGATTTAAAATGTCAAGATATTTTATTAGTGGAATTCTCAGTTAAAAAAATTTGTGGTCAAACACTACAATAAACTTATTAAATCTCATTATCTAATTTCATGAGGAAAATACAATATAATGCCCACGTTTTTAGCAACAGGACATAAATGAAACGTCGAGTAACTTGAAAATCATCATATTTGGAGATCAGTGACTTATGAGTCAATGCAGCAATAGTGTGTGACATGTTGTTGAGGTAGGTATTATGATAGGCTTTTGTAGCATGGACGGAAAAAATTTAATGGTAACTTGTAGACTTCAAGGAAGATAATGTGCTCGAAATTGTCAAATTTAAAATAAATTAATTGCAAATTTTTTTATTATTTTTTTATTTAAGAAGGACACAGGATTTCATTACAGTCCCTAGAAAACACTGTACTGACAACTAAATGTTTGCCTTGCTGCTCAAAATGTAGTAATTTACTTTCTTCAATTTTTCTCAACGACTAACTGATTTTATTTAGAGAAGAAAAAACGGGCAAGTTTTCTTTAAACTGTTTAAATTAAAAATTTCTCAATATATTACGTTTCTTTTGGAATGTCTATGTCTCTAAACGTTACACTGAAATGCATTAATAGCGTGTCAAAATAATACATGGGCAGCCTGAAAGTTCGGGGTTCGATGGGGCAAAATCGAGAAAAATAGCACCATAAATTCAATTCTAGACGGTCTATTGAAATTGGGTTGCAGGGTCCGCCATAATCTCGAATCGTCCAGACACTAAATGGGCAGCACCAAAATTCAGGGGGGGGGTGGTGCAAAAATTTTTAAAGGTCAAAAAATGGTCTTAAAAATAGTATTATGGCGAAAAAACACAATTTTTATCAATGTTTCTCTTCGAGCATTTTTCCATTGGCATCCAAGAAATGCGAACAAAACAAAAAAATCTCGAACGTTGAATTCTGGACGGAGGGATTATTTATTTTCTGAGCCGTGGTGAGGGGTATTCGGCCTTCTGGGGAGGATGCCTATCCCCCTAGCCTCCATACGCCAAGCCGTGGTCCAGAGCCCAATGCCAATGTGTGGTCTTAGTGCGAGTGATGGCCCAAACGTATAAAGTTACCAGAAATACGAGATTGACGTCTTGATGTAAAAGATATAAGATATGTATAAGATATATATTATACTAGCAAAGAGAAAAATGCTCCGATGGAACAAAAAAGATGAATATACTTGGAATAAGGATTATTAAGGATGTAAAAGGAGGGGACTAGGAAAATCTACTTAAAGTCGCAAAATCTGCTGAAAATCATAGTTTCTCTAAGCAACAGAAAAAATCGAAGTATATTCTGCGGCCAACGTATTAAAATAAATATTTAACCATAAAATGATTGAAAAGAGCAGCACATTAGCTACGCAGTAGCTATGGGAAATGATGTTGAGTAAGCTAACAGTCTTCCTAAGCTAATTGAATGAATGGTCTAAAAGAGGAGGAAACACTAAAGTTGACTTGAAACAGACTAAATGTAGGTACACCAGTATGCCCTTAAGGATTGTGTGCACTAATCAATCGGCCTCTGCTTTGCTTACTTTAATGCTCAAAACAAAATAAAACAACTTTAAATACAATACCACTTAGTTTTCTATCGATCAGGATACGAAGCTAGTCAGCGTTTCTACTTGCCAGCAATTTAATAAAAATAAACATTACAAATTTCGTTTATACACTCTTATCTGAAACTTTGAACATTATTTAAAAAGGTCACTTTTTTAGAGCCCGCAGAATATACTTCGATTTTTTCTGTTGCTTAGAGAAAGTATGATTTTCAGCAGATTTTGCGACTCTAGGTAGATTTTTCCTAGTCTCCTCCTTTTACATCCTTAAATAATCCACATTCCAAGTATATTCATCTTTTTTTGTTCCAGCGGAGCATTTTTCTTTGCTAATAACCTACTTTTAATTAGCATGATTTGAGTACATCAATCAGTAAACACATAAAGTAGCATACCACAATAATGACAGCAGTCCAAGAACGGGGAAACAATATTGTTCTTAACATCAGCAGTGGCAGGTTCCAGGATTTTCCTAAGGGGGGGCAGTACCTCTAAGGGGGGAACTCTGATTTGGGCGGAAAAAATTAGCTGTTTAAACCAGAAAATCGCTGAAAATCGCTCAAAAATGCTTAATTTTGCGCTATATTTCGGGCCAATGGGGGAGGGGCGGCGTAAGGAACACTAACGCTCAGATTTGGAAGTAAAATAAATTTGTAGTATAAACTACATATTAACAACAAATGGAATAATGCAAACTTTACATAACTACTAGGTGTAGAGAAACCTAACAGTCAGATTCCCAATTCTCACTTTACATAGAACATTTAAAAAAATTAAACTTCAGCAAGGCTCTAGAACTAAAGTTAATATGCAGTGTAAACTTTACACAACCACAGAGTGTAAAGAAAATTTCAGTCGGATTCGTAATTCTGATATTACTGTGATATTACGATCAACATTTATGAAAAAATTAAGTCAACACAATGGACCGAGGACAAATAAATATCAGATGCAAACAACTTTACAGCACTGTTGAGTGCAAAAAAACTGGCGTATCACATTTGGTTTCTGGTTAATTTTTAGACTTGAGATTATGTCCAGACTTATAACCCAGAACTTGGCAGAAAATACAAGGCAGAAACACGTTAAACTCCCCCATTATTTTGACTTTACATTTACCGAAAAAGCTAAATATTGATGTAAACAAACGCAATTCGCTGTGACGCGTACCCCTTTGAAAGTACTCTATTTTTATCCTATTCTACCTTGCACGACTTCTGGAACAGAGGAAGTGGCAAACAAAAAATGGACAAACCTGTATGAGCCAAACTTATGTTCCGCAAAATATTTGATATGATTTACCAATCAAAAATACGAAAAAAACCTGTTTTTTCGCCGATTTTACATCTCAGATTTCGAACTTTACTTCCCCATAAATAACACAATATTACGTTTTTTTGAACGCGGCTTGCTTTGATGTGTAGCACTTAAAGGTGACCTTATTTCTAATTTTATTCAATTCATTCAAACTCATAACCAAAAATGTTGGCAGAGAAATCTCGAACAAAATCTGTTTTTTACTCATCCACTAGAGTGTAAAGTTTAAATCCCTGGTACTAATTGTGCATTGATTGTAGAAAAAGTTTGCATGGCAAGCACGAGGATAGCCCTTGATCCGTAGTACATTTCTGTCAGAAAAAATTTCTAAAATCTCATAACCGGAGTTGTTGGCAGGCATAAACAAGTCGGAAACTCGACTAGAATGTGTCTTTTTACCCACAGATTTTCGCGCCCTTTACACTCCCATTCGAGAACTAAGGCGAAATTCAAAAAACAAAAAGTGTCAGCTGCAGGACATAAATAGATGAATAAGTCAAATGAAGTGCATGGTTTTGCCAGAAGAATTAAAAAATGAAAAAGTCAGCATTCAGAAGATTCGAATCCATTAGTCTTTTTCTGAATCTGCATGCGAGAACGGATGCGTGAGCCACTGCGCCAACTCGACATATCGGCAGATTTTAATACTTAGTTAATAATTGAAAAATATTCATCATTCCACTAAAGTTTAAGAATAGTGCATTTATGATAATAAAAATAATTATTTATTAAAGACGAGTCAAAAACCTCTGAAATAAGAAAAATCTGATCAAAAATATGCAATACGGAGTTATCTATCGGCATTAGAAAATAGATGTAGATATAATTCAAAGTTCACCTCTTCATACCTCAACAAACACTGGCTGTAGAGAAGTTTTAAGGTCAGATTCGTTATTCTGACCTTACGGAGAACATTTAAAAAAATTCATTCATCCACGACGCTCTGGGCGCAAAAATGCTTCTCGGTGTAAACTTTACACTTATGCTAATACCGCAATATTGAGTTTATAGAAACAAAATAAACTGGGATCTGTAACGCTAAGGTCAGGGCACCTTTTAAGCTATAATTAGCATGTTCCGCCTACTTAGCGGAGTAGTTGAAGAAATATCGTTTTTCGTCTCGAACCCTTTACACTGAAACGATCACAGATCAAGAAATATTGCGTTATAAGAAATATAAAAAAATGGTTCTACAAGATTATATAACCCTCTACATTATAAAACCAAATGGACTGCACTGAAACCAAAATTAAGTTAGATAAGCTGAAAAACAAGTAAAGAGTAAAAACCCCGTATACTTTACATTTTTGTGCAACAACCATTGAGTGTAAAGAAATTTTAAGGTCAGATTCGTAATCGACAGCTCGTGGGCAACATTTTAAAAAACGTTGGCCCTCCGCAAATTATTTGATTTTTCGGTTTACACTCTACACACTCACTGCTAACTCGGTATTGAGTGCAAACAAAAAAAGATGGGCATCGAATTTTTTAATTATCCATCGATTGAAAAAAGCGCACCTCCCAGATGTGTGCCGTTATAGCTGTGAGGGGGTGACACAAGTTTCGCACTCGCTGTGAAAAACATAAGAAAAAGGATAGCCAAGTATATTATAGGTAGCGCTATCGCGCTACCTATGATAACATAAGACCTTGTGATATGAATGAGGGCCCGCCTACATAGTATATGCGCTGTATCGGAAATTGTCATGGTTGGCGTTCTTTGTTTTTATTCATATCAAAAAACATTGGAGAAATGCCGCAAGTTTAAATTAATTTTACAAGATGTAAAGATTATTCCCCTTTTGAATACAAAATTATTGAATTTGATCACAGTGATCTCAAATTATGATGGAAAATACTAGATACTGTCAAATTTGACAGAATCGGTCATTTTTCTTATTTTACACTTACTTTACACAACGGATATTCGTTTTCAAGAAAAATGGTTTACATCTTTAAAGTCAACGTCAAAAACTATGTAATATATGTCTAAATCAGGGAAACTTATTTTTTGTTTTGGTCATGCTCAGTACATTACCGGGCTGAATCTTACAGAAAGTGACTCTTAATTTCAGAAGTTGGCTTCAAAAATGGGAAATATGCATTTTTTTCACCCTAAAGTGTAAACTTTATATCTCAACAAGTAAATCAAGAGTCAGCATAAAATATAGCAATCAAATTATTTGTGTTATTTCCTATCTTTAAAATAATTTGCTCCTCCCGACTTGCTATCAGACAAGCTGATGAAGAAAAATGTGGAAATTCGTGTTTCTACCCTCCAAAGTGTAAACTTCATATCTCTTGTTATTCAACACAATTAGTACGAAGGCTGTAATGACCCCGGTAGTTATAATGAACCCTGCTTACATGCATGTATGTGTTAAAATTGGTATGGTGGCTAAAGTTAACCTCAGTGACTGTAGTGACCCCGGTACGTGTTGTAAACCATCATCATGCTTATTCAATAAAGTGGTATGGTGGCTGTACTAACCCTCTGGTGGCTGAAGTGACGCAGATCCTCTCATCCTATGCTTATGCATGTACTACGCTTAAAAAGCAGAAAAAATGTAAAGTACTGTGTAAAGTATGAAGTAGTGTAAAATGGTGTAAAGTATAAAGCAGTGTAAAGTGTAAGGTAGTGTAAAGTTTTAAATGGTGTTAAGTGTAAAGTAGTGCCAAGTATTGTAAAGAGTAAAGAAGTATATTGCGGAATAGTTTAAACTTGTCTATGACCACCTCTTCAGGCATTCTCTCTTTGCCTATAATGTTTATGTGTTGTGCCGTAAATTAGTGTAATGTAGAGTAAAGTAGTTCACATCCCCTCTTCCTCATTCTTCTTATCCTATTCCTATCATGGGCTCACCTTATACTGTATGGTAGTCTGAAGGAATATTTTCTCTGGCCCCTCAAGGCCTTTTTGATAAAAATGTAAGTGTAAAAGAGCCCCAGGGGCGCTTGTGAACCGCCCATCTTACAGCATTGGGTATGTTATAACGTGTCCTATGCTACAGCATTGCCTATCTTTGATCGTTGAGTATGTTATAATGTGTCCTATGCTACAACATTTTGCCTATCTTATAGCGTTGGGCATGTTATAACTTGTCCCATGCTACTGCATTGCCTATCCTATAGCATTTAGTATGTTATACTGTGTCCTATCCTATAGCATTGCCTATCTTATAGCATTTAGTATGTTATAACGTGTCCTATCCTATAGCATTGCCTATTTTGTAGCATTGGGTATGTTATAACATCCAATGCTAGAACATATGCAATGCTATAAGGTAGGGCACGGTTTAACATACCCAATGTTTTGCCTATGTTATAACGTGTGAGGTGCAGCAACCCGAAAATAGTGTAAACCGACTTTTGGCGCACTTTTAAAAATTGGCGAAACATTGGCTAAGTTTAAAAACCCTATGCTCAAGCATAGGGCGCCCTCCCGCCTAAGGTATGTACAGGGTACTAGGATGGGGTTGTAAAAATTGTAATGCCACTATGGACTATTCCCAGAGTAGGCCAATCTCGGGCATAAGTGTCGGCCCACCATCTATTACGGGACCAGAGCCAACCCATGTGCAGTGATTTTTTTATTGTCTATCCTGTAATAAACCGCACCTCCCATTTGTATCTCGTTATGGCTGTGGGGAGAGTCACTTTTTTAGTGGTACCTAAGTTCATTATAGGTATGCGCTAACACGCTACCTATGATGACAATGCACTGAAACGTCCTGCAGATTTGATAGAGTGTATTTCTCTGGAACAGAATTACTGTTTTATTCTCGCGCTTGCAAACTTATTTTACGAAATTATTGAGAATCAAGTAATAAATTATCGTAGAGAAATAAATTGTGAAACGCTAAGTATCACTAATGTATGTATTTGCTTTCTAGGAGCCAAAACATATTATTCTATAACAAAATACAGTAATTATGTCACAGAAATAAAGATTTTCTTGATACTTAGGAAGTAGGTGCCATAAAACGTGGATTATTGTAATAACTAAGATTATTGAAAAATATTCTCATCCTAATTTGATTAGTTTATTTTTTGCACTGATTGCATTGTACATATGCAGGTGGTATAGCCTCTCTTTTCCTTTCTCAAGTTCTTTGCGAAATAATAACTTAGGTTTTACCACAAATGGACCTTCTTTTGATGTCTACATTCTGGAAGGAAAAAAAGAAGAAAATTCTCTAAACGATTTAAAATTAAGTCCAAAGATAAACGAATACCAATACTTTTCTGCAGAAGTGCCTAGAGCTGACTAGATTATATAACTTTTTGCATTTATACTGGTTCTTGAGGTCATTTAAGCTGAGAAAAAGTCCTTAGGTGATTTCTTAAACAAGTCTGGCTGATATTGCATGACCTGTCATGTTATGCATCTATGCCAGATTCCTATCTATGTGAGAGAACGTATTTTGCATAATTCAGAAGAATGCCCTCTGAATGAGGAATTAAACCAATGTGGCTCACGATGTGATCTGACATGTCGCGACGTAGTAACAGCAGATCCCCATGTTTGTCCAGCAATATGCGATCCTCCTGCTTGTGTGTGTAAGCCCGATTTTGCCAGGTCAGTCAGACAACGAAGATGTATTCCAAAGGAAATGTGCTCATGGAGAGACATTGACTGAAGCTGCAACTTGATCACAAAGAAAATGTATTTATTAATTAATTTATCTTTCACTTTATAGTTAAATTGTTAATCACAGGATGAGGTATACCGTCATCAATAATCTGTTCTTCTTCATTCTCATTGAAAGTTTCTATTGTCATAAATACAATGTTCGCAAAATTTTGATTTGTTTATGTAAGCAAGTCATTTGTCTGGTGCCCATGATATTAGCATTTGATATTCGCTATGCTAATTTTCTTTCTGACGTTTTATACTAGCGTTTATCCGAATGGAATATTATGTTTAGATTAAATAATACAGTAACACATGCATATTTCCAATGTTTGGTCGAGTAGGGAATAGATTGAATATTTTAGCCAAGAACCTTTCATTTCTCTTCTTATAGGCTTAATAAATTATTAGTGTTTTAGATTCTCTCTGAGAAATCCCCTCTAAAGCCCATTCCTTCCCCGCCAAAGAATATGAGCGTATATCAAAAGCGCACTGTTTCAAATTTTTCTTGGATTTTGGGCTTCGTAATGTGCTGCGCATTTGCCTTCCACTCGACATAACATCAGCTAATCAAAAGATTCAGTACATTAATTTAGATTTATTGAGATCACACTTAGTACCATTTGACATTATATTTTTGTTCACTGATGTTAGCGGTGCTGTCCGGTATACACATTTGTTTGCATGAGCAGCTTCAACACCTTTGATGGGCTTCAAAAACAAATACATGAAAATAAGATAAATAATATGTAATAAAAGAAAATAAGATAAAACATAATATAGAAATATAATTTATGATATACAGTACGGCTAAAAAACGAATGGCCTATTGGTCCTTAAACCTTTCCAATGTCAGACCAAATATTGCAATTTGCTTTTTTTAGAGTCTGTTATCTTCGCAGGAACTTAATGAAGTGTTATCTATGCTGGTTGACCTGCTGCTAGCATAAACTAAATTGAGCAAAAATCGCCTTTTCTTGTTTTTCACTGATTTTTTTGCGTAAAACAAGATATTTTTACAATGAAACGAGGTTTGTTTAATATGAAATTAAAATTATCTGTTTGCTATTCTGTATGTTTTTATTTTGACTGATTTCGCCTTTGCCGCATACCAGCACTATTATCACGGGTTATTGCATTCATACACTAACGTTTTTAATTTGCTTCCACTTGCCGAAGCTTGGAATCTTTCATTTAATCTCAATAGTTTCAACCCCAAAACTCCGTGCAGAAAATCAAGTGACTGAAAGAAGATTAAAAGAGCCTTATCAATAAAAAAGTTGCGATTTAACTGTCGCCAACTACTGTGGAATTACCGTGTTAGGCAAAAAAACGTTTGCTGGTTAAGATCCAGAAAACGATTTACGCTCAATTTAATTTAAACCAGTAGCAGCTCAATGTGCACAAATAACACTATACCAAGTTCGTACAAAGTTAATAGACCCTTAGACAAAATAAACTGCGTTTAATTTGATTAGGTATTAGAGATGTAATGAGGATGTGCCATTGATTTTTTCGCACCCTGCATATAAAGACTAGCAAAGAAAAATGCTCCGATGGAACAAAAAAGGCGAATATACTTGGGGATGTGGATTATTAAGGATGTAAAAGGAGGGGACTTGGAAAACGCAACCTATGTATATGCCCAAAGTCGCAAAATCTGCTAAAAATTAGACTTTCTCTAAACAACGCAAAAAATCCAAGTATATTCTGCGGCCTGCTGATTGAAATAAACACTTTGAACCAAAAATGATTAAAAAAGCAGCAATTTTGCTATGCAGTAGCTATGGAAAATTAGATAGAGTAAAATAGGAGAGATTTTCAAGCCAATTGAGTGAAATAGCGTACGCTTACATGAAACAGACTGCAAGCTGGTACACTTGCATGCCCGCAACGATTGTGTGCACTAATCAATTGACGCCTAGTTTGCTTGCTATAATGCTCAATGATAAAAATATATTACTTTTAAATACAACTGCTGCGACTTGCAAGCAGTTTACAAAAATTATACATTTTAGATTATGTTTACACACTCTTATGTGAAGCACTGAAAATTATTTAAAGGAGGTTACACTTTTCCAGTGCTGCAGAATATACTTCGATTTTTTGCGTTGCTTAGAGAAAGTCTGA
The DNA here is from genome assembly GCA_036768485.1 of Mermis nigrescens. NCBI lineage: Eukaryota > Metazoa > Nematoda > Enoplea > Mermithida > Mermithidae > Mermis > Mermis nigrescens. The sequence goes on from JAVLUZ010000658.1 coordinate 944,966, forward strand.
TTTTTTAGCAGATTTTGCGACTTTAGGCATAACACGGGTAGCTTTTTCTTAGTCCCTAACCTTTACATTTTTAATAATTCGCAATCCCCAGTATATTCGTCTTTTTTTGTAATTTCAATTAGCCTGATTTGCGTTAGTCAATCAGTAAACTCATACGGTAAGATGCCACAATAATGACAGCAGTCCAAGAACGCGATAAATAATATTGTTCTGAACATCAGTATTATCTTTTTCGAACAAGACAGCCTTACCCTATTTAAACAGATCAAACGTTTTCAGCATAAAGTTCACACAAATATTGGGTGTAGAGATCACTTACGCTCAGATTCCTAATTTTGACATTTGCATGGAACATTTTGAGAAAAAAATTAAGCTTCTTGCAACATTGAGAAACTAAATTCAATTTTCAGTGTAAACTTTACACAACTACTGAGTGTAAGGAAAACATACAGTCAGATTCGTAATCCGGACCTTACGAAACATATACCGAAAAAACTACGTTTTGCAACGCACCGGAAGTAAAATGAATTTGCAGTGTAAACTACACATTGACAAAAAAGGAATAGTGCGAAGTGTACACAACTACAGGGCGTAGAAAAAGCAACAATCACATTCGTAATTCTAACGTTTCGTAGAACATTTTGGAAAAATAAAGCTTTCCGAAGGCGTAAGCACTAATGTTAATTTGAAGTGTAAACTTTACACAACCACAGTGTTCATAGAATATTTTAGTCAGATTCGTTATTCTGATATTACCCTGATATTACGATCTGCATTTATGAGAAGATTAAGCCTCCGCAATCGTCTGAAGACGAATAAATATTATCAGATGTAAACCACTTTACACCAATGTTGAGTGGAACAAACGCGCTCGACTGGCGTATCACATTTGATTTTTACCACTTTTTAAGACCTTAAGATCTTGTTCAGACTCATAACGGTGAAGTTGGCCGAAAAGAACAAGACAGAAACACGCATAACACACATTCAATTTTTGACTTTACAACTCCCGAAAACGCTATAAATTTGTTGTTAACAAACGTCATTTGCTGTGACGTTTACCCTTAGAAAGTACTTTTTAAAAATCTGAACCTAACTTTCCATTGAGTGTGAAGAAATTCGATTTAAGTCAGCTCGTAGCCTTAAAATTATTGCATTTATATGTGCTAAACTTCTGTTCCTCAAAATAATTGAGATATTTACCAATAAAAATAACAAATACAACGTTATTTTTTCACCCATTTTACACCCCTGATTTCGAACTTTACAACCCATAAATAACTCAGGGTACTTTATTTCTATTTTATTAAATTTATCCTGATTTTTAAGCGAAAAAGGTTGGCAGAAAAATCTCAGACAAATTCCGTTTTTTATATAGTCCACTAGAGTGTGAAGTTCAAACCGCTGGTACTAACTCCGTATTGAGTTTATGTTCAAAAAGTCTGCTTGTAGCAAAAAGTAGCTCTTAAGCCGCAGTACATTTCTATCAGAAAAAATTTATTGGGACTCATAACTGTAGTTGTTGGTAGACATAAACAAGTCGAAAACTCGACCAAAATGCGTTTTTCCACCCCTTGATTTTCACACTCTTCACAATCTCGTTCCAAAACTAAGGCAAAATTTAAAAAAAACAAAAACTTTGCCATCTAGACAATTTTATCTTCTATAGTTCTATAGCATTAGATTGTTTGTGGCATGTAAGCTGAGTTATGTACAAGCTGGCTAAAAAAAGCGTCATAGATTAGATTTGTATATGTTATGACGATACGTCAAAAATTTACAGGCTCATGACACAATCGGTATTGAGTGTAAACAAAAAGTCTGTAAAACCTTTTTAGGGGGAATGCATCCCCGAGACACCAAAATATTCCTCCTCAACCAGAAACCAAAATGCCCCCAGAATTCATTTTTGAAAATTTTCTTATGTTTGTCTCGCAATTTTTCGATGCCACTGGATAATGCTAGATGAGAAACGTTGAAAAATGATGTTTTCACGTCATACCACCATTTTTAAGGCCCTTTTTATGACCTTTGGAAAAATTTCGCATCCTCTCAGAACTTAGGTGCCGCCCACCTATGGCTAACAATCTTTAAAATAATTTTTACATAAAGTGGGTACTATTAGCAGATACAGATGTATACTGCAGACCAAAATATTGAAGAAATTTTGCCCAGCATAACAAAATATATAACGCAAAAATAATTTAAACACACTTTGAATCTAAACAGTTTTTAACATCAAAACACTGATGTTTATTACCGCTCAACTTTATCTGCATTAAAAAATTAAACAGACTTAAAGTACATAGTTATCTAAGTTTCGAAATGAATAGGTTCGGACAAAACTTATTGCTAACTGCTGATAATACCAGATTTTCTAGACGTACATGTTAATATTTTTATATGGAATTTGCCGAGGACAAACACCTGTGTCGATAAACTAGTCAGAGGCAAATCATGACATTTATATAAAATAAAAAACTATTAATTTTAAAATTTCGCAAACTTTTAGCCATAATGCAGTCTATCACATCAGTTGAACTCATAGATTCATGTTAGATTTAGGAAGAGTATGGAGTTAAAACTGTTCAGTTGTATATACTTCTGCTCACTTCTCTTTTCACTTAGAGTCTTGCGCCTTGTAAAACCCTTAATATCTCATATTTTATGTACTCTTTTATGTACTTGTGGGCTAAAGTTAAGAATATGGTACTTTTAGAAAAGGAGCAAAACAAATACGGAATGCCAAAATTTTTGTGCCAAACTGGTAGAACATGATAAATTGAAGCGCGAAAAAAAATTTGGTGAAACTGTCGACTTGAGTGTTGGGTGGGACGATTAAACGGCTCGATCCAAGGACTTACACATTTGTCAGAAATAAATAATATGGGCTGAAATTATGGTAGGAAGCATAGCAATGAAGGAGAAACAAGAAAAAAGGCGCGGAAAGCTGTTTGGAATTTTAAAAAACTAAAAAAAATTTAATTTTTTTGCATGTTTTTTCGGTTTTACTTGATAAGATATAGAAAAATCTAAGTTTTTGCTTCTAATATACTTAGGCTTAGGCTTAGTATATCTAAATGGGATGTTTTAAGCTGCTTAGGTCGAGGTCGCTCCCGCTCAGGTCAATGTATAGATGCTTAGGTCGATGTATAGATGATTAGATCGATGTATAGATGCTTAGGTCGATGTATAGGTGCTTAGGTAGATGTATAGATGCTTAGGTAGATGTTTAGATGCTTAGGTCGATTTATAGATGCTGATATCGACGTAAATTGGGTATCTACATGTGATTCTGCATTCAGCTGTTTGAATCTTCAAATACTTAGGTCGAGTAGATGCTTGCGTAGGTCGAGAAGAGGCTAATTAACGAAACCCATAGCTTTTGTAATATTGATCATAGACGGATGAATATTTTTTTCCGCGTTTCCTTTCAACATGATCTAAGTACTGAGCAAAAAAATCCGCTCTTCTGAAGTTCATTTCATAGTATCCTGAAAGTACCATATTCTTAACTACTCCGTACTTGTGTTCTATTTCTCGCGTTATTTTGTTTCTTTTATACTGACAGCATGCCTCATTTTTTTCCACCTTCTATTTATTTATTTATTTATTTATATTATTTATTTATTTATTTATCTAGAACATTATGTTTTTAATCACAAAAAATATTTATTTAACGATAATTTTCGAATTTGATGATTTTCATCATATTATTTACTTTATGTTTTCATTATATTTAAGTTTTATTGATATAGCTAGTCGAACAAATAGTTTTGTGATTAGTTGCTGATTGCTTACCTAGTTATGATATTTGGTATATATTGCGCGTAAAATTGAAATACAATATATTTAATGCAGGAATTAGGCGCTTATAAAATATCTCATCGACTCAATTTTAAACACGACTGTTAGCCATGAAATAATTTTGAAAAATGAGCTTTCTTAGTGAGAGTTGTGAACCAAGTGAAAACTTAAAGTTTAAACCTGCCATTACATTATGAAGAGAATTATAAAAGATTTTTAGCCAGAAGAAAGTGAAAGAAGTGGGATGTTGGTAAAGTAAAACAAATTTAACGGACATAATGAAACATTATTGTTTAGAATAGGACGATCATGTGCTTTGTATAATTTTCATTTAATAGTCTCAAGCGTTAAAAGAAACTTAAAATTCCATCTTCTGAATACGGAATTTAAATCAATAATAACATAAATCTATTCTAATTATTTTTTTCGAAAGTTTTGCCTTTTAGACTTCTTGAGACAAATCTTCTTACATCATAGAAGGGAGGAATTATAGAGGACAGGAGCGGTCGCCGTGAAGAATATTTGGGCGCAATGATGTATGGAATTGTATTCTTTGATGACTAGCCATTTTTATCATGAATTTTCAAATTTTCGAGGAGCTTTGCGTTAAGATAGTATTAAATGGCATTGAGTAACTTTTCTTGGCGATTTAAATAAGTTTTTTCCTACGTCAGATGAGTAGTTTTGGGAAGAAGAAAGATATTGTGGTTTTCACAATGATTTTATCGATTTTTTTCGACAAATTGTGTCGATTTTCGCGCTAATGTTGTTAGTTTTTAGCAGAAGACTCTCAAAAATTTTGAAAATTAACTTTTTCTTCATTAGAAATAACTCTACCTATCAACAGAAAACACGCTACTTTTAGCGTTATGCAATGATTTTTTCGGACAATTTTACACATTATTAGGAAATTTTGGGCTCCGCTCCAGTCAGAAAATCCAGGATTCACCACTGCATCCTAAAGAAAAATGGTTATTAAGCTTCAGACAGAGGCTCCTGTATGACTTGTTGGATTACATCTGTAAAATGAATAATTCGTGGTCGTCCGGTCCGTTTAGAATGATCTGAGACCAGGTAGAAGAAAATGAGAAACGAATTCAGCTGTTTGAAAGGGCTAAAATTTGCAGCTGAACTAGCCGTCTGTAAGTAGCTAAAACGGAATTCAAGCCATTTAGTTTATTAGCTTTTTCTGATCTTTTCTAAACACTGTGCCTAAAAATTCGTCTTCCCTAGTTTTAGTCGCATCGTTTCAATGCTTTAGCTGTATGAAAAACCATACAGCATTAATAAGCATTTCGGGCATATTCGCAGTGCAGTGATATTACAAAAGCTAAAAGATGAGAAAATAGAGTCCTAATCAAAAGATTTCGTGGTCTACCTTTTCAAATCTATGTCAAAATCCCACAGTCGTGTTCAACTCAACAGAAATCGACTTTTTTATTCTTCTTGTATGAATAACCGCCAGGTCACTTTGCTAATTCATTGTAGTAGTTTCTTAATCATAACTCTTTGAAAAATAATTTTTGTGGAAAATTACATACATATTCAGAGGGATAATGAAAACTTGCACAACATGAAATGTAAAGCAAGTTTAGTTCAAGATAGGCTAGAACGATTTCCTATCACGGCAGCCCTCTGCTGCGTAGAAACATAACATAAGAGAGAGATTCAATTATAAAAATTTGATGTACATAACAATTTTTACAAAAAATTAAAGTAAACGTCGAAATCAAAGTCAAACATGATGTACTACATTTACTCGTACGTTAAGAAGTTGTGCAAAAATCTGTAATATTAATTTTATTATCTGCGTAGTCGACGATGCTTCCGAGTAAGCAAAAGGAGCAAAAAATATTGATAAGCAAGCAGAACAAATTCATTCATTGAACGTTCCTTAACAATATTTTGATATTTACGATTGGACCGAAAAAAGTCAAACAATGGGAGTGAGAGAATCCGTAAAAGTTTGGAAGGAGTAAATGAGAATAATATGGTAGCAATAATTTAGTCTGCTTCACATAATTTTAGGCATAAATTTTATGAATTTTTTTTAACGGATTATGAAAATAATATATCAAATCAATGCTATAATCGCAATTTGTCAGCTTCTTGTCGAGACAAGTTTTTTAAATATATTCCCGAATTTGTGTGAAAAAGACTATAGACAATATACATGAACTTCTAAACGATGTTGTCATTAACAGGCTCCATAAAATTATGCAGTGTTCGGCAAACAGTTGACTTGTGATAGCCATGCGTCATCCTCTTACTTAAATTTGCCATTGGAAGACAAAAATCGCAAAGATAATCGTATTTGTAGAAGCGACTGTGCACTAGGTAATAGTTTTGAAAAATGAGCTTGTTAAGCGAGAGTTGTAAACCAAGAGAAAAACTTAAAAGTTCAAACATACCATTAAATTATGAAGAGAATTATAAAAGATTTTAAACTAGAAGAAAATGAAAAAGGTGGGATTTCAGTAAATTAAAACAAATTTGGAGGATATGATGAAACATTATTGTTGAGAATAGGACAATCACGTGCTATGTATGACGACTCCTTGATTAAAAGATCAAAAGAGTTGGATGCTCGACTAATAACCTTGAAGCAATCTGATGTAATTGAATGATTGCTATTTGAGACATGTTTGTGAATAGCAGATAAGCTATCAACCTGAATTGGCTTTCCTGTAGCAAATGAGATGCCAGTATGTTCTGCAATTCTACTCCCAAAATGTCGGCGAGTTTCGCCAATGTAACTAGCCATACAGCTAGAACACGTATACTTATATACTAAATTTGAGAGTAGCTTAGCAGGTACAGCATCCTTGTTCTTGAAAAACCGGCTTATACACATGACAGGTTTGTAAACAAACCTTACTCTAATCTGAGGGTAAAATGCAGATATAAGCTTTAGAATTCTGCTGCGTACATTGTAGCCATGCACACCAGTATAAGGCAAAACAAGAGAATAGCATAATTTATCACAACCGACTTTTATTTTATCACTCTTATTATACACCTTTGTCATAAAGTCTGATATGACCTTATCAATCAAGCCAAGGGGATACTCATTTTGCAGTAGAGTCTGCTTCAGCTTGTCAATATCAGAGACAAAAGTCTGATATGAGTTACAAATCATGTAAATGCGACTCACAAGTGTCACTTATTAAACCAACTTTATAGGCAAAAGGAATGAAGCTAGACAATTTGGTATAAAGGCCAGAAAATGTAGGTTTCTGATATGATGATGTCACAATATCATCGGACTTCCTTTCAATAAGGTTTGTTTACAAACCTGTCATGTGTATAAGCCGGTTTTTCAAGAACAAGGATGCTGCTAAGCTACTCTCAAATTTAGTATATAAATATACGTGTTCTAGCTGTATGGTTAGTTACATTGGCGAAACTCGCCGACATTTTGGGAGTAGAATTGCAGAACACACTGGCATCTAATTTGCTACAGGAAAGCCAATTCAGGGTGATAGCTTATCTGCTATTCACAAATATGTCTCAAATAGCAATCATTCAATTACATCAGATTGCTTCAAGGTTATTAGTCGAGCATCTAACTCTTTTGATCTTTTAATCAAGGAGTCGTTATACATAGCACGTGATTGTCCTATTCTCAACAATAATGTTTCATCATATCCTCTAAATTTGTTTTAATTTACTGAAATCCCACCTTTTTCATTTTCTTCTAGTTTAAAATCTTTTATAATTCTCTTCATAATTTAATGGTATGTTTAAACTTTAAGTTTTTCTCTTGGTTTACAACTCTCGCTTAACAAGCTCATTTTTCAAAACTATTACCTAGTGCACAGTCGCTTCATACAAATACGATTATCTTTGCGATTATTGTCTTCCAATGGCAAATTTAAGTAAGAGGGAGATGTGCATGGCTATCACAAGTCAACTGTTTGCCGAACACTGCATAACTTATGAACGATTTTCGGTATGTTGGCAGCCAATATCCATCTATCCACCTTTTGCCCTTGAGGATGGAAGCAACCCATCTGCAAAAAGGATTGCCATTTTGTTTTTAGGGAAGTGAAGTGATCTATTTACCGCTAGTTCTTTCACCATCGGCTTCTGATTTGCACTTCTACATTTTCAGTGCAATCTTCAAAATCCGTTGCGGCAATATATCTTTGATGCCTTATGCGAGCTGCGCACTTTTTTGAGAATGGTCATCAGTTTATTAATAAAACTTTTAAGTTGATAGATTGCGCTGTTATTTGCGGTGTGTAACGAGATCTGGCTACTAGCGCCCTGCAAGGGAATCGGTGAGTCGTGGTTTGAAGGCTTACTCAGAAAGTAGAATATGGTTGATCTGAATGTTCTTCAGACTTATGACCAGAACTTTTATTCAGTAGATCAAAATACCGTGGCGTGTTATTTGATCTGTCATAGCTCGGAAAAGTCAGAGTCTGTGTTTACATGCAATTTCCCCAGCCTCAATGCGCATTTTTTGTCATAGAAGCCTTGGATTTTTCTGCTGGATTATTTCTGCTTATAGGAATGCGCATAGATTGAGGAATTAACCGTAATAATTGAAACTTTTCAGTTGATTGTCAAAGGATTATTTGTGTCTGCACTGAGCTGGATACCAATTTATGTGGCTAACTCAGCAGTCACTTATTAACAATGACTATGCTGTTATATCGCTCTCGGATAATTTTCAGTGGGCGTGTTGCGCATCTTTTCCACATTTATTTATTTTACCTTTTTTACCATTTCTTTTTTAAACTCTATCCGTTGTTAGCCTAGCTACTTGCCAAGATTTGCTGTGTCCTTCATTTCAATGTTTGCAGTATTTCCGTCCTATAATTTTAATTTACCATTTGAGCCCGGTTCACGCAAGTTGCAATCTCTTACTGCAACTTGCAGGCTGAAGCCTAAACAGGTCCGATGCTGAGGTGCAGCGGTTACAACTGGATTGCACCTGTATAAAGGGCGGTGCAATTCTGCGGAACCAGCACGCTTTGGTTGCAAGGACATTGCAGCGGACGGAATGAGCTAATTCGATTTTTTGCCTGCAGCCCGAGCACGATCGCTCATTGATATTCACTTTTTTGCTCACGGGGGATGACGTAATTAATGATTGTATGGCGCTTGTTTTTGAACATCTCTACGCGCACTATGCTGCATACATGTGTTATATCCTTGCATGCTACTTAATTTTAAAAGACGGGATAGGTGGGTACTTGACCAAGATTTCTGAAGTTCGTCCTGATTGTGACAAAGTTCTCTGATTAAGAAAATTGAGGACATTTAAAATAATTTCACCTAAGTTTAGCTTAATCAATGCGGAATCATGTTCATCCCGACTTTCAAATATAATTTTCCGTCCAAATGCGTTTGCGCTTTAATTTTAATTCATCATCTAGAAAATAATGTGTTTTAAATATAGCTATGCGCATTTCTGTAGTTTGTGGCAGGTTTCATTCGGCAGTTGCACATCATTGCGGCTGCCAGTGTGAATGGCTGCGATCACTGGACATCGGACGTCAGCGACCAAATTGCTGGTTTCACGTTGCGGATAATTGCACTTATGTGAACCAGAGCGTTATTCGATTTGTGCAGCAGTATTAAAACACATCGGAGAACCAGTGAAGCTGGTTTTAGAAACCTGCGTATGTTTAACTCTAAAAAAATTTTTTAAGTTGTAAATAACTGATGTTTGTGTTTTTGACTTTTTCAAAAAAGACAGATATGTTGCAACTCGTTGCGATTCTAACGAATGAACTTCAAAAACTTACTGTTTACCTTTCATTAATTTTTATGCGCTCACCCGTGCTCTTATTACTTCACAATGTTTAGCCCACAGTTTGTTGAGACTACGATTAAGCCGATTGGATGTCTATCTGTTTTTTGACTTTCCGAGTTTATTATTTTGAGATATCGCTGACCCTAAAATTATATAATATATAATAATATATAATATATATAACTAATATATAACTCAGATTTTATACAATAAATCGGCTGCACTTGATTCACATAAACATAATTGAAGGGAAACTATCTTCTTTCAATTTTTTATTTTTATTACCCAACTGCTATTAAGCATACGTCGGTTTTAGCCTTTAATACCTGATCTGCAGGTCGTTACGTGTTTTGTTCCACTGGTCATAGGGGACTCAGATCCTGTGAAAAATTACCATCGCATATATATATATATATATCATAGGTGGCGCGTCGGCGAGTACCTATAATATACATAGGTACCAGCACCTGACGCCTGCACCGCCTATAGCTATAACGGGACACATCTAGAAGGTGCGGTTTTTTTGATAAATATAGATAATGAAAAATTCTGCACACCATTTCCCTGTTTTTCTTAAAACTGAAAACTGGCTGTGTAAAGAAAGTCGGTGTAAAGGTTTTTGTGTGACGTTAGAACATAGGATGAATTTTGGAGAGGTTTTTAGACGGCATGTTGACAACTCAGTGTTGACTCCCCAAATAAATTAATGGCACTGATTTTTTAGAAAGGGATGCTACAATTGACATTTTTGGTTGTTGAAATTGGCATTAGTGCTCGAATGGGAGTGTAAAGAGTGCGAAAATCTGGGGTTAAAAAGCACATTTTGGTCGAGTTTTAAACCTGCTTATGTCTGATACCAAATCCGATTATGAGTTTTTCAAAATGTTTTCTAACAGAAATGTAGAGCGGATCAAGGGCTACATTCTGCATATAAAGCAAGTCTTTCACGCCTCTATGGTGAGTTATATCCTGAGTTTTAAAGTTTACACTCTAGCTGATAGTGTAAAAACGGATTTTAACTAAGATTTCTCTGCAAATTTCTCCGCTTCTGAGTCAGGGTAAATTAAATACAGCAGTAACAAAGTGACTCCTGGGGGCTACCACATCGCAGCAAACCGCATTCAAAAAAACGCAATATTGACTTATTTATGGGGGTGTAAAGTTCGAAATCAAGGTAAAAAATGGGCGAAAAAACACGTTTTTTCCGAATTTCGATTAATGAATCATACCAAATAATTTTTGCAAGAGAATTTCGGCACACAGGAATGTACTACGATTTAAAAGCTACCAATTGTACCAAACCGAATTTCTTTAAACTCAATGGGGAGTTCGAAACGGATTTTTAAAGTTTACAGTGTTCTAAATGATGGAAAATACGTTTTTGTTGCGTTTTTTGTTCGCCACTTTCTCCGTCCAGAAGTCGGGATAAGTCCAATGGAATGAAAATAAAGTGCTTTATATCGGGTGCATGTCAAAGCGAATTGTCTATACATTAATACTTAGCGAGTGTTAAGTCAAAAATTTGGTGTTTAAAGTGCGTTTCTAGTCTTGTTTTGTTCTGCCTGCTTCTCCGGTTATGAGTCAGGCACACGATTATCAAGTATAGAAATGGACCAGGAACCAAATTTGATATGCCAGTCTGGCGCATATGTTTACATTCTACAGTGTTGTAAAGTGGTTTACACCTATTGTTAGTTTGCCCATAGAACATTATGAAGACTTAATTTTTTTTCATAAATATTAATCGTAATATCGGAACAAGATCAAAATTACGAATCTAACCATAATCTACTTTACACTAGAGTGTTTACATGAAGTTTACACTACATATGTATTTATCTTCGTTTTTGAGCATTACAGAAACCTAAGTTTTCCTGCGAGTCTTGAAATTTTCAAAGAATCAAATGTGGGACGTCACGGAGGCGCGTTTGTTTACATGCAACAGTGAAGTAAAGTAGTTTACACTCAATTGTTTATTAGTCCTCAGACCATTGTAGACATGCGATTTTTTCATAAATGTTGATAATAATATCCGAGTAATATCAGATTTAAAAATCGGAATAAAATCCTTTCTACACTAGGTCGGTTGTGTAAAGTTTACACTGCTAATTAATCTTCGTTCTAGAGCTTTACGAAGAACATAAATTTTTTGCCGAAATCTGAAAATTTACATGGAATCAAATAAAGGACGTCAGCTGGGCGCGTTTGTTTACACTCAACAGTGATGTAAAGTGGTTTATCTTCGTTCTAGAGCTTTGCAAAAACCTAAATTTTTGCAGAAATCTGAAAATTTACATGGAATTAAATAAGGTACGTCAGCAGGCGCGCTTAAATTACACTCAACAGTGATGTAAAGTGGTTTACATCTGTGTCTATTGTCTCATTAAAGCGTTATGGAGACGTAATTTTTCATGCATGTTGATCGTAATATCCGAGTGAAATCGAATTTACAAATCCGACTAAAATCTTCTTTACACTCGCGCTAGTGTAAAGTTTACACTAAATAATAAGCTTCATTCTAGAGCCTCACAGTAACTTTTTTCCCTAAAGTCGTAAAATATATCTCACTAAAATTCTTTACACTCTTGTTTAAAGTTTAAATTGTAAATTAAGGTTAGCTCTAGAAAGTTTTGGAAGCATATTTCTTTACAGGATGTTCTACGTAACATTAGAATTACTAATCAAGAATGTTTGTTTCTTCTACAAGTAGTAGCTTTGTAAAGTTTAAACCATTCAATTATTAAAAGAACCGCACAGTATATGAAATCTAGTATTGTATTTCCAAATCTTGCTGATTAAAAGTAGGGTACTAGCAAAGAAAAAATGCTTTGATGAAACAAAAAAGGGGGGAATATACTGGGATTGTGAATTATCGAGGATGTAAAAGGAGGGGACTAGAAAAATCTCCTATATTCATATGCCATCGCAAAATATGTTAAAAATCGGACTTTCTCTAATTAATGCAAAAAATCGAAGTATATCCTGCGGCCTTTGTAAAATGTAAAAGCTCAGTAAACAATTGTTGTAGACATGTATAAAAGAGTATCTACATAAGGTCTGTTGCACGCCAGCTTCCGTGTTTCCTACTGCTTTGAACCAACAATATCATGGATTGTCTTGAATGCATCGATATGTACTATTTCATTCAATTCGCTTAGCTACTACATTACTAATTCGCTGCTTTTTCAATCAATTTTTTGGTAATTTGAATATTGCTTGCACTTTGACACTTAGAATGGCTGTATCTGCTAAGTGAAATGCGTAGTAATAATGAAATACGGATAACTTTAATTATGATTTGTTAACAGCATTTCAATTTCAGTCACATTATTAAGCAACTCAAAGTTGAATGAAGTCGGCAAAAAGTCGCATTATGTAATATGCTTTTAAGATATTATGTCAATCAAGAAAATTATTTTAAAATTATACGTTTTCAGAGACCGCAGAATAAACTTCGATTTTTCGCATTGTATAGAGAAAGTCTGGATTTTTAACGTAGTTTGCGATTTTTGGCATATAACATAGGGTGATTTTTACTAGTCTCCTCCTTTTACATCCTCGATAATTCACAAAAGTCTCTGAAGAATCAATCTGAAATTTTTTAATTGCGTTCAAGCAATAATGCTTTGGATAAAAAATGCAAGACTTACTATTTATTGGTGGTGTCAAACAAGTCTCAAAAGCTATTAGCTTTCGCAATTTTTTGAGTCTTCTAATTTTACTCTACCATTTGTGATTATTCGATGCTTTTTTCTATCCCATGTGCAAGTAAACCTTGCCACCTTAATTTCCTCGCTTCTCCTAGTCAGATGAATAATTATTTATTAGAAGATATGCATTATTCCTAATGCTTCATTCAGATAGAAGGCAAGGCAGTGTGTTATATTTTAAAATTGTAGAAAACTTAATAATTCGGTATTATAGTCTCGCGCGGACACAGGAGACCTGAGCACAAAAATTTAAAATGCTGCCCTTGTTAGCAACATTGCTATTTTCCTTTGTTTTGTCTTCTCTTGCTTATTTGTTCTGCTTTTCGCTACTCAGGAAGGATATAGAAACAATTACCTAAGAAAATGAGTAAAATAAGTAATAGGATAGATTATTCTAAGCAAACCTGTTTTATGAACTAATGTTAATTGAGTTTCACAAAACTCCTTCCAACCCCCACGAGTTTATTCATAAATTTAGGATGTAAATATAGGCACAGGTCAGTTTTTGAGAACACTAAGCGTTTATCTATTTAACAAAAAATGTTTTTTCTTGGGCATCATTCCACGTGTACAACGAACAATTTATTTGAAAATGATATTCAGTTAATAAAAATAAATTTATTTTACTCACTATCTATAATTGTCTTCTCTCCCAAGATCTTATTACTTGATCCGAATAGGCGCCCTTCAATATCATACTGTACTCTGTAAAATTAAAATCGTTTACTCATCATGCTGAATTACAACTAAAGTCATGTTTGTGAAAAACAATTTAAGTAAAAAATACGAAATGTGTTATACAGATGAATTGATAAGATACATTATCCTTTATTATAATAAGTGTATGGTAAAACTTCTACAATATTAAAATTTTTACAGGATGAAATTAAGCTTGGTTGATCAGCTCGTCAGTTTGCTGACCTGCTTAGCTTGGTTCAGCAAAGTAGAAGGAAGTAAGGCTAGCATGCTATTTTCGAATTAAAGTTATTATAAAAACGTAAATGTATCGTAAAATAAATCATTTAAAATTGATAATTTGTAATCTCTTTTGAAAATTGAATTCAATCAAGCTTTGTAGATATTTTGTCGTCTTTTTTGTATCTTTAATCACATGATGAATTTACTTTTAATTTTGTTTTCAAATTTCTTCTTCCTTATGCAAAATGCACATCACGGAACGCATTTGCCCATCTCCTAGCATTTCTCGAGATATGCTTAATAACTTCCGCCTTTCCCCAAATCGAACCATGGGTAGCGCATTAGTGCGATGTATCATATACTTGGGTGCCCCTAATATATGTCCACCCACTCTACAGCAATAACGAAACACATCCTGAGAGCTGCGGCTTTATAAGATAGAAAATCGAAAAATTAGCTTTTTTACTTTTACTCTGCTCTCCATACACAGCTAGCGATAAGTGTTTGAACTTTCAGCGGAAGGTTTTAATATGTCGTTTTTAAATTCTGTGTGCCACAGAACTTTTCCATCGCAGTTTTGCTTGCATTATGTTAAGTACGGATTTTTTATAGTACACAATTAAATAATCTCCTTATAATTTTTATTTTTTATATTGCCTTATTTTAGAGTGACAGTGTAAAGATTGTGAAAATAAAGTTTTCATTCCGGTGTTGGCCGAAAAATACCTTTTTACCTTTTTTAGTTGGCTAACCTCATCAGTTATGAAACGGAGAGGCAAATAGTTTTTTGAAATAAAGCACGCTTATAGGGTTGAAAATTGCATTTTAATTCTGTTTCTTTACATCAGAAATCAGACAATGCGCTGCGCGCATAGTCTAGTTTGTTCACTTCGCTCACGAGCTAAGGTCGTAGGCTACAAAACAAAAAAATTATGAAAATTGGTCAAGAATTGAGAAAGTTATGAAGAAAATAAGGAGACCCATTTCTGAAGTAGAAAATCAATCAGTGTAGCTCATAGAACATGTTTTACTGTAACTGTATTCAGGTATTTACAATCAATGTTATATCATGAAACAGTAGGTGCGTGGTGCCCATGTGTCTTCTGGGTCATAAACTATTTTGCAGTGCTGGATCATATTTGAAAATTAATAACTTTAGAATTTACTTTTCAACATCATGGACTGGAAAAGGACGGGCTTACCCACCTATAGATGTTCCTGGACCCTAAATATACTTACGTTGCAAACCTTAATACCAAAGGCTATAAAGTTTAAAACTCTCACACTGATCTAAGCCACTCTTACCTACTATGGTACCTTGATAATATAGTCTGTTTCATTTAACTTTGCGGTTTTGTATGAAAGTTTTCCACAAGAATTAGGCTACAAAAGCGGTTTAAACTTCTGATGCAGTAATGCAGCTTACACTGCATGCGCCCCCAAGTGACTCGACATACAGTAGAATATCATATTAATCGCATTTCTCTAAAACACTTCTAAAGTCACTTTAAATTTTTCCAAAAACCTCGAAGCTAAATGAAACAGACTATAGTTTACTCACTGAAATGATCACTTATGAATTACAAAGACATCAGATTACACGTTTGTTGGAAGACGGGTACAAATTATTTATCAGTCCATTCGTAGTTTTTAGCTAGCACACATGAAAAATGAAAGAAATAGAAAGCACGGCTGCGCCGTGCTTTATTATTGATTCCAGCCTCCTTTAAGCCATTTGGAATGAAAATCTACAACGCCTTTCCAATATACCTGGTGGTATTGTTTTGATTTCTTAGCAAATTCCAAAACTAATTACTTAAATCGTTACATCTTTATGCTCTACAGTGCATCTTACTTGTCTAATAACAATTATCTCTTTTAGAAGAATGAAGTTTGAAGCAGAAAGAGAACAATTACAATCAAAAGGGAGAAGTCAAGCCAACTAACTACTAAAGCGAATCAGCTGATTAAGTCAGACCTACTTACGCGGAGTTAATACAGAGAACTGAATAAGTGGTTTGAATAGAGTTTGACCTACTAATGTTTGTTTGAATAAAATTTGAATGGTGTTGACTCATATAGGTAGTACCTAGTTTGGGAGGTGGATAGGCTAAAATAATCTCTAAAAGTTTGTATGTTTTGCAATTTCATTTTGCAATTTCAGAGCCGAAAAAGGAGTCAAAATCCCTCAAACATCATCGTTATGTAGAACATTGATAATTCTGGTGTGGGAATAAACGTTTAGCGGAGGGATGGTTCAAGATTCGGTCAATACCCCTTAAAAATGCGTCTGCATTACTTTAGGAGGATTAGGGGTGCACAAAGTATTTAGAATTTAACAGTTGTCTCCATGCCTCTGAATGAAAACAGTTATTACAGAATCATTCAATTAACACTTGACGTCATCTAAAATCTTTACAGCGTAGAAAAGTGTTGATACCATACAAACCCCATAAGTCATACAGCTATATGTACCTACTTAGTACCTGGCATGTATGGGGGACGGACACTAAATCAAAATTTAATATGTGAAAAGCAGAAATGAAATTGAGTCAGAGATATAAACTTGTCTTAAAAGTAGAAAAAGCACCATTTTCATCGTTTCTCATTGAGTATTATATATTAAATTAAAAAATTGCGGAAAAAGAAAAAAAATTAAAAATTAAATTATGGAAGAGGATATTTTGGTTTCCGTTGGGTATTCGGCCTCCTGGGGTACTCATGCGTGCTCCACCCCAACCCGCCATTCATTCGCCCTTAGCATAACCAAAAGTATGACAACAAACGAAACGTGAACACTGTAAATAAAATGATGCAAAACCATCATTGAGTTGACTGTCCGTCAGTTTCAGTATCACATGGATTCGACGAACAGCAGAGTAGAAATGGGCTGTAAAATAAGTTTAGTAGAAGATACCTTCATCCATAGATCACTAAATAACAATAAAAAGGTGTTAATTTACATGCAAAAACATATTGAGACGTTTGCCTTATTGGATTACATGTGGATCCTATAACGCTAAAATAAGATAAGGCTTCAACTTTACACTTAAGCCCGTTTGACAACAAAAATTGATAGCCAATTTCACACAACTTCAGTCATAAATTTTAAAACTATCTCCGGCAATGAGCTGACACATTGCAATTACAGCATAATTATCATAATCCTCACCTCCATAGGTGAGCAGCATTGAAATTCTGGGATGGAGGGGGTGAAAAAATTTTCAAAGGTCAAAAAATGATTTTCAAAGTGGTCGTATGGTGAAAAAAACACCATTTTTCGACGTTTCTCATCGAGCACTATCAAATGGCATCAAAAAATCGCTAAAAAAGCAAAAAAAATTTACAAAATTTGAATTCTGGGAGGGGGTAGTTCAACTTCTGAGGGTTGCATACCCCTCCCCCGACGCCAATGTGTGCACACCTCACTGCCGATGAAAATTCTTAGAATTTATGCACGAAGGTATGTGAAACAGTCTATAAAACCGTACAGCAGAATAGTAAACTGTGTCGTTAACTATCGAATATTTCTGATGTCTTTGCCTGCTTAAGTGAACGTGTGAAGAGCAAATTAGGACGCTTCTTTACAACTAAATTTAGCACATTAGTGAGGATAAGCCATTTTTACATAACCGACCTTGTCAAGTTCAGCTCATTTTTGCAGTCTCTGAAGGGAAACAATACTGATTTTGTATGACGCGAAGCGCCAAAATTTATGTTAAACAAAAACTTGGACGTTAAATGAGCAAATTTGATAAGAAGCAAACAGCAATTAACACGCAGTAATGGCGCTGAATCAGAAGCGCATGTTTATCAAAAGAATTGATCTAGGCTGATAGAGTAACTGGAGTACAAACATTTGTGTGACCCCAATGATACCTGAGACTATTATGCTGCTAGGCGTCTACCTACACACATACTGGTGAACGTACATAGAAACAGGGTGGGCAAGCCGCCCCACTTAAGACCTAGATATCTTTCGAAAGGTAAAAGAATTTAGATAATGCAACTAAATTCGCTATGGCCAAAAAACGCAACTTACACAACTTTTTATAGTCAATATGTAAAACATAATTTTTTTCGAAAGGATTGAATTGAGCAGGCTTGAATCTCCACACAAAGCTTTTGTGCCCGGGCGAACTTAACATGAAGTATGGCATCACCAATTACAGACCACCAAATACTACGCCCCTAAAGCCACTGTTACCGTAAAAGCAAGTATTGGTAACCATATCTGGGCGAGGGAATATGCATCCCCAAAAAAGCAAAATACCCCCTCAAAATTCATTTCAATTTTTTGATGTCAGTGGATAGTGTGATGAGAAACATAGAAAAATTGTGTTTTATCCGCCATATAAATATTTATGAGGCAATTTTTTGACCTTTGAAAAATCTTGCACCCCCCCGAATTTTGGTGTCGCCCTCATATGTTGCTAACTACCTATGTACCTATTGTATTTCTAGACATTGCAGAACTTGTTTTTCAGAAAATTCGCGGTAATTTTAGAATTATTAATCTGACTTTTTAAATTTCCTTTACACTCAATGGTTGTGTAAAGTTTACACTGAGAACTAAATTTAATTTCTAGAGCGCGCTGAAGTTTACCCTTTTTAAAACTATTCCATGTATGTAACTTGTGGATTACGTATCTCACTTTAAATTGTTCACACTTAGTGGTTGTATAAAGTTTACACTAAAAGTCAGTTATAGTTCCAAAGCATTGCATGCTTTATTTTTTAAATCTTCTTCAACTCGAGGATTATGAATCTGACCTTAAATTTTCATTACACTCTGCAATTCTGTGATTGCGTACACTGACGACTAACTTTATTTTCAGTGCGCTGCAAGACTTTATTTTTTTTAAATTATTCTACATAACGTGACAATTACGAATCTGAGTACAGATTCTCTTTACACTCACTCAGTGGTTCGTTAAAGTTAACATTGAAAATTAGGTTTTAGTTCCAGAGCATTGCAGCTGCTAATTGTATTATAAAATTTACCTCTTAAGTTTAGGATTACGAATCTGACTTAAAATAATCTTTACACTTAGTGTTTATGTAAAGCTTACGCTGAAAATTAGTTTAATTTCCACAGCGATTAAGAAATTGAATTTTTTAAAATGTTCTTCATAACACCAGGATTACTACTTCGACTGTCAGCAAAACCAGAAAATCCTTATTCACTAGAGTTTAGCAAACAAATACAACACGTAGTGCATTGCCTTTCAACGGTCACTGATTGGTCGAAATTTTTCAGATTTAAGTCTAGTATTTATTTTTACGATTAGTATTTTAGGTTGTGATAGGCGCCGTTGCTTTTTCTTAATGTAATTTGTGTGTGCCAAAGAAACTTTGTAATACGCTTATATCATCGCTGAATAATAGTATTACTTGATTACATGCAAATTGTTTTGATAATAACGATTCTTTGGTTCTTGGTACACCGCTTTTTATATGCTTCCATCCATGCAAATTTCGATCTCTCAATTTCGCAATGTATGCCATACGCTTCACGCATTTTCATCCATTGTTCGCATTTGCTGACGCGTTGGCTGCGTTAATTATTTTTGTCTGAATCCGTTCTTTTTAAAATCATGCGCTTTAATCCACTTCATTCAGTTTTGACACTTACGCGTTATTACGACCATTATAAACTGATTTGTCTGATGCTAGACTTGCCTTTACTTTGTTTTTTCAGTCGATTCTGGATTGCACTTTAATTAGGTTAGTAACGTCATTTTACTGGCATCAATTTTAATTATTAAATTTCCTGCCTATCAATTGTTGTCCTCCTTTCAAAATCAGCATTTGTAATTGAAGCCTAAATGTGCTTCCTATAGCAGTCAATTTTGCTTCATGAAAATTTGGTTGACTTTCGTAATGCATTTCTGGTTTGAAAAATATTAAATCAATATTTAGGTTAACTTATAAATCGATCCTATCAGTACTCTTATATAGGCTTTTTTCATCTGTCTAAATTAGATTAAATTGCTTTTTTGCAATGAGGACGTAATTTTGAAGAAATTATGGACAGTCTTACTGCCCACGTCCTTGCATTGATTTCTGATTTCTTTATTTCATCGAATTGTATTTTATACTCCTGATTTTATTAAACTTGCCGATAAAAAGCAGAATACTAGCATGGAAAAATGCTTCGATGAAGCAAAAAAGTCGAATATACTTGGATTTAATAAACAACAAAGACCTAAAATTAGAGGACTATGAAAAAGGTACCTATGCAGTGCAAATGTCATAGAATCTAAAAAAATTTAGAAGGCTTGTAAGCACCGGAAACTCGAAGTATATTCTGCGGCCTGCAGAATGGAGGGGCACTTCAGGCGGAAAAATAAATCGTATCAATAATTTATCCATCAGACCTAAACAATCGTTTAGAAATTGCGTTAATGAGAATTATTTATATCACATATCTGTCTAGGTGTGAATAATACATTTCTGAAATCATTATTGATCAACTGAATATTTGTTATATGAAGGCCCGAAATCAGAAGGGGTCCCCCTTCCGAAATGGGAAAAAATTTTTATTATTGAGGTTCCCCAAAAGAAAAAATGAAAAATTGGCGACAAAACACTGCCTGGGCGGGTCTTTAGCGTAATTTTGAGCTAGTAAACTTAAATTTTCCGGCGCTGCGCGCCAGATTTCTTGTTTATGTATAGTTTTGTCTTCTAAACCGCTAAAAATCGTTCAAATTTGAGTTAGACGTACAGAGAATGCCAATTTTTTGCGGCGCTGTGCACCAGATTTATTGAACTGCTATAGTTTCCGCCTTCTAGCCCACTTGAAACAGTTCAAACTTGAGTTATGACATGAAAAAAACGAAATTTTGTAAGCGCAAAGCGCCTTAATCGATCATATATGTTTTCTGTCTTTTAGTCTGCTCGGAAACCTCACAAATTGGAGCTTGATATGAAAAATATGTCTGATTTTTCCGGCGCTTCGCTCGAATTATTTTTATGCGTATTGTTTTTCTCTCTAAAGCGCAATGATAAAACACGAAGGCAAGAGATAAGAAATAACTCGTCGATTAAGTGATGAGATATCAGCTAAAATGATAAATTTGTTGTATATGTATCAATATGAAACTGAGTGGAAAATTTTTAAGAATTTGCCTAAAATTTTTTTCATGATCGTATAAAGCTCGCCGAGATACACTTAAAATGCTTTCATTTTTGCATATCTATTAATGTTTTGTGCCTTTGATTTTTTGTGCCTTTCATCCTCTGACTGTCACTGCAACCTAGCGCCACAAGTCTAGGCGGCTAGACTGCCTCTCATCACAAAAAAAATAAAATGAATGAATAAACAAATGAAGAATTAAAATTATAGATACTATGAATATTATTATAATAATGATAATAATATTAATATTAATAAGAATTAAAAAAGGGAACATTAATAGAAAATATATAAAGAACTAAATAAATAAATGAAATAAAAAATAATAAATAATAAATAAAAAAATTATTGTAAACCTACACGTGGAATACTGCCGTAACTGGCCGGTTCAATCACTTGAGGAAATACAACGAGTAAATAGATAGCGAAGGCAATAATTACTTTGTTAAACTAAGACACTTATTAATAAATCGAAAAAATCTCTTTCAGCTCTTTATAAAGCATAGAAAACTTGCTTGATACTAGCCTTTTTCAGAGGCCGCAGAATATACTTCGATGTTTGCGTTGCTTAGAGGCCGTCCAATTTTGTGGTAGATTCTTATGACTTCTCCGCTGCATAGGTACCTTTTCCCTAGTACCTCCTTTAGAATCTCTGTGAATAATTCCAAGTGAATTCGCTCTTTTTCGCCCCATCGGAGGATTTTTCCTTACTATAAATCGGCTACTCGTATACCTTAGTTTTATAAGCAATCGGTATTAGATTGTTTTTTACCCGCTACCAAAATATTTTAATTTAATTATATTGTATTCTATTTTACCCAATAAAGCATGATGTTTGTAATTATTTCCAACATATCCACCTCGTTACAAAAATTAAATACTATTCGGTTCTACTAGACACGATCATAGTTGCACACATCATTGCCGATCAAAGGGTCAGCTAGTCTGAGGACGGTCAAGAATGAGACTTTAGGCAATTTTAGAGAAAATTTTTCGATTTCCTGCATTTTCAGCCATCATTTTGCCTCATTTCACCGAAACGTTTCCAATTTTTCCTTTCTGGGGGTCTGGGTTGTAAACACCCCATGTGCATGTGTGGTCATGACTACATGTTGGCAGGCCATGGAGAACTGTAGATTCCTCCAGAATCCTACTTTTTATTAATATTTTTGGCGATCTTGGCGATTTCATCCGATGGAAGCCTCGAGAATTTCTTGCTGCCTATGTATGGCCATTGACTGTACATAGGCAGTATTCAACTTCCAGAAAATTTGAAATTTGAATAGGGTAAGGTATTGCAGAAAAACGATGATATGCGCAAACAAACATTTTTAGGCGATGTAATGATAGTGGCCCGAAATGGCGAAAAAATTTGATTTGCAAACTTTAATTTATACTTGTCTGTGGAACTTAGACGCGTCTTTACGATTCCATAAGTCCAGCTGATTCTCTATGATCTTGACCGCAAGCGCGACTGTCGAATTTAAAAATAAATTAGAACTTTCATGAAATGATGGCAAGGTAATTACAAAAAGTGAAGCTAGAGATTTTCATGCATAATATGATTGCTTCTAGCACATTTGTACAAAAAGTGAATGGCAACGTTAGAGTATTTTGCTTTGTGCATGTTTGTTTTATGTTGTCTAGCAATGGGAGCCTGCCCCGAACATGAAGAATTAAAACGGTGTATTAATTCAGAGTGCGGTTTAAAATGCAGTAACATTATATCTGGTCAGCCTCAAATTACTCGAAACCATGTACCTGTCCACCGCAATTTTGTGGATGCATAGATGGATACGCCCCAAACAATGACAGCATGTGTGTTCCAGTGAAGGAGTGCTGAATCGATATGCAATTGGATATGCTAATGTTTTATGTCTTGCAAAAGCTGGCTAGCACTGCACAAAAATGTATTAAATTTATAATCCCTCACTCAAATTTTGCGTTAATCTTTAAATTGTTGATTTCTTATCTTTAGTCATTGTGTTTTGCTTTATCGGGCATATTTCGCTTTCAGGATTTCGTTTGTTCAGAACTTATTTATGCAGTAAAACGAGTCCATCTTAAGTTTTTAAAAATCAATATCTCACAGGTTATTTATCATAAAAGCGACAAACTAATTTGTCTATTTCAAATTGTCACCACTTACGCGTTCGCCTAAAAACTGCATAAACAAGGATTTCTACTTTCTGTTTGCACTCTTAGGTAAACAAATAATGATAGATTACAAACAAATGCAGAACTTATTTTTATAGTCTGTTTTACACCAGCTCGAGCATTTATTTTGAATAAATGTCCGACAATAATCTGAAAGATTGCGATTATAGCACAGATTTGAGATACAATTATCGAAATCCATTGGCTTCCTTTTGAAAAAATTCTCAAAATTTATGCCTTAACTTATGTGAAACAGACTATAGTAAATAGAAGATTACCTCACTCAAAAGTCATTTTCTCACAGCAATCAGTATTTTGTTATGAATTTCACTTTTTGTTACTACGACTGCAATTCATTTTATGTAAAAGATGGTAATTGAATGATCAATTTATATATGAGCTGTTATGCAAAATATACATAAATATCGAACATATCAAGTCAGAAAGTAAAAGTTATTACGTTATCTTACCTAAATTTTATGACTACGTGGGATCTTGAAATTTGAAAGCGAACCCAAAATGTTTTTTATATTAAAAAGCACAAAGTATAAGAGAATGTTTTTTTTCCAAATCAAAAAGTAAAACGTATAAAATAAACGAAAAAGCGGAATCAGATACTACATTATTTTCAGCATATAATGAATATTTTTGGAAGTTTTGAACTTTGCTTAAACAACTAAATAGATCAGGAAATGCGACTAAGCTCGATTGAAAGATAGAAAAATCTGCCAGCTATTTATTTAAAAAATATTAAATAAGTGTAAAGTTAAAAATGACAGATAAAAATATCCATAAATAGATACTGAATCTTTCCAATATAGCAGCCTCCATCACGGTCACATCGAAAAATACGAATCCTTTACGATATCAAACAAATATGTGGGCAATCGTTTGGAAGCGCTTTTCTGGGCTTGCTAAAATGTACATAAACATTATCTAGTACGAAACGTAGAGCCAGTCAAAGCACATCTTATAGGGTTAGCCATATTGGAAAACTATTTGCATAAATAAAAACAAAAAGGTTTGAAGCACAAAAAATATCTAACTAGTTTGCTATTTTCCAAAATATGAAACAAAACCTGTTATGCTATAGTGACCATGAAAAGTTTTAGCAGTTTTCAGAGCCGGCTTATGATAGACATAGCTAGTAGAATGTTTTTTACAAAATAATTTTACTTTAATACTATCTATCCAGAACACTTTATTTTGTTGAAATCCATGATGTAGTTCTTGTGTTAATCTCAAAAATAGCCATTTCACTAAACAGCGTTATTTGATGGTGAGGATGTAAACTTGCTTTGGTCTGCAACTATACTGTAGTTGCATTGTGTCATATAATTTGAATTACTTTTTATGAATGCCCAATGACCGATAATTATTTATGGTTTTTACATAAACAATAGATCATGAGTCATTAGCATAAATGCACCAAATTTTTAAGTTTGTGTGAAAACGGCGTCGCGCAAGCTAAATATATTATCTGTTATATCGGAATATTGGCACTCTTGGGACCACATTGTATATTATAAATGATTTATCGAATATTTGAAAAACCCAAAAAGCAATTTAAGGAATAAAATAGTGAAACTTGGAGCTTTTCTCAACAGTTAATTAGAATATTCATATTTCTCAAGAATATCCTAATTGTTATATATGAAAATTGAGACTATAGAGATCAAAATTCTATCTTCATTGTTTTTACCAATATTTTGTCTAGTTTTTATACAGTCTTTATTTTTTCTTGTTTTATGCTCTTTAACCTCGCCTGAAATTTTGCCGGTAGCTATACTAGAAATTTGAAGTTAATAAATTTGAATCAAAAGAATGGAATCCTTTTTTTACTAAGAGATAGGGATAAATTGCAAATAGTAAATTTTGATACCTACTAAACGTATAAACGTATTTAATTAGTTTCTGCTATCTTGTACTAAATAATTTTAATTATAATAATATTCATAATTCACATAATTTTTTCAGTAATGGAACAAACATCTTTGTTAAATCATTTAATTCTAATCTTTAAGCAGTAAATATCACCTATTGCTGCGAAAACATTCAAAAACACCTCTTTATTTATAATCAAAATGCACAAAATGGCTCCACGTTTGTCAAAAGAGATACGAAAAATTTTTGTGCTTTCTTCACCGTGTTTTTACGGCCTGGTTTTTATGAAAGGGTATCGTAAAACATGCTTTCTTGTAAGGGAAACATCTACGTTGAATCACAATTGTATTTCGAAAAAATTGGAAACTAATTAAATTTTTTATGGTGTAAAATGTCTTTGCAACTGCTATATTTGCATGTAGTACAAATTTTCTTAATAATACTATACTTCATCCGGCGTCCTGTCAAGATATACTAGAGAACATTGTCTTTGTGTTCCCGCAAGACGCTTCACTTAAAATCTTCCTTTTACGACGTATAGCTCACCTACCACAGGCTGACTTGTCTAAACACATACACAATATTTTTAACATGTTTATTTCATGATTTCGGGCACCTATAAGTCTATGAAATTAAAATCAGCTTTATAATAATATGTCTTGCAGTGGTTCAAACTCTGAGAAGCTCATATGTTATGCATAAAGTCTATTAATTTTTTACTTTAAGCAAGTTTATTAAAGAGACACGTGTTTTCAGAGGTTCATTGCGATCATATTGGTATTTTGATTGGTATATCATATCAAATATTTATCGGAACATAAGTTTGGCACATACAAACGTACTACAATCAAAGGGCTACAAACTGGCCCGAACCGAATTTATTCACACTCAATGGGCCGTAAGGTTCAGATTTTTAGAGTTTACAATGTGGTGGACAGTGGAAAATACGTGTTTGTCCATTCTTTTGTTCGCCACATTCTCTGTTCAGAAGTCGGGCGAGGTCGGATAGAATAAAAATAAAGTACTTTCTAAAGGTTCGCGTCACAGCGAATTGCATTTGTTTACATCAATATTCAGCTTTTTCGGGAGGTGCAAAGTCAAAAAATGGGGGAGTTAAACGTGTTTCTGTCTTTTTTTTCCGCCAAGTTCTGGGATATGAGTCTGGACATAATCTCAAGTCTAAAAATGAACCAGAAACCACATGTGATACGCCAGTTTATTTGCACTCAACAGTGGTGTAAAGTGGTTTACATCTGATATTTATTTGTCCTCGGGCCATTGTGGAGATTTAATTTTTTCATAAACGTTGATCGTAATATCAAAGTAATATCAGAATTATGAATCCGACTAAAAGTTTCTCTACACTCTGTGGTTGTGTAAAGTTTACACTGCATATTAACTTTAGTTCTAGAGCCTTGCAGGAGCTTGATTTTGTCTAAAGTCAAAAAATGTACCAGGAATCAAATGTGAGACGCCAGCTGAGCACGTTTGCTTACACTCAACAGTAGTGTAAAGTAGTTTACAACTGATGTTTATTTCTTCTCGGGTTATTGTGGAGACTCAATTTTTTCATAAATCATAATCGTAATATCAGAGTAATATTAGAATTACGAATCCGGCTAAAATCTTCTTTACGCTCTGTGGTTGTGTGAAGTTTACACTGCATATTAAATTTAGTTCTAGAGCTTTGCAGAAGCTTAATTTTTTCAAAATGTCCTACGTAAAATCAGAATTGGGAATCTAACTGTTAGTTTTCTCTACACCTAGTAGTTGTGTAAAGTTTGCACTATTCATCTGTTGTTAATATGTAGTTTATACTACAAATTTATTTTACTTCCAAATCTGAGCGTTAGTCTTCCTTACTTTTGATATTTGCGTAAAGTTTATGCTGAAAAACTTTGATCTGTTTAAATAATGTAAGGTTGTCTTGTTTAAAAAGGATAATGCTGATGTCAAGGACAATATTGTTTTCCTTGTTCTTGGACTGCTGTTATTATTGTGGCATGTTACTGTATGTGTTTACTGACTGATGTACTCAAATCATGCTAATTAAAAGTAGGGTACTAGCAAAGAAAAATGCTCCGATGGAGCAAAAAAGATGAATATACTTGGAATTGTGGATTATTGAGGATGTAAAAGGAGGGCACTAGGAAAAAGCTACCTAAGTCGCAAAATATGCTAAAAATCACACTTTCTCTAAGCAACGCAAAAAATCGAAGTATTTTCTGCGGCCTCTAAAAAGTGTATTTTTTAAATAATTTTCAAAGTTTCAGATAAGAGTGTATAAACGAAATCTATAATATTTACTTTTTTAAATTGCTGGCAAGTAGCAAAGCTGACTAGCTTCGCATCCTGATTGATAGTAAACTAAGTGGTATTGTATTTAAAGTTATTTTATTTTGTTATGAGCATTATAGCAAGCAAAGCAGGGGCCGATTGATTAGTGCACACAATCAATAAGGGCATGCTAGTGTACCTACATTTAGTCAGTTTCAAGTCAACTTACGCGTTTCCTACTGTTTTAAACCAATAATTTCTTCAATTGTCTTGGATGCATCGATGTTTGCTATTTCATCCAATTGGCTTAGAAAGACTGTTAGTTTACCCAATATCATTTCCCATAGCTACTGCATAGCTAACATGCTGCTTTTTCAATCATTTTTATGGTTAAATATTTATTTTAATCTGTTGGCCGTAGAATATACGTCGATTTTTTGCGTTGCTTAGAGAAAGTGTGATTTTTAGCAGATTTTACGACTTTAGGTATCTTTTTCCTAGTCCCCTCCTTTTACATCCTTAGTAATCCACAATTCCAAGTATATTCATCTTTTTTGTTCCATCGGAGCATTTTCTTTGCTAGTATAGTATGCCTGTGTATTTAATTGTTTCACATATAGCATTCATGTAATTTGTACCGAAAACGTAAAATCATTCGTGTTGATCTTACTTGAGCATACCTACTTGGTTTGACCAAAGCAAGACAACAGATGTAGGGGTGATCCCCAAAATGGAAAAATGATTAATGTGTCGGGAAAGTGAGGCAGCATTAAGATCAAAATTTGGTGAAAACCAAAAAATCTAGCAAAAGGCATAAGATTAGCCAGAAAAAGTCAATTAGCACAGTTTTTAAGCTATTTTAGCATTTGAGGCCATTATGGCTTAAGACCTCTGTGCCTTACCCTTTCCTAAAACCAACCATTCTGTACATCATACGTTTAAGAAACTATCATTTGACCTCCTTAAGTTTCGACAAACGGACCTATATGCTTTACTCTTTATTGTCGGCCTCCGAATGTTTTGGGTTACAAATATTACTGTCGTATTCGATAGAGCATAGTCGAAAATAGGATAAGTTATAAATCCTGATTTTTTAGCTTCTATGCAAAATGCGTGATTAGCGAAAGAGTATGAAAAAATATTAGCCCAGATGTATGCTTAAGCACAGTTCCACGTAGTCGTCAATTATGTATGGGAGGATTAGGCGGTCATATCCTCTATTTGGAATTAAGTGATGTTAAAATAGTTTGATCAAAGAAAAATGGACAAAGCACACATGGTTGCATTTTCAAAGCCATAGGAGCATACATAGGGGCAACCATGACCTTGCACAATATGAAGAAAAAATACGTCTCGTTTTTAGAACGACCCTTAATAAATGCCTAAAATCGCGAGAATTAAGATACAAAGAAAAATAAATCTGTTGCGAACGACGCCGAATAAATAAATAAAACTAGCAAATACCAATTCAATAAGTGCACATAGCCGGTTTAGAGAAGTTGATAGAATAGATACGAGACTATCAAGCATTTCCAAACTACGTTGTCCTTACAAGTTTAATACCTACTTTGAATAATGTAAGAATTACGTTTGTTTTTAGGGCTCCATGTCTGTTTTTTATGTAAAAGTAACAATTCTTCTGGAAACTAATGAGTGGCTGAGAAAAAGAGCTGAGAATAGGCCGCAAAATTTTTTATAGTTTCGGTTGTTTTCATTGTGCTTTCCTTTAGCCTGAGGTGCTTCATTCAAACTCCTTTGCACCTCGTAAACGAAATGTCTTACAACATGTAGGTACTTTCTACGTAGTATGTAAATACATTCGTACTAGGTTTCTATGTATAATTCGTGTCCATTTTCCTCAATACTTATAGTCTGTTTCACGCAAGTTCGGTCCTAAATTTTGAAACTAACTCCGACAATAAGCTGACAGATTGCGATTATAAAATTCATGTGATATATAATTATCGTAACCCTCGGCTTACTGTCGATGAAAATTCTTAAACTTTATGCGCGAAGTTATGTGAAACAGACTTTTTGTATGGAAATAGAGTTAAGTCAGATAAATGAATGAAATCACATTTTTAACGTTTTCCACTTTCAGACTCTAGTCAAAATTAAGACTAATAATAGTTTTCACAAATTTCGAAATTTTAGGAGTGTGAAGAAAATAAGTGTACATAATTATCTTATCTGTCCTAACCTTTGGTAATGCATGCTAAATATAGCTAAAGATAATTAAAATTATTGCTGCATTCTTTGCAATAAGCAGTTAGAGCAAAATGCAATTAATAAAAGATTCGGCAAGCACCCAAAAAATATTATAAAAATTTTAGCAGAAAAAGGTGGATGAACAGTGTCAGATTCGCTAATCCTTGACCATAGATCACCTTGTACCAATTGAAAGATATTCGTCGCTAAATGCTGTTGATTTCTGACACGGAAATGAAGCTCTAGGCTGTAACAGAACTTAATAATAAGGGAAAGTACGATACTAAATAGTTTTCGAAATTTGTGCTTCCTTGAATTATACAGGTACATATGTACCTATATAGTATCCAAGATCAGTTGCATTGCATCTATATACTTACATATATAGGTACATAGCGCAGCCAGTATTTATTGGATTAGACGGTCTGAAGGATCACTCCGAGGCTTTATTTTGACCTAATATAGCCTTAAGATTGGCATAAAAGCTAACACAGCTTAAAACATACCTTAAGTGACTGACATTTTCTGGTAAATTTCTTGCACCATTGCAAAAAAGGCTATAATTTTGATCCTCCTTTGACCTTAATTTCGCCTCATTTTCTCAGAGAATTATCCCTTTGTCCTTCTGGAGATCTATACCCCTTACTCCCACATGCATGTCAGGCTGAATCTCTTTCTGCAGGACGAGAATGAACGTCATTTCTTAGTCGATATTCAAAATTAATGCGAACCTAAGTTTTAATCCGAATAGGCCAGTCCGCCGTTACCATTGCATCTCTGACTCTGCATTACACAAAACTTTTTAAAATGCCTCGAAAAATTCTTCCATTACAACTATCCACTAAATCGTAGAGCCTGTTTTGCATACCTTAATTTTTCTTTGATGATTTTTCGGGGATAATTTTTTAAAGAAAAATACAGCTATACGAAATGTTGTTTACTTTTTAAGATATGAAAACGCCGTTCAACGATATCCTAGCCGATGTAGTATGAGCATTAATAATGATTCGAGCAGGTTTTGCACATTCTTATTATTGCCATTTTTTACTTTTATTCAATCGTATTATTATATCATATTAAAAATGACAGCAACCTCGAAACGCTTCACTGGCAATTCTTTCAAAAAGCGCACATTATACTTTCGACATGAAATGCTCAAAAAAGAGGTATTATCGCCTCAAGTGTGGTAATGACCACACTTGCGTGCCGTGAAAATATTATTACGCATTTTTGGATATATCGCTTGTATGTAGCTTGGACGACGTTCGCCATTTCTTGGCAAAATTTGATATCTTAAGCTTATTTTTTGCTCAGAGTAGATGGTTTCTACTCTGAAAATAAGGATTTCATGATGTCCATTTACATTCTAATTTTTTAACAGAATATATTTTTTGGTAAATTGCATGGAAAGGATGAAAAATGTGTATGTTTACTAAGACTCATATCTGTTAGCTACCTTAGTTTGAGAAATAAATCCCAATGTGTGCGTTGACTCTTCATAAATCGTATGATTCTGGAAAGGGCTTAAGCTACAAATCAAATTCTTTGTGTATCCAACCTCATAGAGCGCCGCACTACAAAAAATAATGTTTCTGGCACGGATATGTATGTAGCTTTCAGATTTTATAATTAAAAATAACACATATCTTTTTAGCGTCATTGTAATTAACCTAATTAAATAGGTACGTGTACGATGCTGAAAAATTGACGTCAGTTGGAGCCTATCTTCCTCAGCCTGATTCTCTAATCATTAGCTTCGATGACCAAACGACGCCATTTTCATAACCTGCTCACGTTCAAAGTACGCAAACGCTAAGCGAACCTGGCATTGTGCTTTAGTAGATTTTTTATCGGCTCGAGCGCCATTTTCTCTATGTAGTATTCCTGCTCAAAAACCGTCCTATCGAACTATAGGCGACAAATATGAAAGGTATTGAAATGCTTTGTGCCGGGCATTTCATCCATTGATGGTTCCTCGAGCTAATGAAGCCAATATTTTCCAAATCACGTCTTTGTTCTATGTCCTTTCCATAAACAACAACGTAACTAAATTAAGATTAATCGCCAAGAGATTGCGAGTGTATGCGATAATTTTTTCCCGCATTTACGCAATTCGTGGCGCACAAATTAGTAGTATATTGTGTATTTCTAGAAAAAATGTTCTTATTCCCTGCGGAACAACATGCACCTACGGTACGTAAATCACTGAACGGCTTCGCTGAAGTGAATTAGCGAGATTCCTCTAACGTCGTTTTGTACATTTATAAGCAATAAGCTTATTGATATTATTAACTTGTTTGCGTGCTTTATGCACGTATTATCGTGGAAAATTACATACTTCTACATAATCTGAGTGAAAGTAGACAAGTTCTCAAACAGGATTCACCGAAGTGTATTTGAAATCATCTAAGGTACCTATTTAGTTGTTTTAACTTACATAATTCCATCATGCCGCTCTTTCCAAAACCGTTTTGTCGTGAATCGCGATCAGCTACTAACCTGAACGGGTAAGAAATGCAACACTATGCTCATGTTTAAGCGATCTTTCATTAAGGCATCGAGTTTCAAATAACCCCACTACTGAGAAGCAAATAAATTAATGATAGGTACTTTGCCTAATAATCTAGAAATAAGAAAAATTTCTTTAAAATGTTTAAAATCCTTTATAACCGTGGATTTGATTTAGATAGCCGGTCACACGCACGTTTGAGCACTAATTAAAAAATTTTTGCCAATAGTATACTCAGACTTAGCTCGATGATACAACTATCGTACGGTGTCAGCCTAATTTGAGAACAAATGTGATTGCTGCTTTAACGACCGCTTGATTGTACGAATTTACCATTTCCGATACCTGTCGCAGATTAGTTGCGTATGTAAAAGGACTGGGCACATTGCAATACATTTCTGACTAGTAATCTGCCACTTTACTTGTTTTTTTTCTTCCAAAAATACTTAGTAAAAGCAGTAAATTTGGCAGCAAAATTTACTTGTCCTCAAATGTCTGTATGCTCAAAGCCGAAATTAGCCAGTGATATCCGTTTAGTCCAAGTGCATTTTGGCCACATTTTTAGGCTTTCTATATTTTTATGAGATGGAATAGAGCTATTCGTCATAGGTACATAATCAAGTGAATATTATACTTACCTACCAAATACATATGAAAATAAGTGCAGTGCAGTGCCCCGTGAGTACAAGTGGGCGTGGGGGAGGGGTTTCGGGTTATGCACTTCCCAAAAGGCCGAATACACTTTAGAAATTCATTTTTTAAATTTTTTTTTGTTTTTTTCGCAATATTCTGATGCCAATGGATAGTGCCTAATGAGAAACGTTAAAAAAATGGTGTTTTTTTGCCATACCACCATTTTTAAGACCATTTTTGACCTTGAAAAAATCTTGCACACTCCTCCCCGCAGAATTCCGGTGCTGCCCATCTATGCTCGTGCGTGAGTCGTAATGCTTTACTCTAGGGCCTCCATAATTTAGTGCAAAAAAATTATTGATTTGGTGCAAAATTTAGTGCAGAAATTCACACGATTTGGTGCAAAATTTTGTACAAAAATCCGGTAATTTGGTACGTAATTTATAGGTTTCTTTCGAACAAGAACCTATTAAACGTGATTACACTGTGCATCTCAATATTTCCGAAAAAATCAAACAATATAATAGTTTTCCCGCTATTATTTCGGTGAACTTTTTATTTTTTATCTTTATCTCGAGTGCACTGCTGAATCAAACAATAACTAGAAATAAAAATAAAGTGTAATCACCCATCTTTTTGCTGCTTCCTTAGTACACGATTAAAACTGATTATCAGTATGTGGGTAACAATTTTTCTATTTAATAAATGAAAATTGAAAACAGAATGCTTTGCGATTTCGTTAATCATTTACATGAATGACTTTATACTTCTTGTGTAGTTGTGTTGTGACTTCCTTTATTGTTTCGACGAAAGTATTAAATTAATTAACCTGCAATGCTAAATCAGAGCTTTATCATATATTGATACCTAATCTGAAATGCACACGGAAGTGTCTCAGGGTCTTAACGCGAATTATGGATGTTCAAACGGATTATCAATCATTTATTATCAATTATAATTATCAATTATAAGTAGCAAGTTTGTCATAAAATTGAAGTAAAGCTAAGTATTGACATTTGTGGTATATCTTGCGTTTAATTGTTTCCTTTATACTCACAGAATGCTTCTGTTTAACCTCTTTCTTTCTTTCATTTTTATCCATTTGTTCTTCTTCATTATTTATTTATTTATTTATCATTTTTTAAAATTTTATTAGTTTTTTATTTTAGCCTGTTTGCCTTTCCTTTTTTCTTTTTTATTCTTTTGCATTGATTACTTTCTATTACGCATACTTCGAATAAATAGTCGTTGAATAAAGATGGCTGAATAATATTTTTTTTGATATTTTTTAGTGGAATATGTAGTCTCAGAAAAAAGTTTATTGACCCCCTTGAAAACAAAAAATGTTACGGATAATGTTGCATCTGCTTCAATTCTCGAAAAATGTATTCAAAGGCGACATGACGTAATCGCAGGCTATTCTATCCGATTTCACAGAGCATTAATAATTTTGTCTTTAATGCTTAAGTAATCGAAATCGTAACGTCTAAGTACTGTTGCTAGATTTAGGGGGTTTGTTGCAAAGTCAATTTCATCTTGCTATATTCTAATGAATTAAACTTAAAAACAGAGAATGTTATGCGATTTCTTTATTCTTTTGCATGCTTTCATGTACATGAAAGTAGTGATTATGTTATGCATCTATTAATGACTGTTTTTGCATAGATTGGCAATGTGCGATATGGATAACGACACTCCAGTTGATGTAAAAACATTCCTGTTGCAAATGGCCGACGAACAGTCCATTTGCGATAAGAGAAATTCTCAGAAAAGGTTTATATTCATGAAACCAAAGAAGAGTTCGTCTGCCGATCATAGTTTGAATCGCTTCCATGAAAATTTGACGCCGAAAAATTCCGTCACCGACATGAACACCTTTTTATTGGAAATGGCTGATGCTCAACGCGATCAAAGTATGTCTTTTCCCGCATATGCATGAAGTCCAGGAATCCCATGATTCTCTGCAAAATGTCTACGCAGTTCCACATTTGAATTTGGTGTATTTTTGAGCGAAAGTTATAAAGATTTGCAGATTTTTGGAAAAGTCGCGCATGAACGCAACCTGAAAAACATTTAGCTCAAAAGCGACTTTCACTAAAATCCAGACATGTGATTTGCTTAATAAATAAATAGAATATTTGAAATTATATGCAGGTACTCCGCATAAGACGTTTTAGGAACGAGTACATATTAAAATTGAAAACAGCACAACCAACATTCAAATTTTATTTTTCTTTTTCGATGTATTGAGAGATGTATCGCTAATTCAGAAATTCTGCACTCATCGACTTCTATGCTTGGGTATTTGTGTGTTTCCTGAAAAAGTAATAAAGTAAGAATTAGTAAATCGGCATTTTTAATTTTCATGTGCGTGGGGATTTTGGGGTTGACATCAGACATGGGCAGCAGCCAAATTCTGAGGTCTTTCTTGTTAGGGCAAAATGTCCACGTGTGGTTGATATTCATTGTACTAAAGAATCAGCGCCTCTTAGCCGTACATGGGTAGCGACCGAATTCTAGGGGTCCAAGAAATTTTAAAAGTTCTTAAAGTGCAGGAAAATTGATGGTAGAGGCAAACATAATTTTTGACATTTCTCAACAAGCTGTATTCATTGGAATCGAAAAAATTGTGGAAAACGGAAAATTCAAGAAAATATACTTATGTATGGGGGTCTGCCGAATTCTAGAGGGCCTTCCGGAATCTGGGTTTCCAGCCAGACCCGCACGCCTATTTGTCCTCGTCGCCCGGACAGATTTAGTATGGACTTTGATTTTTTTCTCTATTGCTTTCCTTTACATACATAGCTCATTCGTTGGAATGCTGCAGGATCTTAACCAAAAAGAATAGTGGAAACAGTGGAGGAAAGCGGTCGCCAGAAATATATGCTGGATGAAAACTTGCTATTTCTGATTAAGTTATGCCCAAATGCAATCTACCTTGAGTGATTACTTATGTCATTTAAAAATATTGCTTAAAATTTTGAGTAACGAGCAATCGAGGACTTGATAGTGCTCCTAAAATATATAGCATAGACATCATTGCCATAAATTTTTATTTCAACCTGATTATAAAGACTTAAGCTTTAAGTATTTGCCTCAAAATGGCTTAAATACTTTAGAATGTCTCTACTTACAAGTTGAGTTGATACGAAAATGTTGAAAAAACAACAAAGACATGTCGTTGTTGTGGCTTAGCATTGTATAGCACCCATAACATGTTTGCATGGTTTTAAATGTTTATTCTAGGGATGAGCATAAAAGTATGTATTGCCAAAAACAAGTTAATACATAATTCACCAGTGGTTTGCCCGAAAAATATGTGATTTATTTTATTTGTAAGACTTACAACAAATTATATTTCATTTTCTTGTCGTAAAAGAAACTTCCTTTACGTCGTAATGAGTGACTTTATGTGATTAAGTGAAGATTTTCTGTATAATAATAATAATAATAATAATAATAATAATAATAATAATAATAATAATAATAATAATAATAATAATAATAATAATAATAATAATAATAATAATAATAATAATAATAATAATAATAATAATAATAATAATAATAATAATAATAATAATAATAATAATAATAATAATAATAATAATAATAATAATAATAATAATAATAATAATAATAATAATAATACTTTATTCGGAATAAACGCAAGGATAAAAAAAGTCGCAAGGAAAATAAGATAACAAGGTATAAATGCGAATTGTCCTGGACACACAGGCAAATAGTGAATTGCTGCAACTGGTTCATTCGGACTGAACCAAGTTCGCGCGTGTGTAGAGCGTAAATTATGGGGCTATAAGAATCGACGATAAAGGCAAAAGCACTAGCAGACCTTCCTCATCAAAAATTTGTCCATTGTTACCAAAAAATCGCGAAAAAACGAAAGAATTCGAAAAATGGAATTTGAGTAGTCTAGCTGATTTTAGAAGGGAGACTGATAGGTTCAGGAAATAGTTATAAAATCTCTAAGTTTACCGAGTTTCAAGGTCCAAAAGTTCCTAAGTTTCGGCTTATTTATTTTATTGTAGCTAGAAGCTCTCACATTGAAGAACGTTTTTAATTTTTTCGTTTTCGTTATTTCATTGTAGCTAGACGCTCACATTTAAAAACGTACTTAATTTTGTATGTATGTGAAACTGGCTTCACTGAATTATAAATCTGCGTTTGGTTGCATTGCAAAGAAGGAAAAATAAATTTTTTCTAAGATACTTGTTTTTAGGCCACTCACGCATGTGGCAGACCCCTAAAAGGCTGATGATGTTTTAACAGTCCCACCAGTCCCACCGTCCCAACAAACCCACCAGGAATCTCAACAGTTCCACCAGTCTCAACGGCCCCACCAGTGCTACCAGGAATACCAACAGTTCCAGCTGTCCCAACGCCCCAACAGACCTACAAGGAATCTCAACAGTCCTACCACTATCAACAGTCCCATCAGTCCTAATAATCCTACTGTCCCAACAGTCCCACCAAGAATTCCAACAGTCCCAGCTGTCCCAACATCCCAACAGTCTCACCATGCTAACAGTTCCACCGTTGCAACAGTCCCGCCAGTCCTAAAAGTCACATTGTTCCAACAGTCCCACCATCATGTTACCACAAGTGAAAAAACAAATTCAAGCAGCGTCAAGGTGTTATCAGGCTGATCACACTTTTATACACTTTTATAGATATTACATATTTAACTTATTGTATATATGTATGCTATCTCTTCCGTCTCGTTGTTTTCCATTCTAAAACTGAACTAATTGTCATATTACGTTTCTTTTTCTTCGCAAGCGCATTAAAATAGTTTATAATTGATTTACGTTCAGTTTTTACAAGACTCCTCAACAAAAAATTTTACTTTCTGAAGCGCACTTGAAAGACCATAAAAACAGATTTCACCTCGCTTGTGCTAATAAACCCGAAATTTTCAGACACCGGACTTGTCTTTTTATAATTCTTATCTTTTGAATAGCTCAAGTTTGGATATAACATAACAAATTTAAAAATTTTTCGGCGCTTCGTGCTGAATTATATAAAATAATTATTTTATGCATATATTTTCTCTGCAATGCACTTGAATTGTGCGGTTAGAAAATTTTTCAAAGACGAGCTCGAAGGAATGTTGGGAAATTTCTTGTAGCTATCTATTTAAAACACAAATCCATTACAATCCAATTTAACTAGCTTAAGAAGAAACAAAAATTATGATCTAAAATGAACTTGTTGTGGAAAAACAACAATACGGAAGTGATTAAGTGCGTTTAACAAACTTAATGCAAACTTAATAGTGCAATAAATTTGATGCATATGTGATTATGGGACTTTTTGGGCTGGCGTGTGGGTCTGTTGGGACGGTGGGACCATTGAGACGGTGGAACTGTTGAAACGGTGGTAATGCTGGGACGACGGAACTGCTATAACAGGGAGACAATTGGGATTCCTAGTGGGAATGGGACGGTTTTGAGACTGTGGAATTGTTGGCATTTTTAGTGGGATTGTTGGGATGGTTTTGAGACTGTGGAACTGTTGGGATTTTCGGTGGGATTGTTGGGACGGTGGACTGTTGGGGGGGGTGGCTGTTGAGACACAACCAAACGGCCGTACTGTGCACATATAGTTGCCGTTGCTAAATCCTAATCAATCTTCATAATTAAATAAAAACGGTAAATTAACTTCTTTGTTAGCCGGATTAGAGCTTATTCGCATCAGGCACGTAGCTTTGGGGGAGAATGGGGGGTCCGGACCCCCCAAAATTCAGAGAAAAACCGGAAAAATAGGACTTTTTACGTTATTTTGTGCTATTTTTGGCCTTTTTGGACCCCGGACTCCCCCAAAATTGGTGTTGGTCCCCCTAAAATAGGACGGCCAGCTACGTGCCTGATTCGCATAGATATCTACCCAATACCTAAAAGGTTTGCTTGATCGATTACGTACAAATGCACTAGCTATTGTATTTGCCTAAAGATATGCTGCCCAATCGAACGCAACCGACCAACAAACGTCGTCAAATCGCCGCACATCACCATCTTATCTCCAGCTGCCTATGATTTATAATTTAGATGGCAGTGGTAAAGTCAACATTGATGAAGGTATATCAAGCAGCCGACGTTCCGTCGGAGCCGTTCAGCCGTTATCAATGAGGTTTTCAATCGAAGCCGACGAACGTCGTCGAACTCAGTCGCTTAGTGGCAATGAGGGCAGCGTCGACGAGGACGAATTTTTTCACTAGTTATCGCTGATCCTATATAAATTTGTGTTTGTTCTCATAAATATGCATTTATGTACGTACATTACATACAGATATAATTGTTCGACTGTTGACCACAGACGGGCGTGGGGGGTTTGTACCCCCCAGAAATTTAAAAACCCTCCGCAGATTACTGTAGACCCCCAGAATTCTATTTTCAGTAACATTTTTGGCGATGTGACGCATCCTGACCCCTCAGAATTTGGGTGCTGCCATGTATGCTGTTGAACAGCTTTTAGCATAATGTTGTCGCGGGATTTCAGGGCGCAGCTAAGATTTTGCATATCTAATATCACTTAGTTTTCGAAACGTCGATTAAAATGAATCGGTGATTCACAAAATGGTTATAGTAAAATTCGTATTTGGACAAAAAATGTTCTTATTCCTTCCATTTTTGCTCATAATCAAGCATGTATTTTTTATAGCTGGTTGGCCTTCTGAATTTGAGGGACGAAAATTTTGAAGTCAGATTTCTTAACATCTACATATTTGTAGACAGACATAATAATGGTGTTTTTGAGTAGGTGTTTCTCAGTAAGCTACACATTTAAAAAAATTAAAAAAGTAATTATGATTTCAATCATATTTATTTTAAAAAATGCTGTGTGAGATGGAAACAAAAATGATTTTTCATTAGTATATCCAGATGATTTTCCGTTATTATATCTCAGCTCATCCTTTACTACCTTAGGTACATTTCAAAGAAAACCAATAACTAAGGAAAATCAGTAATTCTGCGCTTCCCGCCTAGCCAAGCCTTCCTCATACTTAGCTGTTTGAAAGAAAAAAGTTATGCAAAAACAATAAATCCGACAGCGCGAAGCTCCTAAACATAATAGCTTAAGAGTGTGCTAAATCTAAGTCTTTCTGGTGGTTCTGAAACGCACTTTGAAAATTGCTGATTGCTTTCTTTTGGGGGACTCCAACCACACCTGGGCGTGGGGGGTTCGGGGGGCATGCACCCCCCAGAAACCAAAATACCCCCCAGAAATCAAAATACCCCCCCCAGAATTCAATTTTTGAAAATTTTTTTCGTTTTTTTCGCAATGTTTTGATGCCAATGGATAGTGCTTGATGAGAAACGTCGAAAAATGGTGTTTTTATTGCCCTACCACTATTTTTAAGGCCATTTTTTTGACTTTCAAAAAATCTTGCACCCCCCAGAATTTTTTTGCTGCCCACGTATGACTCCAACCCCTGCTACCCCACAGCTACATGCCTTGTTCTAATTAGCCTTGCAGCATTTTACTGCTTCTCAGTTATGTTCCTGTCAATCAGTGCCTGAAAAAAAAACGGAATTTAATCATTGGTTTTGTTTTGACACCTACTTACCAAATGAACGTCGAGAATTGATGTAGGCACCCTGTTAAATGTGCAGAGCATGTGAGTAAATTAAATTAAAAAATTATATTATGTTAAAAAATTGTACCTATGTTAAAAAATTAAACGTATTAGCAAATGGGTGCATTAGCGCTACTTTGCAGTTCTAGAGTACCTATACGAGTTACTAAATTTAGTTTAACCAGGCATGGGCGTAGCCAGGTGGGGCATTGGGGGCACATGCCCCCCCCAAAATTTTTCAGAAATATTGTTGATTTTTCTGTTGCAATAATGTGTGTCCAGAAAACTGAGTTCAAAAAGGCAAAAACTTCAAAATTTTCCGGCGCTTCGCGCCGAGTCATTATTATTTATTGTTACATAGATCCAATGAATTTGAAAGCTTGAATTAGTTAAAATAATCCAGCACTTACTTCACATCACTTTAGTAATTTAATATACCTACTATTTGTGCGTTGAATGAAACTGCGCATGCTTGCTGAGCAAAATAGTAAAAGTGCGAAAATGATTGTGTACCAGTTTGTCTTTCTCTGCTTTGTTTGTTTTTTGTGTACCAGGTTGTCTATTCTTTGCTTTCTTTCTTTACAAGGACACATAATCTTATTTTAAATGAAAAGAATGGCCAAATTTTCTTATGTTTCTGCGCATTTCCTTTTTCCTGAACTGCATCCTGTTAATAAGATTGGGGTGCATTCCTACCGCATAGGTCACTTCCGCCGCATAGTCCACTTCCGCCGCATATTACAGTTCCGCCGCATATTACGGAATAATTGCTATATGCGCAACGATTCGCTAAAGTGAGGGGGAAGGCGGACCCAACATAAAATGGTCTTATTTCTTGTAAATTTCGCTGAGATAGTCGGTAAAAACTGCATTATCCTACATTTTTCAACGCAAGGTCATAAAATAGGTACTTTTCAATAATTTTCTACTATATTGGCTGTAAAACGTGTCATCTTTAGCCACATTTAAGGTAATTTATGGTAAATATTCTCAAGATGCGAACCACCTACATTTTTAAGGTTTTCTTATATAAAAATGCAATTTTCTCCCCAGGCAAATTCGTACTAGCTTCAATAAATTTAGTCTCATCAATACGAATATATAAGGGGATTCAGTCATATCCCACGTATCCTCATACTTTTCTGCGTTATATATTCATGTGTGATTGTATAGTGAACGCAAAATAAATTTTTCGACAAAGAAAAGCTCATTTAAAATTCAATTTTTAACAATGAATGCGTGGTAAAATTTTGCCTTACCTCATTAATTGATTGAAGTTTACAGGATGATCCAGAAAGTAACTGCTTATCCAACGCTGCATAATATGCCTTTATGAATATCAAATAGCAACCTAATAACTAAACTCAGTTATCTAAGTCGGACATTTTATTCTTTACTAATAAACTTTTATTACATTTTGTAGTCGGACATTTTATTTTTTACTTAAAAACTTATATTACATTTTGTTTAATTAAACGGAAACTATTTAAGTTCTATGTTTCAAATGCTATATTACTCTGCTCTAAAATGCACTCTGTGTAATTAATTAATAACAATTGCGACTGTTCCGTACTACTAAGCGGCGGAAGTGAACTATGCGGTGGAAGTGCATCCGACCTGTTAATAAGAAGGCCACAAATGGGCCTGAAAACGGTAAGAACAAAATTTTCATTGATACATTTTTCTACATCTTATTGGCAGCGACTCGTTGCTCCGCTAAGTACATACTTAGCAGAGGTCGAAAAACGCATTCCAGCCCAGAAGTTTTGTGCAATGTAGGAGTTCACCGATTTTAAGTGTTTTTGGGCTTGATTCAGAACCGAGATTTGGCCGATTTTGCGAAAATTTTAATGTCACTATTTAATATAAAGATGCTATTTTACAAAATTTTCCGGGACTCTGCCCCGGAGGACCCCGCTGGGAACGCTTGAGCGCGCCACCCCAGACCCCCCGCAGCCGTAAAATCTCGTTGTACATGTGCAACGAGATTTTAGGGAAAACAATCCAGGTAAAAGGGTTAGGAATTTCTAAAAATTTCCGGCGTTTCGCGCCGGCATTAATTTGTCTGTTTTGTATGATTTAAGCGGTATAAATTGAATTTAAAGTGCAAAATGTAAAAAATTTCCCGGTGCATAGCGCCGCCAGTTACTGTTCTTTCTTTTTGTAAAGCTCCAGCATTGCGTTTAAAAGCGTGAATCATTCAAAATATCTTCAGACAAACTTAGTTATTCGCACTTTTCTAGTTAGATAGCTTGAACTGTCAAAGTTGTTTTGTACAAATTTGATAATTTTCTGCTCTGTCAGACTATTAGTATTAACAGAGCTACAAAATGTTAGGGGCGGTAAAAAATGACTAAATTTCTTGACGCTTTGCGCCACTTATGATTTCCGAATTGTTTGTCAATAGAAAGGCCGTTAATTCTACATAAAAACAATAGAAATTCAAAAAAATTTTGGTACTTCGCGCCGCTTTACACTTTTTGTATTTTTGATCGTCAGAAACCCATAAATTAGCTAGGCTACGCTATTAAAGGTCGAAAAACTCAGTTTTACTATATATAACGTCACTGGCATTCAATGCAAAAGTAGCCTTGAGAAATTTTTGTTCATGCCCCCCCGTACCAAAATCCTGGCTACGCCACCAGGTAAATAATGAATTCCATTTGCAAATCATCATAGGCACTATTTATAAGAATTTTTCTCGACAGTTTAGCTAACTAATTATGATAGCTAGTCCATGTACTCAATGGCGGATCCGTGATTTTTATAAGATGAGCGGTAGTATTTTTTCGCCGTTCTACGTTGCATCCATACGGCAGCAATCAAATTGGGGGGGGGGCGGTAGGGTCTGATGAGGCGAAATTGTCAATAGCACCGAAAATTTAATTTTGTGGGTTTATCAATTTCGGGGGTCCGCCGGATTCAGGAGGTAAGAACAGATTTCTAGACCCCTATGCATGACGGTCACACACTTACTTCTTTTTATTCAAAATGGTTTCTGAAGCAAGATTTTTCCAAAAACTTCAAAATATCAAGCAACTTTGTGCAAAAGGAGTAGTTTAGAAAAAATCAAAATATAGTGAAAATCTAGCGCAAAGCGCCGGAAAATTTGTAAAATTTAGGGAAAAGAATGGCTAGATATTTGAATTACGGCTTCATTTGTACACTTGGAGCATGCAATAAATCAAAGCATTTGACGTCCAACAATTTTATGCTGCGTATGGTCCAGAAATCGTTTCAGAAAATTTGAAAATGAGGAATTACGCCAAACGATGGTCAGAATCAGTATAATTTTTAAACTAAATCTTTGCTGCGCCCAAAAAAGTACATTTCTGGTGTAAAGAATAGGCTGCTTTATAGACTATAAAGAAGTATAGGTAGGTAATGTATCCATTCATAGGCTAATGTTGAACTTAATCCGTTTCACACAAGTTATAGGTCATAAATTTTAAAACGATGTTCAACAATAAGCTGACAGATTGCGATTATTGCATTGATCTATAATTATCGTAAGCCTCGGCTTAATGTCGATGACAAGTTTTAAAATTTATGCATGAAATTATGTGAAACAGACTACAATGTATGAATTTGCTTGGCAGACCAATTTCTTTATTAATGCAAAATCCGATTCCTTCATCGCTCGACTTACCACTTATATAAAATTTACTGCCTATTTCGTCGAGCAAGGGAAAAGCCGAGTGTTACAGTAATAAGAAAATTAGTTTTCCGCTTGAATTCATTAACCATTGGTTAAGAAATACATATAGTATATCCGACGCGAAGCGCCGAAATGGCTGTAAATATATAGCAGATAGGAATTTATTTTTTGATTCGTCCACTATTTCGGGCCGACAGGAAGGGCGAT
Organism: Mermis nigrescens; assembly: GCA_036768485.1. NCBI lineage: Eukaryota > Metazoa > Nematoda > Enoplea > Mermithida > Mermithidae > Mermis > Mermis nigrescens. Next base: position 989,436 of record JAVLUZ010000658.1, read on the forward strand.
TGACCTCGCTCCCTTTAAATTTGCTCTTACGCATAAGGTTTTGTAAAAATATACTACAAGTTGCCACCAATATCAAGCATAAAGTTATATCGCTACTATGATTTTTAGTGAATTGCCTGTAACTGTAGGTTAAAAAAAATACTCAACGTACGCAGGTTAAGTCCCGCCCCCTCATTTTGGGGGATTTTTGAGGCCGTGGAGGCATTTTTTAGCAATTGAGGTTTTTTCGCGCCTACGCTTGACTATTGGTTATTGTTTTTTTCAGGCACTTTGAGGTTAAAATTGTGGTTTTTTTGACGAGCATTTGGCAACCCAGTTAAACGAACGACGCCGCATACCACACATACCACTAGTGATCGACCGGGGCGACTTTTTTGGCCGGGGCCGGAGGCCGGGGCTGGCCGGGGTCAGACAAGGAAAATATTATTGCATGACACATACTTGAGGTAGGGGCATAGGAAGAGAAATAATGAGCGACTGCTCTATTCAGTAGTAAATGGCAAGCGCAAAGTTAGGTGAGCCTTTTCATATCAAGTTTTATTACTATTTATGTCACAATAAACAAATTTAGTCCAGTGTTTCATTGCCTGAATCTAGTGATCGACCGGGGCCCCGGCCCCGGTAATCCCCGGCCATTTTTCAGCATCCCCGGCCCCGGCCGGGGTAAGGTTAAAAAATGGCCGGGGCCGGGAAAAAATTTAGTGTAATTCGTATTTTGTACAGGCTGTGATACTAACACTTATTTATGAATGAGCAAGTGTTAATTTTGAGAACTGTACTGATTAGACCATATGTATACTTACTTAGTCCTTGTTATAACTTTGCTACTGTGTATAAATGAGCTTTTAATGAAATAAAATTCAGGAAAATTAAATTCCTTTAATAAAATTCAGGAAAATCTGCATGTTTTCGATTCCTCCACTTGACTTATTTAAACTAAATGCTGCTTTTTAACTCATTCATTCATAGCTATGGCTAAAAGATTTAGAGTTGACAAATACGTTTTTATTTCTAGTTGGAAATTGTACGTTTTCAAGGAACTATTTCTACAAAAAACACTTTTACATTCAATTGAATGGAAACCGCGTGCTTTGAGACGCGTTTCTTGTGTAATAGTTATAAGGACGAAGGTTAATCATAAGCGAATGTAAACTACGCTGCAGAATTGCGTCCGATCCGGTAAACTAAATATGTCTCAAATAGTTTCCTAAGTTCCAGGGTTGAGGGAGGGGTGAAATCCCAAATTGGAGGACCAGAAAATTAAGTGGTGGACTATTATTAGCCGACTCTATTTTGTTGTACGAGCTTCTTGTGCTTGTACAAAGATCTCTGAAAAGGTCTTTGTATGAGCTAACAAATTTTTGTAGCTATCTTATATAAATATATTTTAAAACATACACAATTTCGCATACTATCAGTATATATGTGACACTGTTTTTTTGTAAAATGTACCTTTGTATATATAAATATATATATATATATATATATATATATATATATATATATATATATATATATATATATATATATATATATATATATATATATATATATATATACATGAACAAATATGGTACCCAAAAGTCTTTCTACATTTTGTACCACTGTTTTTTTTGTGCACGGTCCGTTTGTGCATGTACAAAGATGGTCCCCCAAAAGTCTTTGTACAGTTTGTACACACAAATTTTTGGTTACTAAAATATGGTACAGTAGCGATTTTAGTGTGGCAAAACAGGGTCTTCTGACTTTTGATTGTATATTTTAGCTAATTTCTGGGTTTCTAACGCCAAAAATTACTAAAATTGTCTCAAAACGGCGCAAAGCGCCTAAAAATTTGACATTTTTCCATTCTAAATATAAATTTTGCCATTTTAAAGATATATAGGACAGACAATTTTTCATATCGGAGCAAAGCGCCGAAAATTTTTTGGAATTTTACAGATTTTATTTTCCCAAAAATCTTTATACATGTACAAAGATAGTCCTGAAAAGTCTTTGTATATCGGGAAAAATCTTTGGCGAATACAAAAAAGCACTGTTTTGTACATGCAAATTTTTGTATACTTTAATATGGTACAGTAACGATTTCAGTGTGATAGAACAGTTTTTCGACCTTTAGTAGTGTATTTGGCTAATTTTTGGGTTTCTGAATATTTGTCGTTTTTCCATTTTTCCATTCTAAGCGCAGTGTTGCTTATTACCAGATTTAATTCGCGTATTACAATTTTTGTAACACTTCTGATTTTGTAGTATATACAAGTTGTTTTAGCTTCCTCAGTCGAAATTTATGTGTGAAATCCATCAAAAGCTCATGAAAATTTCGGCATTTCGCGCCGAACTAATATTATCAACTAAATTCAGGCCGAATTATCACATTTAGAAGCACGATCTTTTTGTATTCAGCGAAGATTTTTGCTGATGTACAAAGACGTTTCAGCACCGTCTTTGTACATGTACAAAGATTTTCGAAGAACAAAAATTGTAAATAGGTGTAGAATTCCTTATTGCAAATTCTACCATTTTAAAGATTTTCAGGGGGTAAGCGGCTGCAAAAATGGAGCCGCTTACCCCCTTCCCATGAAAATGGCCGAGAAATACACATGTGACAGGGGGTTTGGGTCACCCCCATCCACGCTTTGAAGCCCCGAACTTCCTTGAAAGTCAGAAAATATTTCACTACCCTCCCCATTTTTTGGCGAAAACCTGCGCTTTTTTGGCTATTTTTATGTGTTTTCACCATTTTTGATCTAGTCGTTAACCCCCTCCTTTTAAAAATGGCGAGTGACCCCTACCCTAGATTTCCAGCTGTTACATGTATGCTGAGGGACCCTCATAAAATTTTAAGCAATTACATGCATGTTTTATAGTGATAGTTTATCTATTTACTCTAGCTCACATTCTAAAATAATGTATCACTTCGTGAAATTCTTATAGTTAGGTACACTTTTGCCATACTAAAAAATTGAGTTCAAAAAATTCAAAAGGTTTTCACCAAAAATCGTCTGACAGTGACCTGTGTCTTGGACCCTGAGGGGGTAATACCCCTCCCCCTTATGGGAATGTGTGATGTCTCATTTATTACATCCAATACCTATTGCATCCAATCGCTACAGCAGCAGTAGCAGTAGCGAAGATTCAAATGATATAGTGTGCTAATAGCAGCGACATAGACTTGATTGATGATTCGGACAATGAAAAACTGGACTAAATTTGTTTCTTGTGACATAAATAGTCATGAAACTTGATATGAAAAGGCGCACCTAACTTTGCGGTTGCCATTGACTACTGAATGGAGCAGTTGCTCATTACTACTTTTCCTATGCTCACCCCATATATGTGTCATGCAATAATATTTTCCTTGTCTGACCCCGGCCAGCCCCGACCCCGGCCCCGGCCCCAGCCCCGGCCCCCGGCCCTGGCCAAAAAAGTCGCCCCGGTCGATCACTACCTGAATCATCAATAAATTCTATGTTGCTGCTATGAGCACATTCTATATCATTTGAATCTTTGCTACTGCTACTGCTGCTGTAGCGATTGGCAGAATAGGTATTGTATGTAATAAGTGAGACATCACATAGTCCCATAGGGGTGAAGGGGGTATTATTACTCCCCTCAGGGTCCACTGTCACACGATTTTTAGTGAAAACCTTTTGAATTTTTTGAACTTAATTTTTCAGTATGGCAAAAGTGTACCTAACTATTAGAATTTCACGAAGTGATGCAGTATTTTTGAATGTGATCAAGAGTAAATAATAATAATAATAATAATAATAATAATAATAATAATAATAATAATAATACAAATTTTATTGCAAAGTCAATGAAACAGGTAAAATACACATAAACACGGCAAAATACGAAGAATAAATAATCATCGCTAGTTTCACTGGCTGCAATAGCTCCATGATACATTAAAGCATACTGGTTGGAGCCGAAATTTTTGACTTGAGGTAATCTTTAACCCTGGTCTGAAAGATATTTGCCGAAGAAGAACAAATAATCGCATCTGGGAGAGAATTCCATAGATATAGGACTCTATTTGGAAAAGAGTATTTTTTAACATCTAAACGAAATTTTTCACCTTTAACTTTTGAACTATTAACAGCTCGAGTTTTAGATGACTGTGTAAGTGTGAAAAATCATCAGGATCAATTTTTATATATCCATTGAAAATTTTATATATCATAGATAAATCAAAAACAACTCTACGAAATTCCAGAGAGTCTAATTCTAAAATCTGAAGCCGATATTCATATGGTATACCACTAAATTTAAGAATACGTTTGGTAAAATATTTTTGAACTTTTTCTATATTTTTTATATCACATTTCTTATATGGATTCCAAATAGTTGTATTAAATTCTAAAAGGGGACGAATAAATTGCTTGAAAGCTAAAATTAATGCTTCTGTATTCTTAATCTGAAATGATCGAAAAATAAGTGATAATCGAAAGTAAGCGTTTTTGACTATATTTTTTATATGAGGAGAAAAATTCAAAGTTTCATTTAAAGTAATACCTAAATCCCGAACCCCAATATTAGCAGGAAGAAGTTTTTTATCAGTTATAAAATAATCAAAGCGAGGATTATTATGACCAAAGTAAAGGACTTGACATTTAGATACTGATAGGGGTAATTGCCATAACTCAGACCATTTGATAATATCAGTAAGCAGTTTTTGTAAAAGAAAAAAATCCACTGATTCAGCATATATTTTATTATCATCCGCGAAAAGCATAATTTTTGTTTTTTCACTAATGCAAAGGTTTGTAATATCATTAATGTAAAGTAAGAATAAAACAGGTCCCAGGACACTCCCCTGTGGAACACCATTAAGTACATTTCCCGGTAGTGAGACTGTATTATCAAGCTTAACACGAGTACGATTAGTCAAAAAATCATGAATCCATTTTATGAGATTATCACAGAGTCCATACTAAAATAATTAAAAAATTAACTTTGAACTTGAAACGGAATCAAAAGCTTTCTGAAAGTCCAAATAAATAGGATCGATTGTATCTTTATTATCTAAATTTTTGATAATATAATCAGTGTAACAAAGTAGCTGTGATTCACATGATTTTTTCGGTAAAAAGCCAAATTGGTATTTTGATAAGAGATTGTAATGCAAGATATACGTCATGATTTTATCTTTGATTATATTCTCCAATAATCGGCATGAAACACAAGTAAGTGAAACAGGTCTATAGTTATCAGGTGAAGCGGGGTCATTTTTTAAAAATGGGTACTACAAGAGCATGCTTCCAGATTTTAGGTAACTTAGAAGTTAAAAGAGATATTGAAAATATCTTTTTTAATGGATTTACTAAAGAATAAGCCAGTTTTTTAAACAAAATTGGTGGAAGATTGTCAGGTCCAACTGAAAAAGACGATTTCAATTTCTTAATAGATTTTAAAACTGATACATCATTAATATAATCGATAAAAGTCAAATTTAATTTGCTAGATACATTAATATCAATATTGTCAGGACAAAAACCATTATCAATAGTGAAAACTGAGCAAAAATGTTTATTAAGTAATTCCGCTTTTGCATAAGAATCGAATTGAAAAATATTGTTACTATCTTTTAGAGGCGGAACAGACTTGATTGTTTTAGTTTAACTCTTTACATACGAGTAAAATTGTTTCAAATTACCATTTTTGATGAGATTTTTTCACAAAGTTCAATTTCTTTATGAACAGCAGCAGTATATTTATGAGAAGCAGTGCGATAATTAAGTTTGTTGGCAATAGATTTATGTTTTTTGCATTTTCGCCACATGTAATATTTGTGTTTGAGTGATTTTCGGATCTCCTTAGAACGTCTCTTACCGATAGTTTTTTTGAAGGGTAAAAGCATTCAATACCAAAATGAATTATGGACAAAAACTTATCATAGAAGTCATTAACTGTAATACAATCAAAAAATACTTGTTCCCAGAAAATGCTGTCAAGAAATAAGGCAAAATCATTGTAATTACCAGATGAATAATTTCTGACAGGAGATTCTTGTTTCCTGTTTGAATCGAGCATTAAACAAAAATCAATCTGATTATGATCACATGAATCCGTGAATGGGGGTAAAACATTAATATTAAAGCAAATATTTTCACAATTAGTAAAAATTAGGTCAATTAAATTATTATCTCGAGTGGACTCAGTAATGAGCTGTTTTAAACCTAGCTTACTTATTGTATTCCAAAATATCCGACTTAACTTATCAGTAGGAATATCTCCTTTTGCCCAGTTTATGTTTGGAAGATTAAAATCACCAAGTAAAACGACTGGGTATGAAACATCAGTACTCCAAATAATGAAATCATTATATAATTTCATTACTTGCAAATCTGTATTAGGAGGTCTATAAATCAAAACTATTCTGAAATAATTTGTCGTATTTCTAAAATCTAGAACTATAGCCTCGCAATTATTAAATTCCTCTGGTAATAATATTTTTGTTGCATTTATTTCTTTTTTCACTATAATACATACTCCACCACCCAAAGTTTTTTCTCGATCTTTTCTAAAAACGTTAAAATAATTTGTGTTAAAAATATTACAATCAGGAATTTCGCTTTTTAGCCAAGTTTCACAAAAACACATCAAATCATAATCTATTTCAATTTTCTTAAGAAAATCCAATTTGTTTTTTAAACTTCTAGCATTGATCAAGGCACATTTAGTCACATGGCATTCCTTGCAGCCAGCCTCATGTTATATATTAAGACTCGAAACAGAGCCTTGAGAAAATTTTTTTATAGACAATGAATAATAATCGATAAATAAGTTTTGCTCGTTTTTAGAACGTCTATCGCGCAATTCAGACTGCAACTCACGTGCCTTAACACGTTGCTGGTAAGACAGATCGGACCGAGCCCATAACCGTCGCTTGTTCCCATCATTGTCGAAGGTTGTTCGACCAGCACGGTTGATAAATAAAAAGGGGTAATTGATAAAGATAAACTATAACTATAAAACATGCATTTAATCGCTCAAAATTTTATGAGGGTTCCTCAGTATATATGTGCGTAACGGTTGGAAATCTCGGATCTAAAAAATAAATAAAAAATATCTAAAAAAAATCCCTGAACCCTTTTAGAAGGAGGAGGTTAGTTGACTCCAATTTTAGATCAAAAATGGTAAAAACACGTAAAAATAGCCAAAAAAGCGCAAATTTTCGCCAAAAATGGGGGAGGGTGGTTAAATATTTTCTGACTTTCAAGGAAATTCAGGGCTTCAAAGAGTGGATGGGGGATGGCCCAAACCCCTGTTACATGTATATTTCTCGGCCATCTTCAGGGGGAGGGGATAAGCGGCTTCAGCCACTCAGGCGCGGATCCACAGTGGAGTGCGGGGGGCGCCACCCCCCAAACCCTTTTTGAAAATTTTTTGAGCAGCAGATATACGTTGAAATGCGCCTAAAATTGAGCTAAAAACGCCAAAACGTCGGAAATTTTCGGCGCTTCGCGCCGGAATGAGTTATTGTGTGTTATATATTTATCTTTATAATGGCAGGAATCGCATTTCAAAAGGAAAAGTGTCAAATTTTTCGGCGCTTCGCGCCGTTTTAAGACAATTCTTAGTAATTTTTGCACTTAGAGACCCAAAAATTAGCTGAAATACACTACCAAAAGTCGAACAACTCTGTTTTTACCACACTAAAATCGCTACTGTACCATATTACAGCACCCAAAATTTGTGTGTACAAAATGTACAAAGATTTTTGGAAGGACAAAAACTGTAAAAAGGTGTAAAATTCCCAAAAATTTTCGTCGCTTAGCGCCAAAATGAGTAATTGTTTGTCCTACATATCTTTAAATGGCAGAATTTGCATTTAGAATGGTAAAATGTCAAATTTTTCTGAGACAATTTTTAGTAATTTTTGGTGTCAGAAACCCCGAAATTAGCTAAAATACACTACCAAAGATCGAAAACCCTGTTTTACCACACTAAAGTCGCTACTGTACTATATTATAGTACACAAAAATTTGCATGTACAAAATGTACAAATACTTTTGGATACCATCTTTGTTCATGTACATTGTACAAAAAACACTGTTGACTGCATGCCGGTCTCAGGTCACATACTGGTAGTATGCAAAAATGTGTATGTTTAAAAATATATTTATTATAATATAGACACAAAAATTCGTTAGCTCATTCAAAGAACTTTTCTGAGATCTTTGTACAAGCACAAAGAAGCTCGTACAAAAAAATAGTGTCGGCTAATAATAGTACACCACTTAATTTACTGGTCCCCCAATTTGGGATTCCACCCCTCCCTCAACTGAGGACCTTGGAAAACTATTCGAGACATATTTAGTGTATCGGATCGAACGCGATTCTGCAGCGTAGTTTACATTCGCCTATAATTAACTTCCGTCCTAATAACTATAACACAAGAAGCGCGTTTTGAAGCAGGCGGTTCCTATTCAATTAAATGTAGAAGTGTCTTTTGTAAAAATATTTTTTTGAAAACGTACAACTTCCAACTAGAAATAGAACGTATTTGTCAACTCTAGATCTTTTAGCCACTAGCTATGAATGAATGAGATAAAAGTAGCACTTGGTTTAATAAGTTAAACGGAGGAATTGAAAACATGCAGATTTTCCTGAACCATTTATTCAGTAAAAGCACAGTAGCAAAGTTATTACAAGGACTAAGTAAGTATATGTACATATGGTCGAATCAGTACAGTTCTCAAAATTAACACTTGCCCATTGATAAATAACTGGCAGTATCACAGCCTGTGTAAAATACTAATTACACTTAATTTTTCCCGGCCCCGGCCATTTTTTGACCTTGCCCCGGCCGGGGCCGGGGATGCCGAAAAATGGCCGGGGATTGCCAGGGCCGGGGCCGGGGCCCCGGTCGATCACTACATACCACCACCACCACCACCACCACTAAGTAACCACCAGACCGGTCCATAGGTGCACAAGGTCAGGGTCGGCAGGGAGGGTGAAATCCAAAAAATGCAAAACAGTAAATTTAACATTCACGATTTTTTTTGCTGTTTTAACGATCAAAATGATAGAATAGCCCCTAAAACATTTTAAAAGCATTTTTAGTCCACCCACTTTGACTGGATTATATCATTTAAACACTGAAAAAAAGTTTTTGGGCGCTTTTTGAGTAGCACTTAAAAGTTTTTACTGCTTTTGATAAAGTACGAAGCTAGAGGAAAAGGGTAGAAATTTCAAATTTGTCTATTTTTCAGCAGATGATAAACTCAATGAACTGTGTTGTTTTGTTGCATGCTTTGCCATGCATGGCAACGATTTTTTAGCATCAAATCACAAGAACGGCACTTCTCGCCAATTTATTTTATTTTTTTGACGAAAATTTTGAGCTTGAAAATAGAAAATGGTTAAAATCCGGAAAGGAAAAATGGATATGAAAAAATGGAAAACGCTTCAGAATCTGGAAACAGAAAATGGAAATGGAAAAACGGAAAATTGGTTAAATCTTGTAAAAGGAAATGGATAAATAAGTAAAAGTCTAAATTTGGTTGATTGAAATAGAAAAAGGAAACAAAAAATGAAAATTTTTATTCTCAAATATTTGGAGTAATTTCAGAATATAATCTAAAACAAAACTGTGGAAAATTCCTGAAACATGTCCTAAAAACAAATTTTTCAGATAGGTAACCGTAAAACAAAGCGCGGAAGAAAATTTTGATGGAAAACCAACAATTACTGCTCGAAACATTCTAGGTTTGCATGAAAATACCCCACTTTCGACACATTTGCGGAAATAGGCGAAATTTTCCGACTAAGAATTGCCTTTTTGGGCTTCTTCGACACGCTGAGCACGACTATGAAAATAATTTTGCGAAAAAATATGTTTCTGGCTGTTTGTCGACCTAAGCGGGAGTATGTCGACCCAAGCGGGAATAAATCGACCTAAGCATGTTTAAAGCTTATCACATCTAAACGAAGCCTAAGTTTAAGAATTATGAGGTAAAACCAGCGAATTAAGAGTTAGTGTAAAAGCTGTCTATACGTTAGCATTGAAAAATGCAACGATTGAAGTCCTGCAGCTCTTCCAATACTAGGTCTTTTTCGATCAAATATCGTTCCCGCGGTTTTTCTTGAGGAACCCTACAAGCTAAAGGCAGTTTAAATTGATTTCCAATTGAAATGCGAATTTTTCATTTAGACCTTGTTCTAAAGTTTAGCCAAATTTTTTCACGCGAAATCGTTCTTTTGTGAAAGCTTAAATCAGTGATCGTACGGGGTCAGATTTTCATCCCCGATCGGGGTCGGGGTCGGGGCTGAAAAACCCCGGTTTTTGGGGTCGGGGTCGGGGTCGGGGTTGAAGATTAACAATTCGCATTGCATGATTACATACCAATTTGAAAAGGATAAAAACGATACCTTCACTTGTTTGTAGAGCATACTAATGAAGCTGGTTATGTTCAACATTTTATTTTCATTCCAAGTTCAAACATGGTTTTAGCAATTTAGCATTACTTTCAATTTTAATCACTAATCGCTCTCGCTTTTTCGTATTCTTCCGCAGTTTTTTCATAACGGTTTTCTATGGCGCACTGATTGTAGAGGAGCCAATGGCGCGAAGCGCCGAAAATTTTCGAAATTTTTACCGTTTTCATGTAGAATTTACGCCTTTTTATTGACAAACAGTTCGGAAATAATAAGTGGCGCAAAGCATCAAGAAATTCAGTCATATTTTACCGCCCTAAGACAATAATCGGCGGTGCTAAGCGCAGGAAAATTTTGACGTTTTTACTCTTTAACCTCAATTTATACCGCTTAAATTATACAGAAGAGATAAACTAATTAATTTTTAAAAATTCCTGATCCTTTTACCTTTTCTGTCCTCCTAAAAATCTCTTTCAACATGTAGAACGAGATTGTACGGCTGGGGGTCTGGGGTGGCGCGCTCAAGCGCCCCCAGCGAGGTCCAGAGCAGAACCCCCGAAAATTTTGTAAAAAAGCTCTCTAATTTTTAATAAGTAAAGTTAAAATTTTCGCAAATTGACAAAATCTCGGTTCTGAATTAAGTCCAAAAAAACTTAAAATTGATGAACACCTACACTGCACAAAACTTCTGAGCTGGAATGCGTTTTTCGACCTCTGCTAAGTATGTAGCGCAGCAACGGCTCGCAACCAATAAGTCATTGAAAGATGTATCAATGAGAATTTTGTTCTTACCATTTTCAGGCTAATTTGTGGCCTTCTTATTAACTAGTTCAGAAAACAGAAAATGCGCAAAAACACATGAAAATTTTGCCTTTCCTTTCATTTAAAATAGAATTATGTGTCCTTGTAAAGAAAGATAAACAAAGCAGAGAATAGACAAATCGGTATGCAAACATTTTCGCACTTTTACTATTGTGTTCAACAAGCATGTGCAGTTTTATTCAATGAACTAATAGTGCATTAAATCACTAAAGTGCTGCGAAGTGCTGGATTATTTTAACAGATTCAAGCTTTTAAATTCATTGGATCTGTATAACAATAAATAATAATGACTCGGCGCGAAGCGCCGGAAAATTTTGACGTTTGTGCCTTTTTAAACTCAATGTTCTGGACACATTGCGCCAGAAAAATCAACATAATTTCTGAAAATTCCGGGGGCATGTGCCTCCATTCCCCCCGGCTACGCCTATGATTCCGCAGTAATGTCGGCGCACTTCATGATGGAAAATATGCGAACATGTATGTACGTCTTAACAACATGGCGACCAGGCGTACTTTTTATGAAATATCGCGAGTGTCGAGTTTAACATGTTAATTTTGCTGGTGAATGAATCGCCCTTGTTCCGAATTTATTTGCTATTTATACAATTCTTCTATGTACCAACAAATAAAATGCTGTATTTCACCCCGAAAAAAGGTTAAACCCCGACTCGAAAAATCATGCCCCCGGTCGGGGGTCGGGGTCGGGGTTTAGGCCGGGGTTTTTCGGGGTCGGGGTCGGGGTCCCCGTACGATCACTGGCTTAAATTAGTTATATTCATTATCAATTTAATTATTATTATTAATTTAAATATTTATTATTAAAATAAAAATTGAAATTAAATTCTTATTAAGTTATCTGTATCTACCTATTCATGAAAGTTTCGATGTCTCTAGTTGAAATTAGCATTCATGATTAAGATAGAGAATCGCCAAAAAATGGAAAAATGAGTACCTAAATCTGAAAAATGTATTTCATAAAATTTGTAAAATTTATAATTTTTGCTTTTAAAAGGAAAATGGTCCTGCATGAAAGAGGTGAAATCAGTCCACATTTGTATTTATTGTTGTCTTTCTCTATGACATGTTAGCGCTGCGTTTATCTGAATTAATTATTACCTAATATTATTCATTATTATATCCAAGATGGAAAATGGGTAGGGTAAATGGCCTAACTCTCATCTAATTTTGCTTTGATGCTTGCATGCTCGTTGAAGAACAAGGTCTACGCTCTTGCACTAAATCGGCCAATAGAATGAATTTCTGAGCAGAAAATTTAAAAATTGGAAATTTCGTTATTGATTGATTTGGAAGCTATTATAGTTTTTTAAAAACTTGCTCGATTATCGCAGATTCAATTAAAAGTGCTTTTAGGTGATAGATTTCTTGAAGAGAAAGCTTGAAAAAGTGATTTGATGAAAACAGTTTCAGTATTCATGTAGCTACAGAAGTTTAAGTTTGGAATTCTTAAACGTTAAAGTATATTCAAGTAGATTTTGCTTGTACTATAAATTCGCGTCATTTAAATTATTATTATTATTATTATTATCATGAGACCTACACTTATTTTAGGTGCTTTAAGCTTGAAAAGAGGCTTAGGCCGGCATACCCCCGCTTAGATCGACATAAACTACATAAATCGACTTAAACGCTTGCTTGTAAAATTTGCAAAAAAGTTATGGTTTTCATTCAAAAGCTTTTCCGTGCTTCTTAAGGTTTACTTTGTGCGAAATTCATTTTAAATCTAAGTTGCGGCGATTTTAGAATGTTTTTGTTAAAACCAGATTCTAAAATTACACCAAGGCCGGAAAGCTTGACCACAATGTGCCTCCTCGCTCGCTTTGCTCGCTTTTTGGGAAGATGGTGGCTAGCATACATGGACAAAGGCCGGTCTTCCCATTGATACCGGCTGCCCAATTATTTGGCTGGTTGTCCTTGTACTAAATGGTTGCTTCGTTGGTTGATTGGTTGCTAAGTGGTTAATTGGTCAATTATTGATTGTTTAACTGATTGTTGTTTAGTCATTGTGTGATTGGTTGATTAGCTGATTTTAAATGGTTTTCACGTACTTTCCTGGATTTATTCCATTTTCTAGTTGATTGACTGATTTTAGAGTCATTTTTGTGAAATTGCATAATTTTTCTTCTATTTGTTCAGAATTTCTAAATTTTTCATTGATATCGGCAGCTCTTCACATTGATGCCGACCCGATTCCCATTGAGACCGGGTTGAATGAAGTTGCACGGTTTGTCCATGTATGGTGGCAGGGCTAACCGGGGTTTTGTACACCAGCTCAGGGTTATGGATACGCACACAACTAGGCCTAAGCATAAATTTATGAACGATTGAAAACGTTTATCAACCTCATATGGCTTCTAAGCATACTCTTAAAATGAAACATGCATGATCGACCATAAAAGACATGCTTAGTGTAGGTGATATGAGAAAAAATGAGAATACAGTCTTTAAATGGCTACAAATTTCCACGTAATTGCGGCCCAATCAGAATTTTTATTTTTTCGAGTCAACAAAAACATGTTTCATTTGAATCTTTTGAAATAGGTATAGCTAAAATTCATAATTTTATTTTTCCCTTTGGTTTGGAGAAATTCAATTTTCAAATGACAGTAATTTTCGAGTATCTTTTTCCGACGAATACCTAATTTTTGACGATAAATCAGACCGATCTGAGGATTATCTTGTCTACCCGTTGATCTTTAGTTTTGCTAATTAAAAATGGATTTAAAAAGCACTCTAAATGTTATAATAACAGAAAATATATACCATAATTCACAGTATCTGACCGATTTCAAACGCTTTTGCGAAATAGTTCAGTCCACTGTTTTTTTTTGTACGAGCCTCTTTGTACATGTACAAAGATCTCCGGAAAAGTCTTTGTACGAGCAAACATTTTTTTGTACATATAACGTATAGATATGCAATTGAATGTACACATTTTTACATACTACTAGATTGTTATCTGTGACCCGCACGCTTCGCAAAAGGTATAACTTTGTCCTAAATTCAGCTGGTTATATTAGTCGGCCCGAAACGCCAAAATTTTCATGCGTCTTAGATTGAAATCACACATAAAATTCGACTCAGCAAGTTAAAATGACTTGTGTTACACAATTATAAATAATAAGCGGTTGCAATGTGCTGATTGAATCTCATAATAGACACCAATTTGCTTATGAATTTAATGCAACGCAAAGGTAAGAGAGTCACTTTTATCTTCAAACGGCAGAAAACAGTGGTTGTTTAATAGTTCTTTTTTCTGCATAAAATCTTTATAAAACAGTGGAAATAGATGTAAAAGATGCTTCAATCTGTACAAAGATGCTTACAGATAGATTTTGGAGTGTTAAATGCCCGCGCTTGGAACTAAATAGAATGTAATTATGATACTCGGCGCGAAACGCCGAAAATTTTTAGAAATTTTGCTAAATAATACTCTAAAAAACGTTAAAATTACTATTACTTTGCCCCAAAAAGTCTTTGTACATTGTACAAAGATGGCTCCGAAAATCTTTGTACGAGCCTCAAAATCTTTGTCTCATACAAAAAAAACAGTGGTTCAGTCGCTAGTATTTGGCTCTAGGTTTCCATCATTTTTCCGCAAAAAGTTTTCTTTTTCTTTGGCGCTCAAGTAAGGCCCTAAACCCCACGTCTCTGGCCTATACCTCGTGCCTATTATAAAACTAATTTGCGTTTTTGTGTTTTTGAATTGCGCTTTAGGAAAACTTGACTTATGAATTATTTCCCGTTCTTAGAATTCGAGCATGCGATATAAGGAAGAGCTAATTGATCTCTGTGCACAGTTACGAGGAGAAAAGTTGATAGTTTCTTCAGAACAAGAACAGCTGCACAAGTTGGACACAGACGTCGCCCAGAAACTAGATGAACTATTGCAAGTTGGTCAAATATGATTTGCGATTAGATTTTAATGAAACAATAAAGAATTACATTATACATGTATTCCTTTTGGCTGCTCTACTCATTTTGGTTCTTTTACTTTAAAGGCAAACTATTTAATGATTCACTAATCAGAGTCTGAAGTATTCATGTCATATGTCCTGTGGGCTGCGGCTTACTCAAGAAGAGCAACGGTAATGCAGATATCGCTAAACATCGCTTAAAAATTTTGCTCATTCTTTTATCATAGTTTTATTAGCATTAATAATTATTTGAGCTGTTCTTTTTTGCAAACTAGAATACTATGTAGTCAATCGCTCTATTTTCATCGCGTAACGACGTTTTAGCTGCTTATATGTTCCTATGTTATGTATATATCATCAAGATATTTCAAAAATAATACATATAAGCTCTAGATTGTTTGGCAAAATTTTTTAATTTTGTGGTGCTTATGTAAACAGTCTGTTATTAAAAGTGTGTTGTATGTTTACGGATGTATTGATGCAACTTCGAATGTTTCTTTCGAAATGCTTTACTCTGTTTAATACACGTAAATAGTGCAATTTTGTTTCTTATCCAGTATTGCTTTCTGTATTTGCAATGAGTTTTTGTGAGTCGTTTTTGACAAGCTCATTTTTCAGTCATATTACTTACTTAATCATTACAATTTATTAGGCACACAAAGTATGCAGAGACGTTATACGTATATGATGGGTCGAATTTTATAGAAATTTTTTCGGCTTCGCTAATATTTCTTATGTTATAGAAAGGTAGAGCATCGTCAGAAACACTTAAAATGCTTTTAATGCTTATCAAACGTTGTTATTCCCAAAAAGGCGTTTTAGAAAAATTTTTCTGTTTCAGCTTCCCCCATAGGTGCACATAGAGGGGGTTGTTAGGGGGTATTACTTCCCGCTGAAGGATCAGGTATGTATATCTGGCGATTTCGAGCTGTGGAACGTCTTGTGCATCGTTTCTGAGGAGTAAAACAGTGATGATGTCAAAATTTTCCTTTTATGTCAAATAATTTTAATAAATTCATTAGCTTTTTAATTTATTATTTGTAAAAATTCTGTGCATCTTCTCACCCCTCTCCAAATTCCTATGCTGTGACTTTACATTGAGGCGAAAATTGAGACTCAATTCAGGTCACATGGATCTCGTTTCATCAGCAACTTTGCATATCGACGTTGGTGCATTCTGCAACTCTGTCAACTCCTCGAAATACATGCAAGCAAATCAGGCTACTCGAACAGTCAGCTTTCGTTGACTCATGCAAGCGGCTCGGTCGCTTTGATAGCTTTTTCTGTCAGTTGATTAACGCGTTGTCGAGCGACAGCCGCACAGTCGCTCAGCTTTTGAATGCCTTAGATTCAAGGTATGTTATGTATCTGCATCGGCTGTTTGTGTGCGCATGCTGTGTACCTGTGCAAATTTACTTCCGCAGGAAACACTCTCGCATACTTAGCTGTATCGGCATATGTATATGTAACAGGGGATGGGGAATACTTCAGCCAAAGCTGGTTGTTCCCAATCCACCAAAGCCAGAAAATTGTTGACTCCCTCCCCCGATTTTTGGTAAAACATTTTTCGGCCATTTTAGGTGTTCTTGGCCGTTTTTGATCAAAAATTAGAGGTTATTTACCCCCTCCCTAAAATTTTTCAGGGACTCCCCCCACCCAAAATTTTGAGCCGTTTCATGTGTGGGTATGGGATATCCCTCTACCAGGACTTTTAAAAAGCATACCCCTCAGGCCATTTTGGACCAAAATCTATTGCTCGAAATATTGAAAAAGCATCAAACGACGTCTAACGGTATAATTGCAAGTACATGTACTCATTTTTAGAGCAGTACTCTTCAATTCATTCATCCAGACACTTTTATTCGATTATTTGGTATATATTTGTTGTTACAGGCAAGGTTTTTTTGTATTCGGCAAAAATTTTTCGCGATGTACAAAAACTTTTGAGGAATGTCTTTGTACACGTACAAAGATTTTTGGGAAGACAAAAACTGTGAAAAAGGTGTAAAATTCCCAAAAATTTTTGGCACTTCGCGCCGAAATGAGTAATTTTTTTCCTATATATCTTTAAAATGGCAGAATTTGCATTTAGAATGGAAAAATGCCAAATTTTTCGGCGCTTCGCGCCATTTTGTAACAATTTTTTTGTAATTTTTGGCGTCAGAAACCCAGAAATTAGCTAAAATACACTATCAAAGATCGAAAGACCCTGTTTTACGACAATAAAATTGCTACTGTACCATATTATAGTACCCAAAAAATTGCATGTACAAAATTTACAAAGGCTTTTGGGACCGTCTTTGTACATGTACAAACTGACCTTGTACAAAAAAAACACTGGTTACAGGTCATGTCTTCGATCTTATTGTCATTTATTTTCATGCAAATAGGCTATTTTGATCATTTTGGTCCTTTAAACAAAAAATTCACGAACGTCAAATTAACTGTTTTGGATTTCTGAGATTTCACCCCCTGCCGACCCTGCCCTTGTGCATTTATGTTTTGAAGCATTTTGAGCCGATTTTGGTGGGCTATGTCACTTTGCAAGGTAAAAATATATAAATTCAAATTTCATTTTGAAACAATTCGGGTACTTTTGGGTAACAAACAAAAATTATTATTCTCACGCTTTATTACTACTTTTGTTCTCAAAGTTGGTGCAGAAACATTTTCATAAGCTCAAGATCGCCTACTACCAGGCATGTTACAGGAAGTGGGGTGGGGGATCCACCCATCCAAACTTGGTCGTCCCCCATTTCTTAAAGAGCCAGAAAATTTTTAGCTTCCTATTATTGGAAAAGCTTGCAATTTTTGGCCGTTCTTATGTGTTTTTTCGCCGTTTTTGGCCAAAAATTAGTGCTTATAAACCCTTCCCCCAACAATGGCCGGGGACTTCTCCCAAATTCTGAGCTGTTACATACACGTGTGCTTGCTATAGTAACACCGATTGAAAAATGATTAAAAGAATTCTAATCTTAATTTTATATTTTTGAATGGACGTAATATTTCAAATATGTGCTATTGAACTGCTCCGATTCGCTGTATATTTTCAATCCAATGTTTTTTGCTCAAAAAGTGACAGAGTAGACAAAAGTGCATGACTAAGAAACAGTTAAGTTTTTGTTTTGAAAGTTTTTATGTATCACTAGAATATATATCCAACGCACTAGGATGAGATGGTAAAAAGTTATACTTCGATCTGTGCGAGCAGTTTTCATTTGGACAACCCTGTAAAAAATTTCGAAAAAATTTCAATTAACCATTGTACTATGTATGCAAATCCAAATACAGTTGAATCTCGTTATATTCGCGTAGCTGTAGATAGTCAAGCTTAATGGACACTGTTCCCTTCGGTGCTATGCTTTATTACCAGTGTTTTTTTGTACAAGGTCCCTTTGTACATGTACAAAGATGATCCGAAAAGTTTTTGTACATTTTGTAAATGCAAATTTTCGTGTACTATTATGTGGTACAGTAGCGACTTTAGTGTGATAAAACAGGGTTTTCTTGACTTTTGGTAGTGTATTTTAGCTGATTTCTGGGTTTCTTACGCCAAAAATTACTAAAAATTGTCTCAAAACGACGCGAAGCGCCGAAAAATAGGACATTTTTCCAATCTAAATGCGAATTCTGCCATTATAAAGATATATAAGACAGACGACTAAAATTTTTTCCCGAATTTTACACATTTTAACAGTTTTTCGTCTTCTTAAAAGTCTTTGTACATGTACAAAGACGGTCCCGAAAAGTCTTTGCACTTTGGACAAAATCTTTGCCGAATACAAAAAAACCGTGTTTATCAGCTAGAAATCCGCATACTAAGCACTCGGTTAATGGATAACAAACGTGGCTGCATAAGATCGAAGCTACATATGTACATACGACAACTTTCTATCTAATGAAATTGTTCAGTCCTCGAACACGTAACTGAACGATACTGTAACTCATTTTTACCAAGTACATCCGGTGCGTCGTTCAATGCTAAACACGCTTAGCGCAAAATTAAGGTCAAGATCGGTTATATTCATTGAAATCTTTTAGCTATAAGACCTCTCTTTTCTGTAGAACTAAATAATTCTCAACTACACGAAATCTCATTATCCCATTTCGTATAGTTTCGGGATTTGGTTGTAAATATGGATTTACAGCTATAGCAAAAGCATTTAGCCTTATGCATTTATATACTATTTAGTCTGTCGCATCTCGCTGCATTTCTGTTGTAGACATGGCGAATCTAGTGCAGTTTCGACGGAAGATAGGAAAGTAGATTTGTGCAGCGTTGTTTTTGCTGACCTTTATGCTTGTTGCATTTTCGAAGCTGACGAGAAGTTGGTGGCCGAAATTTTGCTCGAGCTGATGCGCTTGCAATTGGTGCCAAATCCTAATCCACGCCTGCTGTTGCGACGCGGCAACTGTTAGTTTATAGTTCCATAAACAAAAAAATTTATCGAATTTGGCACGCAAGCATATAGGTGGGCGGCACCAAAGTTCTGGGGGAGGGGTGCAAGATTTTTCCAAAGGTAAAAAAATGGCAATAAAAATGGTAGTATGGCGAAAAAACACCATTTTTCAACGTTTTTCATCGAGCACTATCCATTGGCGTCGAAAATTGCGAAAAAAACAAAAAAAATTTCAAAAAATGAATTCTGGGGGTATTTAGGTTTTTTTTGGGGGGGGTAGTTCGGTTTCTGGGGGTTGCATACCCCCAAACCCCCCACGCCCAGGTATGCACGCAAGTGATAGCACTCTCTCGATTCAAAATCAATACCTATTCTAATATACGAGTAAATCTAACAAACATTGCGTACGCAAAGTATGTGCGAACAGCGAACACTCTTATTGTACTGCATGAAATGAAATATATATTTCATGTTGATCTTATCAACTTTTATCATTTGATAAGGTTTGAACACGCGTTTCATATTGCATTGTAATTGTACATAATAATCTGCTATCTCGCAATAGATTTTCATAGCATGAAAACATCTGTCATAGAGTGAGCAAGTAGTTATGGCCGGATATTCACATCATGAGAATTCTGCGGAGAGGGAGTGAAAATTTAAAGTGCTTTTTTTGGCTAAAAAAGGTGGATACGCGTCAAAAACATCATTTTTCGGCGTTTCTGATGTTGCTCTTATCTTTTCAGAGCGTAGACACATATGTAAAAAAATTCCATAAAATTGAAGAAAATATCGTTAAAAAGGAGTCCATGTAGCGAAGCTCTGAAGTTTGACACCTAGAAGCAAGTAGATAGCTAAGAACGTAAAACAGCACCTTTTCTGCAAATTTTTTTTTGAAAATTGCGAATTCTGAGGGCTGTAGAAATTTCTGTAGGACGAAAACTTTTGTATGGGGATTAAAACCCCCAAACCCGCCCTCTTAAGATCATGAATGTTATGGCATTGCAATCAAATGTTCCAGTGCGATCGATAAATTCTTCTGTCTATTAGCCTGCATTTTAGTACCTACGAACAATATTTGCACGAATCGTATTCAAGTTGTATTTATTTCATTTAAATACTCGCTGTGCACCATGGTACATTCACAACGTGGGAATGAGTCCAATTTTTTGTCTTAATTGTCTTGTTGGGGCTCAAAAACGATGATTACACATCGAAGGCATTTGAATTTGGCCAAAATATAGTCAACAATGCCTGTTGTACGTAACTAAAATTGCTTAAAATAGAGCATTTTCAAGTTTCTTTGTGGAAAGTCGAAAAATCTCGGGGGTTCAAAATTTTCAGCGATAGGTTAAAGACTTCTTTGTGCGCTCCCCCAAAATCACGTATTTATATGTGCACCGTAACTTTCGTGCTAATCAAACTATTTTACTTGCGTGTCTTGTCGATGAAACAGGGGGTTTGGGGATCCCTCTTCCAAAGTTTGTCTCCCCACCCCCAAAATCGAACATTTTTTGACCCAATCCTTGATTTTTAGTAAAAACTTCCTTTTTTGGCTGTTATTAGGTGTTTTCCCTTTTTCGGCTATCCCAGCCAAAATTTTGAGCCGTACAATGTACCTTAGGTACTAAAGCAGGCATCCTTTAAAATGTACTCGCTTTACTCCGGTACCTATATTGTTCAGTCCTTGGATATTTTACAGCTGGAGATATTCATACTAGCAAGAAAAAATGCTCCGATGGAACAAAAAAAGTAGAATATACTTGGAACAAAGAATTATCAAGGACGTAAAAGGAGGGGACTAGAAAAAGCTCTATCTACAAATGTCACAAAATTTGCTAAAACTCAGAAATTTCCTAAACAAAGAAAAAATGAAAGTAAGTAAATTAAAGAAAAACCTACCTGTGCCTAAAACTGCAAGATCTGCTAAAAATCAGACTTTTTCTAAGCAACGCGAAAATCGAAGTATATTCTGCGGCTTGCAGAAGAAAGCAGCATCCTGTCGAACAAAGATAAAACATTGGGCTAGATAACTATACCACTCACTGTGCAAAAGCAGATATCGCCATAGCTGAGCAGCGCCATGTTGCAATATTTTTCTGGGTCAAAAATAGTAATTATGGTATGTTGGAAAAACGGCAATTTTCGACGTTCCTGATTGAACACTGGTGCATACCATTAACCTCCCATGCCTAATGGTTATCAGTTTACATGGGCAGGAATGAAATCCGGGTGGTCTGGTGGGATTAAACGCCAGAAGAGTACTGAATGGACGCATGCATTATATATAAATCACAGTCTTTCGTTGCGGTATCGCAAATAATCATAGGATATAACTTTTTGTAATATTTATCTAGCCACAATATCGAATAAATTAACGTTGCAAGTGATTAGCAAAAACGCAGATTTGAGATTTATTTTATAAGCTTTATATTTAGCATTGGACACCATACCTAGACGTAGGGGGTTTGGGGAGTATGCACCCCAAGGCAAAATACCCAACAAGAAAACGCAAATACCCAACAGTACCTCCAGAATTCAATTTTTTAAATCTTTCTGCTCTTTTTGGGTTTTTTTGGTAGGTACCTATAGATAGAGCTCGACAAGAAACGTTCAAAAATGGTGTCTTCTTCACCATAGCACTATTTTTAAGGCCGATATTCCAATTTGAAAACCCCCTCAGAATTTTGGAACCGCCCACTGTATGGTGGACAATATGAGAAGGTTCACCTATTTTTTCAGAGGTCGCAGAATATACTTCGATTTTTGCGTTGCTTAGAAAAAGTCTGATTTTTAGCAGATCTTGCAGTTTTAGGCACAGGTAGGTTTTTTCTTTGATTTACTTACTTTCATTTTTTCTTTGTTTAGGAAATTTCTGAGTTTTAGCAAATTTTGTGACATTTGTAGATAGGAGCTTTTTCTAGTCCCCTCCTTTTACGTCCTTGATAATTCTTTGTTCCAAGTATATTCTACCTTTTTTTGTTCCATCGGAGCATTTTTTTCTTGCTAGTACCCAACTTTTTGTTAGCAAAAAATAGTAGTTATTCCAATCTTTGTCAGTGTTGTAGCGAATATCATTAGGTACTGCTTCCATCTTAGCAATTTATACTTGCATTGTGTATGAATTGTATTCCGACTCCGCGCGTTTGCAATATTATTTAGCTGAAGTTCGAAGCAGCATTATTTTCTGTGCTCAAGCTGGAATTCACTTATCGCTTCTGATCGTTGCTTACTTCGACCATGATGCAACTTCAACAAATAATCTCACGTTTTGTCATTTTACTTCTCGCTGACTCTTATTTAGTCCGATAAAGTTGACTGCCCGCAGCAATGCACTGGCTAATGGACCTAAGAAACACGCATTTCAAAGTAAAATGCATGCGTCGTTCAAGTGGCAACATTATTTTTTTGCTAGGTATGTCACAAAGTCAGCCAAGTCAATATTTATAAGTGTAGGTATGCAAACAGTCAAGTCTGATGCACCTGTATCAGGAAAACCCCACCAAAAACCCTTAAAAACCCATCAAAAACCCCAAACACCCACGAAAAACCCCAAACACCCAAGAAAACCCCAAAAACCCAAAACGCAAAATTTTCAAATCTGGGTTTTTGCCAGTCCTGATCGGGTCGGGTTGTCGGACCCGACTTTTCATCTCTACCTAGTAGCGCTTAATCCTTTATCTCTTGCTGTAGGAAAATTTTGTAGACCAATTTTAGCCTTGAAGGCTGCGAGAAAGTTGCATGAGAAGCAGTAGTCGCAATATTCCATTCACATTCGCTCAACTCACTCTATCAATACCCGCATTAACACTACGTACAGTAATTAAGCTTATTCAACAAGTCAAAGAATGACAAATCAATGACCTGCGAATCAAAGCATTTATGATAAATTTACACATGTATGATAACGTAACCAACACTTATAACAATTTCTAAAGCAAACCATTATGAATGCGGAGCAACATGCATGAATAACAATTTTTGAATCACTGTACTCAAAAAACTGAAGTGACTTTAGCTGAAGCAACAATCATAATGTACTTAACAATTACATGACACATGAATGTTTACTTTTCAAAACTATATTACTGTAGGCAATTTTTCAATCACTTCTGTGGTCACTTGATAATGAGCTGAAAATTGATTCTCATGCACAGAATTACATGAAATACATAAGACTGTAGCATCAACAGTAAGCCAAAACCTATGTTCTAATCGTTATAAGATCACTTTTTGAAAAGCGTCATTGTAAACAAACGCACCCAACTGGCATCTCACACTTGATTTATTGTTTTTTGAATTTAAGAAAAATATTATGTTTTTGCAAGGCTCTAGGTCAAAAGTTCATATGCAGTGTTTACTTACATACACAGAATGCACAGAAGATTTTAGTCGGATTTGTAAATCTGATATTACGCGGATATTACAATCAACATTTATAAAGACATCACGTCTCAACAATGGTCTGATGACAAATTAACATTAGGTGTAAAACAGTTTACACCACTGTTGTGTGAAAAAATGTGTCTAACCGACTTCTCACATTTGATTCTTTGAAAATTTTTAGACTCCAGCAAAAAATTAGGTTTCTGGAATGCTCAAAAACGAAGATAAATACATATGTAGTGTAAACTTCATGTAAACACCTAGTGTAAAGAAGATTTTGGTTAGATTCGTAATTTTGATATTGTTCCGATATTACGATCAATATTTATGAAAAAAATTAAGTCTCCATAATGTTCTATGGGCAAACTAACAATAGGTGTAAACCACTTTACAACACTGTAGAGTGTAAACATATGCGCCAGACTGGCATATCAAATTTGGTTCCTGGTCCATTTCTAGACTTGATAATCGTGTCCCTGACTCATAACCGGAGAAGCAGGCAGAAAAAACAAGACAGGAACGCATTTTAAACACCAAATTTTTACTTTACACTCGCTAAATATTAATGAATAGACAATTTGCTTTGACATGCACCCGATATGAAGCACTTTATTTTTATTCTATTGGACTTATCCCGACTTCTGGACGGAGAAAGTGGCGAACAAAAAACGCAACAAAAACTTATTTCCCATCATTTAGAACACTGTCACTCACTCACTCACTCATCCCGTTTTACGTCGTTTTTCCCGATTGGGGTTGGACGTTTGATGCTATGTCGCCATTTCACCCGATCATGAGTGTCTTCCATGCGTAGATTTTTGACAGCCGAGTCCTTTTTAATTGTCTTCATCCACGTTGTCTTTGGCCGGCCTTTTGTCAGTTTTCCAGGCGCCACCAGGTTTTTGACCGATATGACATTACCGACCTGGCTTCTTTTGACATGTCCTAGCCAGCGCAATCTGCAAGTCCGCAGTGTATTCTGGATATTGTCCATTGTAAGTCTTCTAAAATTTCTTCGTTGCTAATTTTGTCGGTCAGGTGCAAACCAAGCATCCAGCGAAGCAATTTCATTTCAGTTCTGTTTAAAGCGTTTTCTATGCTATTTGTCATTGCCCATGTTTCTGATCCATACAGCAGGACTGGGCGTACACAGCGCTGGTACAGTTGACTGCTGGTTGGTAATGGTATACTCTTTTGCATCAGTAGACCAGCTACGACTTTCCATTTATTCCATGTTGCCTGGATTCTGCATCTAACGCTCGCTTCAGCACCACCATTGGCTTGTACTGTGTCGCCTAGGTATGTGAAAGTATTGACCTTTTCTACCGTCATTTCATCAATTTGTAGCATGTTTGGCTCTACGATTTCTGAAACTACGTCAGTTGTGCATGCTGTACATTTGAAGTTGTCTTTTACTGCGTTCGAACTTTGACGTATTTCCTGAGCATTTTTTGTGGCACCACCGCTTGCACATGGTACAAAGGACGGAATTATTTCCAACACCTTTTGAGCAAACGGCACATGGGAATCTTCCAGACTTCAAAGTTGGTCCTTTCTCACCGGAGACCATATACTTGGTTTTGCTTGGATTGACGATCATGCCTTTTTTCATTAGACTTGCATTCCATAATTTGAAACGCTCTTTTATCTCATCTTGATTTTTAGCCGTAAGCACAAGGTCGTCAGCTTATAGTAGTTCCATGGGTGTTTCAGTGTATATTTGCTTGGTTGCTTCTTCCATTACCGTTATGAATAGTAAGGGACTAAGGACCGAGCCTTGGTGTACGCCTATGGTTATGTCGATCTCTTTACTATGGCCAGCCTTTGACTTGACAACTGTTTTTGATGACCGATTTATCATTTATCATTTAGAACACTGTAAACGTTAAAATTCCGTACCGAACTCCCCATTGAGTTTAAAGAAATTCGGTTTGGTACAATTTCTAGCTTTTAAATCGTAGTACATTCCTGTGTGCCAAAATTCTCTTGCAAAAATTATTTGGTATGATTTATTAATCAAAATTCGGAAAAAACGTGTTTTTTCGCCTATTTTGTACCTCTGATTTCGAACTTTACACCCCCATAAATAACTCAATATTGCGTTTCTTTTAATACGGTTTGCTGCGATGTGCAGCCCCTGAAAGGCACTTTATTACTGCTGTATTTAATTTACCCTGACTCATAAGCGGAAAAATTTGCCAGAGAAATCTTAGTTAAAATCCGTTTTTTACATTATCCACTAGAGTGTAAACTTTAAACCCCAGGATCTAACTCACCATAGAGCGTAGAAGACTTTGCTTATATGCAGAATGTAGCCCTTGATCCGCTCTACATTTCTGTCAGAAAACATTTTGAAAAACTCATAACCGGAGTTAGTATCAGACATAAGCAGGTTGAAAACTCGACCAAAAAGTGCTTTTTCACCCTCAGATTTTCGCACTCTTTACACTGCCATTCGGGAACTAATGCGAATTTCAAACAACAAAAAATGGTGTTCTGTAAAATTTATCCCACTATAATTCCTATGCTGTTTAATTGTTTGAGTCATCAATACTCAGTTGCCCACATGCCGCAGTAAAAAGGTCCCAAAATTTGTCCTATGTTATAACGTTACACAAAAAGTTTACACCTTCTTTACACAGTCAGTTTTGAGTTTCAAGAAAAACAAAAAAACACGGGCAGCAAATTTTTTTATTATCTTCCTTTAAAAAAACCGCACCTTCCAGAAGTGTCCCGTTATAGCTGTAGGGGGGCGCACAGGTGTTAGGGGTACCCAAGTATATTATAGGTACGCGCCAGCGCTACCTATGATGCTTAAAAGTCCTTTTGTGCACCTATTTCGTTCTAATTGTTTGATTTTTTTATATCTTCAATAATCCGCAATTTCAAGCAAATTCGGCCTTTTTTGTTCCGTCGGAGCATTCTTCCCCGCTAGTTCGGTTCTATTTGATGCCAAACGTTTTTAATAGATCTATTTATCTCATCTTCTGCGTTTATAAAACATTGAGGAAGACCACAATTTTAAAGCGTAATGATAATTGAAAATTAGCTATTTTTCGGATTATCCCTTCATTTTCTCAGGTTCATTCAGTCGACTTTATAAGTTGTTCAATGAAGGCATGTTCGCTGCCAAAGTGTTTTTGACTTGTGCATTGCACGAGCCGATCATGGACGTGTTGAGTATGGATGACGTGTATTTGGATATTGATCCGTCTAAACTGTTGATCCGCTTCACGCCTGAAGAACGGGCGGAAAAGTTTGGTCGCGAAGGTTGGTGATTCTGCTGATCATCCATACAAGATCGGGGGGGGAGTTTCATCCCCCAGGAAATTTTTTACCCCTGCAGAAATTTTTTCACCCCCAAAAATTCACAATTTGTCAAAAGTTTCCAAAATATTCGTAGAGAAGGTGCTGTTTTAAGCGTTTCTAGCCATCCAGTTGCTCAAAAGTGTCAAATAATTGGCGATTCGCGCCATATACCTATTTCTTGACCATGTTTTGCTCAATTTTTTCGGAATTTTTTATTTTTTTGAAATTTTTCTATGTATTTATGCTCTAGACATATAAAGCATCGTCAGAAACGCCAAAAAACATGTTTTTGTCGCGTACCCACGATTTCAAATTTTATTCCTCCCACAGAATTCTCGTGCTCTGCATGTATGTGTTCGTCCCTTTGATTGCGATTCTGTTATTTATTTCAAACTATTCGTTGCGTACCTTTAATTTGCAACCAACCGCTCAAATGAATTGACTATAGTCTATTTCACGAAACCCTGTGCGCGGATTTAAATTTCTGAGTCAATGTTAATCAGTTACAAAAGCAGTTTAAACTGAAGCAGCAATTACGTTATTGCGCTTAGCAATGAATAAGCATATGAAGTTTTACTATGCAAATATGTGTTACAGTAAGCTGCTTAGAAACCGCTTTTGTAGCTGCTCGATAGATGGCTAGAAATTGATTTCCATGCACAAGGTTTCGTGAAATGAACTTTAGTTTAATAACAAGGCTTTTCGTATTATGCATTTCATATTATCGAATCAAATGGGCTATATAAAGACAATATAAAAGAGTATAAAACAAAGTGAGCACTATAATACATATAAAAAAAGTTATTGATAAAATTATTCTTCGCGACAATAAGTGATCCATTTTTTCGTCGTGATTTAGTTAGTATGTAGGTCACGCATGGGCATAGGGGTTGAGAGGGCGGTATTACCCCTACCTAAGGTTTTGTAAAACCAGGTACTTTTAGGCGATTTTGAGGAAACGGAAGGTGCTGCAAGACAATTTATGAGCTTACTGCGTAAAAAAGGCCGAAAAATTCTACCTGAAAATGGTTGAAAATATCTAAATTTTCCGGCGCTTCGCGCCGTATTGATAATTTTTTGTATTTTTCATCGCTAGAAACCTATAGATTAGCCGAACTTTACTAATAACGGTCAAGAAACCCAGTTTACCGCATATAACGTGCTACTGTGTAATATTATAGTACCCTAAAATGTACATGTACAAAATGTGCATAGACTTTTGGGGACCGCCTATATACTTTTGCAAAGAGACCTATTCAAAAACGATAACCACAATTTACTATAAGACCATTCCTGGATTCCACCCCTCTGGACACCTCTACTTTGCCCTTGTATGATGTAGGTAGTATTTTTGATTATAGAACTATCGTAGGACATTTTTTGTGGAAGAAAAATGACAATGATCACTATTCTATAGCTTATCAAGTAGCTTTTTATCGCTTTTATCTTAAAAAAGTATCGAAAATAATTTCATTTTTTATATTTCTAAAAATGACCGAAGCGAGATTTGAAATGCATCATCAACCTTTTTGATTGATTACTAAAAGCTGAAAGTCGTCATCGCCTAATTTCTGATTAATAAGCTATTAGAAGTCATTATTTTTGATAGGTACAATAAAAATTGTTAGATTTAAAGAAGGATAGATAAGCAATAGTTTAAGATAAAAAGTGGGGGTAACATGGTACAGGCAGCCCCGTATCCAGGATTCGGCTCAAGGGGGTAGCGCGGACTCAACATAAATTGATCTATGGCTCGGAAAATTGGTCGAAAAAATTGGTTTATAGCTCGTAAAAACCACATTTTTCGACGTTTTTCGACACGTTCTATCCATTAAGATCCTAAAGTTCGAACTTTTTGAGAAAAAAATTTTTCAACTTAAAAACTGTCATTTTTTGACGCGTTTGACCTAAATTATGGAAAATATTTCATGTCTGCTGGCGCGAAGCGCCGAAAATTTGAAGATTTCACGCATACATGCTTAAGGTGAAAAGTTCTGGGAGGGGGGCGGGGCTAAGTGAGTAATTATTTTGTTATTCAATATCAAATTTTTATGCTTAATTCTCTGTATTTTATTCTTCATGAATATTTATGGTTAAATTTGCATGAAAATAAATGACAATTAGGTTGAAGGAATGACCTGTAACATCAAATTGAAATATTGGAATATAAGTGTCTGGATGAATGAATTGGAGTGTATACTTCTAAAAATGAGTATATGTACCTGAAATTATACTTTTAGACGTTGTTTGACGCTTTTTCATGGTTCGAGCAGTAGTTTTTGGCCCAAAATGGCCTGAGGGGGTACGCTTCCTAAAATTTCTGGTAGGGGGATACCCGTCCGTACCCCCAGTGTGCATGTGGGATATCACATCAAAGACATGCAGTTTTCCATCTTTTTGTGCATTATCGTACTTTTCAAAGTTTTTTCCGGTCAGGGAAGCGCCCCTCTACCACCAGGGCCGTGCTTAGGGGCTTAGCGGCCCTGGGCGAAACTTATTTTGGCGGCCCCATAATTTATAAAACTGGTATTATATGCATCATAATTATCATTTATGTATCTCCTTTACATATGTACCTATATGATCGCAATTAGCATCCTACTGTAAATTTACTAACAAAATATTGTGCTACGTTATTTTAAGTAGGTATCGTATGTGTTTTCTCAAATAATTTACCTAATTCGCGAATGATGAGATGCTTTATTGCAAAATAACTTTCCTAGCTTGCTGAGCGGCAAATTGGTCAATCAATTGCGAAAAATCTAACGAAGATGATAAATAATTTTCAATTTGAAATAATCGATAGTGCACTTAGACGAGAATCAGTCATAGTTGACCGCAAATATGTCTCTTAATTTCAGTTTCGAGAAGGAGCGTTCTGCTGAAGCCACAGTAATAGGTATTGTAAGTAAAATTCTGAAAGCCCTTGCTATTGCAACTTTTTAATGAGAAATGATGAATTTCAAAATAATAAAATATTATTTGAATTTATTAAAGACAATCATAAGATAGGATTTTTGTTTGTATTTCGTGAAACTTCTACATCAGGGTAACTGACAACGTTTAAGGTTTATACGAATCTAGCTTATTCTTATTAAACAAGGTTAAAATCAATAAAACAAAATGAAAATTGTTCATTGAATATAAGATTTTCGGAATATGTAAAGCTTCACAGAAAATCAGGTGCATAGAGAGAAATACTGTAATATCAGAGGAACTTTATCGATAGAAACAGATTAAAACGGCATTCATGTAGTATAACCATAAGCCTACATCCGTACGAGCAAATATGCACTACCGCGCACGACTCAGACAGATACACCTACATAAGTGTATGACTGTCACTTATAAAATGCACCGATGGATTTTCGTCTGTTTCTGGACACGATTGCTCATTTAAATTCAACTTTTGTTAAGGCACGCTTATTATTTAAGGCAAAAATCTGGTGATGTCTCAACAGCCCCACCAGTCCCAACAGCCCAACCGTCCCAACAGCCCCACCGTCCCAACAGTTCCACCAAAAATCCTGACAGCCCCACCCGTCCCAACATCCCCACCAGTCCTAACAGCCCCTCCAGTCCCAACAGCCTCACCGTCCCAACAGCCCCACTAATAATCCCAACAGCCCCACTAAAATCCCAACAGCACCACCAATCCCAACAGCCCCACCGTTCCAACAGCCCCACCGTCCCAACAGCCCCACCGTCCCAACAGCCCCACCAGTAATCCCAGCAGCCCCACCATTACTGTAATCGCTATTATACGAGAAATGCGTTTAGCTGCAGGTTTACATTTTCAGAATAACGCTCTCTACTTGAGAAACTGGTAGACCCGTCAGAATTGAAGCTTCAGCATTTTTGCGCAATCCGGGATTCTGCCTTATTCGAGTCATCTCGCCAGATTATCCTGCTCATTATGGTCTAGTATAGACTGCCAGAAAGAAATGAAAAATGTTTTAGTGAAAAAAGGAAAGATAAGTGTTAAAATTGAATGAAAATCGAAACTTTCACGCTAATCGGCTTCAAAATAGCCAGAAAATGTGGATTAGCGTAGTTTTTACGCTATTTTAACATTCATACCAGTTTTGAGGTCATTTTTGGCTCAAAACTCCTTCTCCAGACCGGTCGTGCTGCGCATCTATGATTATAACAGTGGGGCAGTTGGAAGCAACATTGGTAGCAAACAAATTATGCGGGCCTGGTGGGATAAAGTGACCGAGAAATGTGCTAAAAATAGAATTCTGGGGGTCTACCATAATTTGGGGGATTTCCAGAATTTCGGGTTGGGGGGTTAAACTCAAAATATTCCCTCTCCCCACGCTTATGTGTGGTTGGGACAGTGCGACTGTTGGAACGGTAGGACTGCTGGAACGGTGGAACCGCTGGGATTGGTGGGGCTCTTGGGACTGGTGGGGATGTTGGGATTATTAGTGGGGCTGTTAAGACTGTGGGGCTGTTGGGACGGGTTGGGCTGTAGGGATTTTGGTGGGGCTGTCGGGATGGTGGGGCTGTTGGGACGGTGAGCCTGTTGGGACTGGTGGGGCTGTTGAGACACAATCAAAAATCTGCTGCCTTGTTCTCTATTTCTCCATACGCTACATGCATGAGTATCGGTGACATACACGCTGTATAGTTACGTGTTGACGGGACGGAAATCTTGAGATCAAGTATAGCTTAGTCAGCATTCTCTTAAAAATGCAAGTTAAGATTTTAAACTGCTGTGTTTGCATTAGAATGGCGAAAAATTGATCCTTTTGAACGTATATATCGAATTATTGTATGAGGGCCGCCAAAAAATGAATTCTATACGGCATGCACTATAACTTTTTTAGCGGCCCTTAGTTTTAGCGGCCCTGTGCGGCCGCACAGTTAGCCCCCTAAGCACGGCTATGCCTACCACCCCCTGAATACAGCTCTGGGTATATGTAGGTAAGTGTACTATGTATATAACAAATCATTGTTTATTGACAAGCTTCAAAGCACGCAATATATGTATGTCTTTTTTGTTTGAGACATACACAATTTCAATTTGTTCCACCTGCTTACATATGTAGCGCTATAATAAGCTGTTTCAGATTCACCTCAATACAAAGAGAATGTGTCGAAGTATCGGAAAACAATCGTGAGTAAACTGCATATGCTGGCCCAAAAATTTATACAAAATATAAAGGCCAGTTTGCATTGCTTTCCATCCGTTATATCTTTGCTTGTGCGGCGTTTGAATGATATGCTCGTGTGCCGACGACAGCAACAGGATAAGCAGGTGAGTCTTTGAATCATTTGACTGAATTCAGATTTCTATTTCAGATTTTAATTTAACTGAATTTACCGAAGTATCTAATGGTATCTAACCATATAGGTACATAATCTGTCCATTTTAACCTGGCGCATGGTTAACGATCTTAAAGCTTTCACTAGCAGTTTACACCACATACATATGCACTGCACAACACGAGTATTCTTGAATAGAAAAAATTGGCTCGAAAACCTTGGATACGCGTCAAAAACACTGTTTTTTGCGTTTATGACGATCGACGATAAAAATGAAACATTTTAAAAAATTCAATAAGATAAAGAAACTATATGTAGTAAAAAATGGTTGTTAAATGGGCACTCTTGAATTAATAGATAGCTAAAAACGCTTAAAACAGAACATTTCTACGATTTTCTTTTGGAAAATAAATATTCTAGGGGACTCAAAATTTTTTGTGAGGTGTGAAAGCCTTTTTGCGGAGGAGGTGAGGAGCACCCCTAAACCCCTCAAGATCATTTATACTTTATACAGCATTAATTTACTGCCTTTGCCTACAGGCTTAATGAGCATACTGATACAATTATTATAGTACGTACCAGCTACATTTGTATGTAGGGCCGCATGAAAGGCAGGGGGCGGGGAGGTGCTGCCGCTCTCCCCTTGACCGGAAAAATTTTGAAAGGTAAGATAATGCACGGAAAGATGGAAAAATTGTCTGTCTTTGACATGCAATCTTCAAATTTCCAGTATTTTCATAATTTTGGCCCAAGCACGACCTGAAAAACTATACTTTTTTATAGCATTTTAAGTAGGGAAAATTTTTTTCTAGAAGTTTGAATTTTTTTATCTCAATGGATAGAGCATGTCGAAAAACGCCGAAAAATGTGGTTTATGCGAGTTATACAGACATAGCAGCATGGGAATTTTGGGGAGGGGGGTAGTGAGGGTGGTGGGTGAAATTTCAAAGTGCTTTTCTTTTCTGTGAATTTTCTGAAAATTTTGGAAATTTTTGAAAAATCGCGAATTCTGGGGGGATGAAAAAATTTCTGTTTGGGGGGATTTTTCTGGGGAAGGGGTAGTGGAACCCACAAACCCCCGCCAAGATCATGTATTATGGAGCTATCCCGATAAATTTCCCGAGATATAGACAAATTTATTTTGGATCCGCCTCCTCCTTGGCCGAATCCTCGATAGGGGCCTGTATGTATGTAAACTAAAAAAAAAATAGCTATAGTTGATCAGTCTGTCCGCCATGCAACAGGTTAAAAGACAAACTATAGATTGTTCGAAATTGGAATTATTTAACCTTATGGATTATTGAAGTAGTGATCCATCTCTAAAATCTTAGGTGTTCAGCTGACATTTTTTGTAATAGTATAGTAATGGAAGGTGCATTGTCATGCATGGGCATGGGGAGGGGTGAGAGGAGTATATTACTCCATCCTGAGCTTAAAAAATCTGATAGCTATATAGCCATTTTGGCCGAAAAAATATTGCTAAATAGCCTTTTTGAGCTCAGAAAATTAACTAGCTATATAGCCTTTTTTCGACTCGGAAACATACCGTGTGTGTACAGAAATGCTATATAGATCATTTTTTCTGTCTCAAAAGGATTTATAGCTAGTTTCCCGGCTTTCAAAAGGGCTAACTAGCTATTTTTAGTTAAAAAAAGGCTAAGATAGCTATGTTTGTAAGCCAAAAAGACTATATGTTTGCCACAAATGCTCGAAAACGATGGTTTTAAAGCGATGGATCAATATTAACGATACAAGGTTTTAACAAGGTACATATAACTACAACTGAAGTCTTCGAAATGCTGCACTAACATGCATACAAAGACGAATTTAATGGGGCGGGGCGGCCCGGCCCACCATTGGCCCTAAATAGTCGGCGAGGCAAAGGATGGGTATGTATTTTTCATGATTTTTGGCCATCAATTATCGAAATTCCTTGAAATTTTTTGGACAATATCAATTGAGTACACTTACTCACTTTCATGACAGTTTGGAAATCATATTTTCTCGCCAACAACAAGTTTTGTAGGCAATGAAGCTTATCGTAAGCTTACTGAAAAGATTTCTAGCTCAAGAACATCACAATTACGTTTTTTAATGGAATTCAATGTTGCTGTATGAAAGTGCTCAAATTACAGACCTTCTGCCTATATTTCAAAAATTAAATTTAGACAATATAAGTATTTTTGCTCACAAAATTGCCGGGAATTTCAAAATTTTCTTTCAAATTCTTCATTAAAAATGATTTTGAATGAAAGTATGTATATTATGGAAAAAGTAAAAAACGTATATAATTTTGCACGCAAATGGCGGATTTTTGTATCGATCTTCGAATTTTTATAGAGAAGTTGGCTAAGTACAGTAGACCTCATCAGGGAGAAGCATTTAGTTCATGCTGTGATCTGTATTATTTTTCTTATTGTTTTTTTCAGACACGCACAACATGATTATTCTGGGGAGGGAGCGAAATTTCAAACTGCCTTTTTTAGGCTAAGAAATGGTGGATACGTGTCTTAAAATCTTATTCGGCGCTTCTGACGATGCTCTATATTTCTAGAGCATAAAAATACAAAAAAATTAAAAAAAATCGACTAAATTGAACAAAATATAGTCAAAAAATGAGTGTATGGCGCTTCCAAAAATTTGACGCCTTGCGAATTTTTCTGAAACTCCTGGAAAATTGCGCATTGGGGGTTAACAAATTTCTGAGAGGTCGACATCTTTACTGGAGGGGGCTGAAACTCCCCTCCAATCGCCCGAGATAATGCACGGTTGTTCTTATTTTTATTCTATTTGACTTGTATTCAGGAAGAATCTGCTCGTACTGAAGCGGCTCTGATTAGCGTGGATTTGATATTCACTAATTTTATCTGTCCAGCCATTGCTAAACCCGAATCACTGGCTATAATAACCGACACGCCCGTCGGCGCCGTGGCCCGCTTCAATTTGATGCAAATTGGCCAAATTCTGCAGTCGTTGGCAGTTTGCCAGCAAGAAAGACTCGATCCCAAATTCGACGACCTTTTTTCGCTCTTCGACGCCGATTGCGTCATGGGCGGCATCGTTGGGGCAATTTTGGCAGCCCCCGATGGCATTCGTGATCCGTTGAATTTCGATTCGTTGTATGGCAGATCTGAAACAGGAGGCGGTGACTCGGAAACGACCGAACAACGGCCGAACGCCATTGGACGGCAAATTGTGTTGATGACTGCTCAAGATTTAGAATACCTGGTTAATTAATTTATTTATTTGAGACTGGCAACAAGGGGTGCGAAAAGACCATACATGATCTGCAGGGAGGGGGGTTGGGGGTTTCACCCCCAGGAAAGGTATCACTCCCCAGAAATTTTTTATCCTCCCGGAATTTGCGATTTTCCGAAAAATTCCAAAAATCTCGTGGAAAAGGTGCTGTTTTGAGCGTTTTCAGCTATCTGTTTGCTCAAAAGTCAAATTTACGGCGCTTCGCGCTTTACACTCATTTTTCGTATACTTCCTTCAATTTATTCATTATTATTTTTATTGTTCGAAATTTTTCAATGTTTTTCTGCTCTAGAACGATAGAGCATCGTCAAAAACGCCGATGACGCTTATCCGCTATTTTTGAGCCCAAAAAGGCACTTTGTAATTTCACTCCCCAAAAATTCATAACCTGTGCATGTCTGAAGGTGACTGAATGAAGTCGGCTATCTCCCCCAAAAGTTGAGAATTTTCCTGTTCTCCCGA
Organism: Mermis nigrescens; assembly: GCA_036768485.1. Lineage (NCBI taxonomy): Eukaryota > Metazoa > Nematoda > Enoplea > Mermithida > Mermithidae > Mermis > Mermis nigrescens. The sequence goes on from JAVLUZ010000658.1 coordinate 1,025,668, forward strand.
ATTCGACGATAAAAGTTGTTTTTCTACAATTTCTGTGTTTTTATGTTTCAAGCAAAGATTGGATCGGCTATCTCTTGTAAGGAGTGCAAATGGACGACTATCCCCTATTCAAAATCGGGAGCTTTCATGGTTACTACATATACATGCATTTCGTACTGGTTCTTAGTATGAATGCCGAAAACCGAACTTCGAAAAGCAGGGCTATATTTGCTGTCTGAAATTTTGATATTTTTCTTCAGGATGTACTCAGTAAGCTTGATGCATGATTGTCATACTCGTATTTGATTGCCTGATAGTTTTTTATTTACTTTAGCGTTGTGTTTCCGTTTGAGAGAAAGTATGTACCTAACAGAATCTTATATTTTGCTCTCAATGTTCACACAAATACATACATACATAAACACCGCTATTGAGTGTGATGCATATTTTTTTGTTTTACCTTACATCGCCATAAATATTTTTATATTTTGCTTAAAAATGAAAGCCATTGCTTTAAATTAAGCCACATAACATACATAAGTACACACAATACATGCACAAGTCGCGGCATTTAGTTATTACTATTTTTCCTACTTATATAGGTCGTTGCTTTGAGGCGCTTTTTGGCCTTAGCGAATAAAGAAAACGCAACAGATAGTTGGGACGAAATCCAAGACCTTCTTGGCAAGATACCTGAATATTTTTTTGATGATGATGTCGATATTATGAGCAATGAAAAATCCCCGGCCACATTGTTCCAGTCGAAAAGAACGTTGCGATGTATGTTCATTTATCGTTTACATACATATATACATACTAGCAAAGAAAAATGCTGCGATGGAACAAAAAAGATGAATATACTTGGAATTGTGGATTATTAAGGATGTAAAAGGAGGGGACTAGGAAGAATCTACCTAAAGTCGCAAAATCTGGTAAAAATCACACTTTCTCTATGCAACGCGAAAAATCGAAGTATATTCTGCGGTCAACACACTAGAATAAATATTTAACCATTAAAATGATTGAAAAAGCAGCACGTTAGCTATGCAGCAGCTATGGGAAATGATATCGAGTAACAGTCTTTCTAAGCCAATTGAATGAAATAGCAAACATCGATGCATCCAAAACAATTGCAAGAATTGTTGGTTCAAAACAGTAGGAAACGCGTGAGTTGACTTGAAACAGACTAAATGTAGGTACACTAGCATGCCCGTAACGATTGTGTGACTAATCAATTGGCCCCTGCTTTGCTTGCTATAATGCTCATAGCAAAATAAAGCAACTTTAAATACAATACCACTTAGTTTTCTTTCAATCAGGATACGAAGCTAGTCAGTGTTGCTACTTGCCAGCAATTTAAAAAAGGAAACATTATAGATTTCGTTTATTATCTGAAATTTTGAAAATTATTTAAAAAAGACACTTTTTAGAGGCCGCAGAATATACATCGATTTTTTGCGTTGCTTAGAGAAAGTCTGATTTTTAGCAGATTTTGCGACTTTAGGTAGATTTTTCCTAGTCCCCTCCTTTTACATCCTTAATAATCCACAATTCCAAGTATATTCATTTTTTTGTTCCATCGGAGCATTTTTCTTTGCTAGTACCCTACTTTTAATTAGCATGATTTCAGTGCATCAGTCAGCAAACACATACAGTAACATACCACAATAATGACAGCAGTCCAAGAACGCGGGAAACAATATTGTTCTTAACATAAATTAATTGCCTCTAAATTTAAAAAATATTGTTTAAAAAAAGACTCCCTAGATTTTATAAGCGTCTACCTTTTGAAATCAATCAGACTGCATAGAATTTAAAACTGAGTTTTAGATATGCTCTTGATTGTCGGACGTATAAAGTTTACTATTTTTTATCAGCTATAGTAAATATATGTTACATTCTAAACAGTCCTGTAAGTTATAGAGGTCGTTCCACATTTAAATTAACTTGGAAACGACATATAACGTACCTACGGGACTTACTTAAGTACCTGGCTACACTTAGCGCTGGTCTGGTTGCTAGGGCGAAACGCCGGACTCAACCCAACGACCCTCAATAAGTACGTACTCAAACTCATCGGACCTAAATTCGTCCGTACCTACGGAGCTATTGGCAGCTATGCCTAAAAACCTAACGCAGTAGTAATTAAGTAGCCCCGGAATTTAGCCCTAGGTCAGTTGACCTATTTTGGATCAAAATAATAATTAACGCAAAAAGCTTTGTTAACTTGTTTTCGCCAGAGAATACCTATGGCGAAAAACTATTTCTTTTCTGGTTCCTACGAGCACAATGAACAATGAAAACAACAAAAAAGAGCTCTCAACCAGCCAGTCATCTTACATGAAAATTATGAAATAATTTTTATGATTTTTTAATTGAAATTCGGGTGTTTGAATTTGCGATAAAGAAAATAATCAAAAGATAGTCACTTGGATTATTTAAGCCGAGTAATAAAATAAGGGCCGTATACCAATTCCGAATTAAACGCGATTGATCACTATGAAAAAGTTTTGAAAAATGAGCTTGCTAAGCGAGACTTGTAAACCAAGAGAAACTTAAAGTTTAAACCTACCATTAAATTATGAAGAGAATTGTAAAAGATTTTAAACTTTAAGAAAATTGAAAAGGTGAGATGTTGGTAAATTAAAAAACAAAGTTTTTCGGTAAAAATTCAAAAACTTACGCAAATATCAAGTGTAAGGAACACTAACGCTTAGATTTGGTAGTAAAATAAATTTGTAGTATTAACTACATATTAACAACAAATGAATAGTGCAAACTTTACACAACTATTAGGTGTAGAGAATACTAACAGTCAGATTCCCAATTCTGATTTTACGTAGAAAAAAACTAGAATTTTACTTTATTTTTATCCTATTCGACCTCGCCCGACTTCTGAACAGAGAAAGTGGCGAACAAAAAATGTACAAACACGTATTTTCTACTGTCCACCACATTGTAAACTTTAAAAATCTTTACACCTCATAAACAACTCAATATTACGTATTTTTGAACGCAGCTTGCTTTGACGTGTAGCCATTAGAAGTTACTTCATTTCTATTTTATTTAATTAACCCCAACTTTTGGCAGAGAAGTTTAAAACCCTGGTACTAACTGCGTATTGGTTGTAGAAAAGTTTGCTGGTAAGCACAAGATAGCCCTTGATCCGTAGTACATTTCTGTCAGAAAAAATTTCCTAAAACTCATAACTGGAGTTGTTGGCAGACATAAACATGTCGAAAACTCGGCCAAAATGTGTCTTTTCGCCCCAGATTTTTGCACTCTTTACACTCTCATTCGAGAACTGAGGCGAAATTCAAAAACAAAAAAGTGTTATCTGCAGAACCTAAATAGATATATGAGTCAAATGAAGTACATGGTTTTGCCAAAAGAATTGAAAAAATGAAAAAAGTCAGCATTTAGAAGATTCGAACCCATCATTCTTTGTTCAATACCGCATCCGAGAACGGAGTTGTCAACCACTGCGCCAACTCGACATATCAGCAGATTTCAGCTTGATTATCCTATTTTGAAAGATATTCATCATTCTACTGAAGTTCAAGAATAGTGCATTTATGATGATAAAAATAATTATTTATTAAAGACGAGTCAAAAACCTCTGAAATACGAAAAATCTGATCAAAAATATGCAATACGGAGTTATCTATCGGCATTAGAAAATAGATGTAGGTATAAGTCAAAGTTCACCTCTTCATACCTCAACAAACACTGGCTGTTGAAAAGTTTAAAGGTCAGATTCGTTATTCTGACCTTATAAAGAAGATTTAAAAAAATCATCATCCACGACGCTCTGGGCGCAAAATGCTTCTCGGTGTAAGCTTTACACTCGTGCTAATACCGCAATATTGGGTGTATAGAAACAAAATAAACTGGGATCTGTAACGCTAAGGTCAGGGCACCTTTTAAGCATAATTAGCATGTTCCGCCTACTTAGCGGAGTAGTTGAAGAGATATCGTTGTCCGTCTTGAACCCTTTACTTTATAACGATCACAGATCAAGAAATATTGCTTTATAAGAAAAAAATCGGTTTCGAGATTTTGCAACCCTCTACATTATAAAACCGATTGGACTGCACAGAAACCAAAATTGAGTTAGACAAGCTGAAGGACACGCAAAGAGTAAAAACACGTATACTTTACATTTTTGTGCAACAACCATTGAGTGTAAAGAAATTTTAAGGTCAGATTCGTAATCTACAGCTAGGGGGGCAACATTTAAAAAAAATTGGCCCTCCACAAATTATTTGATTTTTTGCTTTACACTTTACACGCTCATTGCTAACTCAGTATTGAGTGTAAACGAAAGAAAAAAACACGGGCATCGAATTTTTTAATTATCCATCGATTAAAAAAACCGCACCTCCCAGGTGTGTGCCGTTGTTGCTGTGAGGGGGAGGCACAAATTTCGCACTCGCTGTGATAAACATATAAGAAAAAGGATGGCCAAGTATTAAAAAAAATATATATATGATATAGTAATCGTAAGCAAGCTCAATGGACTTCATACATACATACAAATGCACTTCAAAAGGTCATACGTTTTTTGTATTTTTGTTCAATTTTTGTTAGTTTCAAATGTATCGTCAGTGATTAATATAAATTTGTATAGTTAGAGACAAGAGGAAGTTTCTGAGCTGCGTTTTTATGTTTGAATATTAAACGAGCCTTGAGAATCCGTCTGGAAAGATTGTCTGCCCACAATTTTTTAGAGGTTTAATATTTTTTAGTCTACAGTTCTACTGTTACGTCAGTCTTTCTAGCTGGGTTTTTGGTTGTAAATATTATAAACGAGTCTTGAGAATTCGTCTCTGCCTACAATGTTATAGAAACGCAGGAATTATTTGTTTCAGTGGCTATACACCATACTGTATCATCAGAGATTTACATAAATTTTAATATTTTGATCCGGTGAAAGTTTTTCGAGCTGGGTTCTTGGTTCTGAAGATTATTGCTAGCCTCGAGTATCCATCTAGAAATTTTGTTTGCGCACTAGGTACTAAAAGTTCAAAAATTATCTTTTTAAGTTATATATATATATATATATATATATATATATATATATATATATATATATATATATATATATATATATATATATATACTGTATCATCAGTGGTTAGCGTACATTCAAATAAATATGGACATGGGGAAGCTTCTGAGCTGTATTTCTGGTTTTAAATATTATAAAAGATATTTGAGAATCCGTGTGAAATGGTTCTCTGCTTACAATATTCTACAAGTTTAAGAAATAATTTTTTTAGTCTTCAAAGGTCAATACGACATAATTTTAGTGTTGGTGCTATGGTTGTGTTAGTTCTTCATTTTGTTTTTGTTTTTTAGTTTCAAGGGTTTTTTGATAAATCGGATTACTGTTTTTACAGCAAATCAACTACCATTATCTCAATCAAAAGTGGAATTACACACTTTCTATAAGATCATGTCTCGATAAATACAATAGAAAGGCGATCAGAATTCCGCTGAAAACGAAGGTAAAAGGAATCGCTGCACTGAGCTTAATGTCAACAACCTTTCAGCGTTTTCTATTTCAAGCCAAAGTTTAACATTGCTATTTCAGCTTATAATACTTGTAATTAAAGAAACAACAAAATCTTGACTAATTTTACTTGTATTCCTCGGAGGCATAGAGTAACATTGAGATGAATATAATATAGATTTAATGCATACATGATCTCCTGAGTGGGGATTCCACCAGGAAAATTTTTCCACGCCTCACCCCGGAATTCGCGATTTTCCTGAAATTTCCAAAAATTTTCTAAAAATGCGTAAAATAGGTGCTTTTTTTAAGCGTTTCCAGCTATCTATTTGGTCAAAAGTGTCAAATTTTCGGCGCTTCGCGCTATATGCTTATCTTTTGACTATATTTTATTAAATTTAATTGAATTTTTTGTTTTTTTTTAAAATTTTTTTCATGTTTTTATGCTATAGAAGGACCGAGCATCGTCAGAAACGCCGAAAAACGATGTTTTTAGACGTCTATCCATCATTTTTTGGCCCAAAAAGGCACTTTAAAATTTTACTTCTTCATCCCCAGAATTCGTATGCTGTGCATTAGAGGTGTACCGGTGCCACTTTTTTTGCCGGTGCCGGTGTCAACATAAGGCTATCTTTTGTGTATAAAAATTTTTAAAAGGCGGCGTGTGTGACACTAACGCAGATCCACATAAGATATATCCCATAATATTTGCCCCTAGCTATCTGGTGCTAAGCGCCAAAAAATTGATCATTGGAGCTAGAAGATAAGTAAAAGCACATGAAACTGTTCATTTCAATTTTTTTGGAAAATAGAAAATTGTGATTAGCCGCATTTTTCTGGGGTTGTCAGTCATCGGGAGTCACAGGCCACTAATCCCTTCCAACAAGGAAATATGATTGTACGCATAGCAGTATTTTGTTGGTTTCAGCTGTTCACAAATCACAATGTCTACTAAAGTGTTCATAGCAAATCAATCTAGAATTTTGTTTTTAGAACTTAACTAGATAATTTCTATTATATAAAGTAGCCAAATTCCTGCTTTGATTAGGAATATTTATGATTGGCTCAAATTATGAACCAAACGTTGAAGAGAAGGTTAATATTAACATTAGTTACGCATAATGAGCATTAATGTTGTAATTTATTTATCCGAGAAATTCAGAAGAAGAATAAAAAATAAATCGTTGGAGAGACACTTAATATTATTCGCTCAAATCTGCTTATGCATTTACTAATTAGCATCGGCGCCTGTGCCACCCTGGCACCGGCCGGTGCCAGATACTTCGGCACCGGCGCCGGAGCCGGCGCTAGTTCCATCCCTATTGTGCAAATCTGGTTCGATATAATATTCATTCATATAAATAAAATTTTCAGTTCCCCACGCTCGATTGAGCAGACCCAATAGAAGCTCATCGAGTGATCGGGCTTTTTCGCCAACCCACGAAACGTTCAATGGATCAGCGCACAAAAATGGACGAAAATATCCGGCCGAGGTACTAAAATTGCGCTTGTCCGACATCGACTCATCCTTGCCATTGGAAATATTGTCCGAAGACCAGTTTTTAAATACTTTGCGAGCTTCTTCAATTAAAACTCAGAATGCTCCAACATCGAATGAAAAGAAAACTCGGTTTGATTTAGAATCTTTGGGTGAGGAAATGCGATGGTGTAAATTGTGCAAGGATAAAAGAAATTACAAGTATTTGCAAAGTGAATTTCTTCGGTCTATAAAATACTCACTCCAAAAGTGACATCATCTGACGGTTATTGCAATGTTTTTAATTAGTAAACATGAGATCTTTTCAGACTCTAAAATGATGTTTCTTATGTTGTATTAATTTTGTGGCGCACTAAGTGTCAACAAATGTAGCATTTTAAAACTATTATCGCTTTGGCGCATAGAAGTTGTATATTTTTCAAATCTCATCGGCTTTTTTTGCGGGAGAATAAATTTTGAGACCAATTTTAAATGCCAAAAATGTACATTTGCGCAGTTTTCACAATTCGCTCTAATAATATAGTACATTGAGAAAGGAATCCTTGCGATTACGTCAACGGCGCTAAACATAAACTTTTTACATTTTTTGTTGCGATTCATGGCTCTCATTGCATAACTAGCACTTCTTTATCAATGTCAATGCGTTTTATTATAAATTTAAATTTAAATTGTAATTTTAATAAAAATTAATTTAATAATTTAAGATTTAATAATGTAACACGTATTTATTTAATAATATCGGTGTATTTAACTATAAATTAAAATTAAAATTAAAGTTAAAATAAATTTAAACTATTTCACTATAACTATTTGACTATAAACCTGCTGTTTTTCACACTTTTTCCCTTATTTTCAAGTTAAATAGCGAAATGAAGCGTTAATTTATAGGGTTTATTTATGCGATTTATGTTCTAGGAATGGCGTCGAGTGATCAGTTAGAGGCGAGCACGGACGGAGAATCTGTTTCTTCGAGCTTAGATGGCATTGGCGCCCAGGATCACGCTCTAAACGATAATTTTTCCGACGTCGACGCTTTGCCCATTTCGGCCAACGTTAGCGGCCCGGGTTCGCCAAACATTTCGGGTCGAGACACGCCCTTGTCACAGCATACTGAGCAGCACGAAGGTTATTATTATATATTATTATTATTATTATTATTATTATTATTATTATTATTATTATTATTATTATTATTATCATTATTATTATTATACATGTAAAAGGAAGATGGGCTTAGGTGCACAGCATGGCCGATCTCAGGCGGGGGGGTCAAAAATTGCGTTTTTGGGCCAAAATGACATCGAAAATTGGTATGAGCTAGGGATGTTCCGTTTCCAGGTTTTTCAAAAAAATTGGTTCCGGTTCCGGTTCTTGGAAAACAAGAATTTCGGTTCCGGTTCCGGTTCTTGCGTAAGTTGGAACCGTCGGTTCCGGTTCCGGTTCTTCAACTAGAGAACCGTCGGTTCCGGTTCCGGTTCTCGGTTCCTGTGTTAAAGTATGTACGCTCTTGATAGCCTGACTTCACCGGAAGATATGAGATGTAATCGAAAGATAAATTATTCAGGAAGTCGTTTCAATCTGGCAACTGCACGTTCAAATAAGTTTTACGTTTAGTTGAGCAGTATCTTGCAGCCAGTGGCGGATCTAGGATTTTCCTAAGGGGGCAGTATCCCAACTTTTCCAAAAACAGTCGAAGATAGGTCCAAAATTTGCCCTTAACGCGCGAAACAGCATTTTTTCGGTGTTTTACAATGTATACTTTTACATTAAATCACTTTTGACGCAATATTTTTCCTTAAAATTTTAAAATTCTCGATAATTTTGTGCTAAAAATCACTAAAATTCTTTGACTTTATCAGAATTCTGGCGCGAAGCAGTTTTTTTGTACAAGGTCCGTTTGACATGTACAAAGATGATCCCCAAAAGTGTTTGTACATCGGGAAAAATCTTTGCCGAATACAAAAACCGTGGCGCGAAGCGCCGGAAAATTTGTGAGATTAAGACGGATAGACGTCTAGAAGCATGATTTACAGCTTGATTTACTGTATTTATAGCATTTGATGCGAAACATGGAAATTTTTAATTGAAAATAGAAGAAAACTATGCAAGAATAGCTGTTTCTGCTGCTAAAATTGTTTTGAAACCTACATGAACAGAAAATGGCTTCCAGGTGGCGAAGAAAGTAAATAAATGTCATAAATAGGTATCATTCGGCGCGTAACGCCGAAAAAATGTGAGAAATTATGGTCACTGAGGGCCAAAAAATAATTGCAAATTGTAAATCCATTCTCTATCTCGCCAAATATTTTTGGCAAATGGGGGGCGGCCCCCCGCCCCTTAGATTCGCCCCTGCTTGCAGCGCCAGCTACAAGCGTTCCATCGGAACAGCTGTTCAGTTGCGCTGGAATCATTAACGACCCTCTCAGAAACAGGCTACATGACGAAAAAGCAGAACGACTGTTATTTTCAAAATATAATTTACCCGAAACAATACTAAGTTTTAGTCTGTAAAGTTTTGGATAATAAAAGATTGAATTGCTGCCTCATGTCTTCACTAAATTTTATGAAGTTCGATTTTTAACTCTAATTTTAAAAAACCGAGAACCGACTCCAAAAAAGATCGGTTCCGGTTCCGGTTCCGGTTCTTAGAAAATCTAAAAATCGGTTTCGGTTTCGGTTCCGGTTCTTAGAATATCAAAAAATCGGTTCTCGGTTCCGGTGATGGTTCCAAAAAAATGGTCGGTTCCAGTCGGTTCCGGTTCCGGTTAACCGGCACATCCCTAATTAGCGCTAAGCCTTAAAACTACATTATTACACAGTTTTCGGTAAATTTGAAGCCATTTTGAGGAAAATTTCCAATTTTCATCTATTTTTGGCCTTCACTTCGCCTTGGGCATCCCCCAGCCAGAGTTGGTCGTTCCCCTATCCCCAAAGCCAGAAAATTTTTTAACTCCCTGATTTCTGTAGAAAAAATCGAATTTTCCGGCCGTTTTAGGTGTTCTTGGCCGTTTTTGACTGAAGACTGGAGGTCATTCACCTCCCCCAAGTGGCTGTGGACCCCACCCTATATTTCGAGCGGTTACATGTGTGATTATGATGATGATGATGATGATGATGCGCTTGATTATTGGCAAATTTATTCTTAGACGTCGCTCAAGATGGCGAAGAGGGTTGGGCGATGGAAGAGCCCGAGGACGGCGTGCCTAGCAGCCATAGCGACGAAAGGTCAGCCGAAACGCAACACGAGCGCCAATTGCCTGCATTGCCAAACACGGCTCGCAAAGAAAATCGAGCCGATATCGAAGAAAAATTTGGCAAATTCGAAATACCGCAACCAACGAGGCGGGAGCGCCACAGTGAGCATTAGCCTTTAATGGGCTTTGTATGCTATTTAGGGCTTGACAAGATCTACGATTTTCATATTTATGTATCAAACTTTTTTATAAGCCACTCATTTGTAATAATGTGCATAATGCATACATATTAGCGATTCCTTTACTGCAATAGTTATTCGAACGTAGTTCACAGTTTTCCTTAGTAAACTCAAAACAGATCAGGCGTAAGTAATAATTGAAAATTTGGTTAACCGAGTGAAAAGTTTTACATCAAGCTCGAAAACTCTTGCAATATATATGTACTTTGCATTTTTCCAAAATCGCCCAACTGTGCTTGATGTTTCGGAGTTAAAGGCAGGGTAATACCGAGACAGCACAGATTGGGCATTCTGGGGGGGATTGAAACAAAAAGTTTTAATTCCAAAATGGTGGATACGCGTCGAAAATACCATTTGTGGCGTTTCTGTCAATGCTCTATTTTTCCAGAGCATAAAAAATATTTCGAAAAAATATCAAAAAAGTTTGACCGTGAATTGCCGGAAATTTCAAACTTTTTGAACAAGCAGATGGCTAAAGACGCTCAAACAACACCTTTTCTACGACTTTGTTCTGGAAAATCGCGAGTTCTCCTGGGAGGAGTGAAAACCTTTTATCGGGAATAAGAAGCCTCCTTACCCTCAAGACCATGTACGGTAAAACTTCCCTCTAACCCAAATTCGCCGACTGCAATTCTATGTAGTCATCTTAATAGAAATTTTACCTAACTACATATAAAATACATAGGAGATGAAACGCATTCGTTGGTCAGCGACAGTTGGTCGACCGACGTTTTGGCCAGCGACTCGGAGTTCGCCTTCGACCAATCGCAGGGCGTCGCTCATCACGGCTGCGGCGGCGGCGCTTTGCCCGATTTGGTGCCCGGCGGACCAGAATTCGCCCGCTTAGATTTAATTGCCGAAGAAAACGTCGGCGCTGGCGCAATGACGTCAGCCAACGCCGCTTTGCCGCCGTCGACTACGGACGGCAGCGCCGCCGCCGTCGCTGCCGCCGCCGCATCCAATATCAGGCCGATACCGCTGGTGTTACCGACTGTTCATTTTGAAACACGTGAGAGAAATATTGGAAATTTTTAAATCTAATCATAAACTTGTTTTCAAAAGATGCGTTTTACCCTAATGCATATATAGCCTTTTCATCATCAGTTGTTTTAGGTGAATATGACTTCAAAAAAGCATTGCAAAAGATCAGTTTACTTATTCGTATGCGTTTTTAAGACACCGTTACGCTTACAGCTGCACTCTATTAGTCGAATGTACTTCTCTCAATGTGCATGTGTGAATACAAACGTACCATACAAGGACTGTCAGTCAGCCGTACATGTAACGGCTCAAAATTTCAGGTGGGGTGCCTGGCCATTTTAAGGAGGGGCGAAGACTTAAAATTTTTGGCTAATAATTGTCAAAAAACACACCTGAAAACGCCCAAAAATGACGGGGTCAACAAACTTCTTTCTTTTGAGCGGGAATGTGGGACGACCAACTTGGGGTGGAGGGATACCCCATCTTCCTCTTACATGTATGCTGTCCGTGTCAGCCGAACTTTACATTTTCAAAGTTTTTCTGTATTTCTTTTACGTACAGTTCTCGCCATGAAATTTGAACAATAAAGAACTGATTAGTTTATTTAGGAACGCTTTTACACGACCTAATCGCCGGAGACCTAAGCAGTATCCTAACGTGCTTTACGTTAAGAAAACGTGACCTAAACGTTTAGGTCGGACCATTAACGAATCAGCACGCTTTCTCAAATAGACGCGTGATGATAGCGCGCGCGCATTATGTACACAATATCATATGCATGTGAATTGCACGAGTATAATCAATTTACGCGCGCTGAGTCGAGTAAAGTCCGATGTAAGCGTCTATGTCGCGTTTTCTTAAGACTGGGTCGCGTTTTCATAAAATAAAGCATGTTAGAAAGAATACTGTTTAGGTCTCCGGCGATTAGATCATGAAAAAGCGTTCCTAAATATGCTCAATCGATTCTTTATTGTTCAAATTTCGTGGCGAGCACTATTGTACGCTTCCTGAATAAGATTACATACATGTCAAATATTATCAATGATAAATGATTTTAACAAATAATATGCATGCATTATTAAATATTAGAATTATTGGTAATAATAAATGAGATTTAATTATAGCTATTAAATGGTTCTGTTTTCCTCAGCATCGTCATCGGTGCAGCTGGACCGAAGCGACACGTGGTCGGTGAACGCGACGACATCCGACTCGGACGCCGACGCGTTGCGCGCCGATGATCGTTTGAAAGAGTTCGACGATGCGCCGATCGTCGGATTCGGCGGCGGATCGTCATCGCCTTGTTCGGCGTCAGCGCTAGCGGCGCAGAGTTCAGCGAAAAAGGATGACTCATTGAATAGACATGACGATACTTCGACTGAAGTTAGGTAAATTGGAAATGAACGGATTATTTTTTCTATAATACCTTCCATATGTGTCCTTGGGAGGCAGGAGTTCGACCCCTCAGAGCCCCCTTGCAAAATGTCTGCGACCCCTAGGTATTGTCGATTTTTTGAGAAAAAATCGTAGAAAGTAGAAAGTGTGCTTTCAAAGCGTTTTTAGCTAAATCAAATTTCACCGTTTCGCGCCATACACTCTGTTTTTTGACTATATTTTGTTCAGTTTACTCGAATTTTTCAATTTTTACGCTACTTTTTCTTTTAGTACGTGTACCTCAATACCCATCGGTTCTTAGCCCAAAAACGATTTCTTCCTCCAACCAAAGTCGGTTGCCCCCATTCCCAATAGTTTACATTCTTTACACTCAATTTCCCGACTTCCGGGCAAAAACTTGCTCTTTTCATGACCTTTTTAGGTACTCTGTGGCGTTTATGAATAAAAGTAGAAGGTACATTCCTGGTGAGCCCTTAGTAATATTCAAGAAAAACAGTTGAAGAACATTGAAATAATTGTCCTCAACTGTCTCAACTCCTCCGTTTGATTGAACCAGTTGTAGGTTATTAACACACGATAAATATAACGTAATAAAACTGTGAACAGTGTGCAGGTCCGTAGGTCCAGACGTGCGCAGTTGTTAGCATACATATTATGGATCGAAATTTGGGGGGTTCCGTCCATTTTATGGGTTGGGGGTAAATGACCTCTAATTCTGGCCAAAAACGGCCAAAAAAATCGAAAAAACGGCAACAAAATTTAGTTTTTTTCCAAAAAATGGGAGGGGTCCAAAATTTTCTGTCTTTGAGGGTATTGGGGGATAACCAACTTTAATTAGGGGATCTCGCTTATACATGTATGGTTGTTACAACAGGTAATATGATACTGTAAAGTGCAGTTCTATGTCATGTCGGGTTTATGGATGATAAGGTACTTTTAATTTCCGCTGATAACAGGATAAACAAATCACAATGTTCTTCGGCCAAGTAAATACTTATATCTGCCTCACATAATTAAAAACGACAAAAACGATTGTGCTTTAAAGAAGAACAAACATGGCGGCTTCTCGTCCTGCACTCACTAAGACTAAATCCGAACTAAGGATAAGGCACCTTGAAATATAGTCTTGGAAGAAAAACAGCCGGGATATGTGCAGTCGCAATGTTTGGACTACATACAAAAAAGAACGGTCATTTCTGTATTTTTGTCATGGCAAACCGTGACCCTTGCGTTATCTGCTCATGTACAGCGTCTGCGAATCTGTGCACTTTTCACAATTCCAGGAACTGCACGCGTACTGCATCAATACCTAAATATAGTTACAATCACTGGTAAATGAAAAGTAAATATTCATGTAAGCGAATTTATTTCTGATGATTAATTTATTAAAAAGGCGCGACTCGAGCAGCGGTTTTTCCCCAATTCGAAAGAGCCGCCCTGAATTAGACAGGCAACCAATATTCCTACAAGGCAGACCAACTGTGGCTCCGCCAATTCCAAGCACAACCAGAGCATTGGACGCTCGTTGTTCGGAACCGTTGGTTTCCGCAGCTCCGCCTCTCTTTCCTTCGTTGATCACTGTTCAGTCATCTTCCAGTATGACTTCTGTGTTGGCCGGTGGATGCGGTTCGGTTAATTGGTCCGAAGTGGCCACTTTGGGCAGTTTTTCTCAACAAAGTGTAACTTTTAGGTACGTTTCCGACGTACGAGAAATTGATTTTTTAAAACTTTTTCCTGGCATGCACAATGGTGTTTACCGCTGACTCATTTGTTATTGACGAGAACTGAATCAGGAATATTTTTTTCAAAAAGTGCGCATTTACAAAAATTCACAGCAATTTTTACACCACCTTAATAGAATCTTCATTTCACCTTCAGGTTTCTTTAATTTGCTGATTCATTGTTTACAAAATTAGTTAAACAAATTGAGATTTATTTTTTATTTTTTTATTTTTTTGCTTTCAACATTAGCTGCTTGATCGAATTTTGTAATCAATAACAAATATTAAACACGGAATGAAGGGATTAATTCTGATATGATTTTCTGATTTTCAAGTTATGAATTTAGACGTCATAAACGTACTTCGCGTGTTTGATTTGTTATAATTACCGTAAATTTTATTCGACTGTTAAACAACTTTTTTTCGGACATTTCTTCAGACTCCATCTACAATTGCTTGTTTGTAGTTTATGAAGGTACAGAAGCATTTTTGAGAAATTACATTTTAACCGCATAAAATTCTTAAGTTTCGTAATTATTTTTTTCATAAGTTTTGTTTTGATAAATTTCTAATCGCATTTAGCTCCCCCATGGTTAAGCTGAAAGGTAATTAAAAACCTATTTGTATATCTAGAAGAATTTCCGTGTAAAAGTTTTTGTTTGGCTTTCTTTGAATTTGTACATATAACTACAAAGTGTACAACATCGCTGGTCTGACAGTGGGTCAGCAGAGATTTTCGATCTAAATTATCTAACAAAATATGTTAACATTTTAAAATAGTGTAAAAACTAACTTAGTGAACAGTCGATTTCAATCACTTTGCAGTAAAATTGTGATTTCCGTTCATTTTTATTTTTAATTTTGCTTTATTTTCTCAGAAAAATTTTCCTTTTGTCTCCTTGAAGGTGAAATCAAAAATTGATGCGTATGCACAGCATGGTAGATCTGAGGTGATCAGACAAAGAGCTTTTTTGAACCAAAATGGCCTGTAACACTAGTATAAATGCTTAAATATGCGCTAATCAGCAATTTCTGTGCAGAAAAAAATATTTTTATAAATTTATGCTTTCATTTTGCCTCATTTCCCCCAGAAAATGTCCTAATTTTCCATTCTGGGTTTAGACCCCCAACCCCTACGTAAATGTCTTTTCTAAATCCTCTTTCTAAATTCCCAACTTATAAATATGTACATATACCCATACATGTAAAGGCTCGAAATTTCGGGTGGGGGTTTCGGCCATTTTCAGGGGGTGAATGACCTCCAATTTTAACGTAAAAATAGCAACAACAAAAAACCGCAACATTTTTTCAAAAATGAGGGGATCAAAAATTTTCTGACTTTTAGAGGATGGGGGACGTCCAACTTTGTGTGGGGGATCTCCAAACCCCCTGTCACATGTATGCACATACCTGTCTGATCATGAACATTTTACAGCGATGATTCATCGGAGCCCGCGACTTCGGTACCGCCCACTGGGCCTTCGGTCGACCAATCAGGATCGAGCGAAGATTTGGCGAGTGCCAATGTAGAATATGAAACTCAGAAGGCAGGCCAGCAAGGCGAACGCACAGACGGACAGGAACTCGATGAACAAGCGTCTTGGATCGAGCGGGAATCGGAATCAGCACCAATAAGCGGTCTTAGTTCGCCGTATAAAGACGATTCGTCCCCTTATAAACCGGGTACGTACATAAAATGCATTTTTATTCACATTTTCAATGGGAGAGCAGAAAAACTTAAAATAATTGAATTGATTCTGCACGAATAATAAAACCACGTACACGTTTAAGTGGAATTTTTTCGACACACGTTACAGTGGTGCATTTTTCACCGGCTTCGCTTATTATCCTAATAATGCTGCACTTTATGTCTCGGACAATGCTAAAGAAATCATGATATTGAGCAGATGAGTACTCAACCGAGTCATGATGCTTCAACATTCATTAAAGGATGATGGAGGATGCACATTTAATACTTTGTACGACCAATGTGCTACAATGTACTCTCCTGCATTCTTCAGCATTCTTCAACGAATCTTGACGCATCAACATTCGTGACGAATAGAAATAAAAAATCGAATAGTATAATTGAAATATTGAAAATTTTACAAAACATTAAAAATTGAATTTTATTAAAAAATAGAATGTAAAATATTTAAAAAGATATTGAAAATATTAAAAATGTTGTTGGTATTGAGTTTAAAAACTAAGTAGAATTTGCAAAAGTCACATGTTTAACTGACTATCTGAAGTAGTTTTTCATGTTCATTTCCAATCAGTTGCAAACTTTAGGTTTTAGTAGTATTTTATTAGCATGTGTACATATGTATTATTCGTCGTATTTGGAGCTGTTTGCTTACCATTTACGTTAGTATTTGTGCGTTAATATTTGTATGTATATAGCCTTTAGCCATTATTGACTTTCTAGACCCACAGGCCATGGAATTCAATAGCCCAAGGCGTAGAAAAATCGATTTTGAAGAAATTTCCCATCGTCCTCCATTCGGTGGAGCAATTCCCAAACGATCGGGCTTTGACAACCTATCTTCGTCAAATCGCACGTCGTCTAACGGTCACCACAATTTCGCTTATCCAGAGCAATATTTTGACAAAGAAGACAAAAAGCGAAGTTTCTTGAGAACATTCAAATTATCCAATTTAAAAAGTACTTAGTGTTTAATATGTTTGTATTCTATTTACATAGTCAATTATTCACTTTCAGTAGATTTTGTCTTTTTTTAATTTCGAAAAAGTTGAGCAAATGTCGTATCTGCTAATTCTTTGCTTCGCTACTTGATCAATTTTTTTGAATTACCATCAAGGTTTATTTTTAGCTAAATTGGTAGCCAGTAGCCAGGTCTACCTCTATATTTAGGTAGCACAACTTTATAAATTATAAAACATTTATTCTGCGTGGAAATTGAGTGTTTAGCGTCAGAGCTGTTAAGTTTTAAATGTTCTTTTGGATTAGGCTTTGTTAGCTAATTCGAAACAATAGGCAATAGGCATGCTGGGTGTTTTTTTGTGCGACTGTATGCGCGAGTAGTTCAGCCTTGCGAATAGGATTTTCTTTTTTATTTTGGCACAGTTTTCTTTGATAAATTTGAGCACAGCGAACTTGGAATGCTTCAGATGCACGAAATTTAGGGTAGGGAGGGGTCACCGACCGTTCTTAGGGAGGGAGTAAACGACCTCCAAAACGACAAAAAAACACCTAAAAACGCCAAGAAATTAAATTTTTTTTGAATCGAGGGAAATCAAAAATTTTCTGGCTCTGGGGAGGGGGGGGTGGAGGGATGACCGACTCTGGGTGGAGGATCCCTCCATCCTCCTATCACATGTATGTATATACGAGTATATGTATGTAGATAGATAGCAAGATCGTTCCGTGGTGAGCTGGTAAGGTTTGCGCCTTCCATTCTCACGACCCAGGTTCGACTTCAGTCGTAAGGGAGATTTTTAATCTTTTCTCTCTCTGCTCAGAGACGGGCAGCCGGTGGTTTGACCAACCCAACATTCATCTTCTTAACAAAGGCCAATAAATGGGTACTGATGCGTAAAAACATCAGGTGACGATGAGGGATAAATCTCTTGTTGATTGGCTCCAAACGAGATCCAGGCACGTAGCTGACCGTCCTATTTGGGGGGATAGCACAAATTAACCTTAAAAAGTCATATTTTTCCGATTTTTCTAAATTTTTGGGGTCTGGACCCCCCATTCCCCCAGAATTACGTGCCTGACGAGATCGCTGGACCTCAAACATCTCCCCATATTAGGATGTATCTGCTATGGGGCAAAAATCATCATCAACATCATCAGATAGATAGCATTTAAACGCACAATGTTTATTAATCTCGCTAACAAGCAAGTTTAAATCACTTCCGCGTAAAATGTTATTTTTCTTTCACGTAAAATCCGGGCTCTAGTCATGACTTTGGCTGATAATAAGTTCAATCAAAACATGTTGAATTTAGTTGTAGTCTTTAATTAGGGAGTCAATTTATAGCACGTGATCATCCTAATTTTAATACTTTTATTTCATCTAATCGTTTGTTTTAATTGTTTCCCCTTTTACGCTGAAACACTTTAAACTACCGAATTTCCACCTGCTTTTACAACATTGAAAAAGTTATTATTTTTATTCTGCTGCCAAGCATGGGAATCTTTATGGGAGGGGAAAAATTTTAAAGTGCTTCTGACGATGCTCTGTCTTCCTAGAGCGTAACAAACTAATTTCAAAAAATTCGAATAAATTGAACAAAATATAGCCAAACAATGAGTATATTACGCGAAGCGCATAAAATTCGACACTTTCGAGCAAATCGATTGCTAACAACGCTCAAAACAGCACCTTTTCTACAAATTTTTTTGAAATTTGTAGAAAATCGTGAAATTGGCTGGGGGTGAAAAAATTGGTGGGAGGGTAGCTTAAATTCTCGGAAACTCCTATGATCATGTATGGCCAGTTCCAGATATGCACAGCATGGGAATTCTGGGGGGAGGGTAAAATTTTAGAGTGCCTTTTTTGTCTAAAAAATGGTCGGATCGCGTCAAAAACATCGGTTTTCGTCGTTTTTGATGATGCTCCATCTTTCTGGAGCATAACAAAAAATTTCCGAAAAATCAAATTTATTGAACAAAATATAGTCAGACAATGTGTATAGGGCGCGAAGCGCCCAAAATTCACACTTTTGAGCAAATACATAGATTGCTAAAAACGCTCAGAACAACGCTTTTTCTGCAAATTTTTTTGAAACTTGTGCGAATGTGGCGGGGGGGGGGGTTGAAAAAAATGGGAGGGGGTACAATTCCTTAAAACTCCTGAGATCATGTATAGCCAGTTCCAGACATGCACAGCATGGGAATTCTGAGGGGGAGGTGAAATTTTTAAAGTGCCTTTTTGGACCTAAAAATGGTGGGTACGCATCAAAAACATCGTTTTTTGGCGTTTCTGACGATGCTCTATCTTTCTAGAGCACAGAAACATAAAAACTTTGAAAAAACTAAAAAAGCCGAAGAAATTGAGCAAAATATAGTTATAACATGCGTGTATGGCGCGGAGCGCCGAAAATTTGACACTTTTGAGCAAATAGATAGCTCAAACGCGTAACACAGCACCTTTTCTGCGAATTTTCAGGAAATTTGTGGAAATTTTCGAAGAATCGCGAATTCTGGGGGAGGGGTGAAAATTTTTCTGGAGTGAAATCCCTTAGATCAAGTATGCATGACCAGGATTCTCTTTTTACTTATGTATCTATCCGTTTTCGCAATCGACCAGGTAAAGTGCGCCGATCAGTTACGGAGAATTATTTGGCATCAGCGACTTCGGCGGCGTTTTCCGGCTCCCGCTTGGGCCAGTCGCCGACGACTGGCGGCGTCATTGACAGTGCGAATAAGTCGTCGCTAGCGGTTGCCAAAATGACGCCAAACTCTTTGCATAATTCGTCCTCGGTCGACTCTTTTGTAACGGCAACGACTGTCTCGCAAATGAATTGTCGTGACTTTGGCGTTAACGAAGCTGTCGGATTAGAAGTAGAAACGGGCGACCAAATTTTAGCTAAATACAGGTGCGCGCACGCCATATTCGTGCGTGTTTTGGGGGTTTAACGAGTGGAGGGGGTTCGCACCCCAGAATGACAGCTGATCGCCCTCCCGCCCTTTAAATGCTGCTGACCCCCAGCAGAATCTCCAGTTTTCCATGAATCTGAGAAAATATGCTTTTTTATTCGCTTTTGGCGATTGTTTTGGTTCAGAAGTACTTATCAATATATTTTGATCGATTTCAATTAGGTCGTCTTATGTTTTTAAAGCATGTTGACAGCCATATAACGAAATTTTTTGTCGTTCTCTCCTATAACACTGGCATGATAAACATAATATTCGCATTTTCATTATACTCACTCACACTCTATATGCATACATATAAAAGGGAGGTTGAGAAGATCCTCCACTCGAAGCTGGTCGCTCCCCAACTCTTCCCAGAGTAAGAAAAATTTTTGACCCTAAGATTTTTTGGAAAAAAGCGTTTTTGGGTCAAAATTTTTTTGTGTTTTTTGCCATTTTTGGCCAAAAATTAGAGTCATATAGCTCCCTAAAAATGGCCGGGGACTCCCACCCAAAATTTCAAGCCGTTACATGTGGCTATGTAAAGTACCTTGTACCTACTTGTGGTTTTTTAGATCCAGAAGAACGGCGGAAGTGGTCAATAATGAGGGGCTGAATGGGAATCGTGCATTTTCCTGTTCAAATGTTGCCCCTATCGATATGGATTCTCCAAGATATGCCGATAATCTGGACGGCAATGGTAAGCAGACGAATTTTTTGTCAATAAAACAGTCTCTTGCAAAAAATAACCGAAAAGCGTAGTCATGCTAACATCAAATGTATATACATGCACACGGTTCGAAGTTCTGGGAGGGCTTAAATGACTAATTGCGTTATTTAATATCAAACTTTCGCTATAGCGATTTTTAATGCAAGGTATGTTGCTCCAGGACGTGGTCAAAAATAGCTAACGACTCTTTCGAATCTTTCTCAATAATGTTTTTTGAAGATTTAGGCGAAATTCGCATTTCAAAGGCTAATCATATGGAAACGGTCTTAAAGCAAGGAGTTTGTGCTAATTAGTCGTTTAGACATTTTTGTCGTCCGTTACCCTCATGTCTACGGATAACCGGTAAAAGCTTTAAATTTGTGGTGTCTTACTTTTCTTGAATATTCGGGGTTAAGTTTGTGTAAAAAATAACAATAAGGGTATGGAATGACTTAGATCATCTGCTTATACAAAATAATGAAAGCAAAGTGTCTGGATGAATGAATGAATGAAAACAACTTGAAAAGTAAGCAATTGGTTTTGCTCCGGAAATGCCTCGAAGGATTTACGTTTTTTGTTAGAGAAGAGAGATTGATGGGCAAGGTAGAGATGGCCAGAGGAGGTTGAAATTCAGGAATAATCATATAGTAAGTTGTAGTCCTTATTTTTTGAACTAGGTCTGCTCCCACAGGTACAAACACGGTCCTTAGGTCAACGTACGTTCTGCACATGGGTATTATAAAATGAAACAGTAAAACCTTATGCATATGCGGTAAATTGGCTTTCTTGACTCGCGCCGGAAAATTTCGATATTTAATTGTCTTCTGGTACCCTAGCATTTTCGGCTCTTTTTCTGCAGTAACCTCAAAAATTGTCTTGCAGCATCTTTCGTTTTCTCCAAATCGCCTGACAGTACCTAATCTTCCAAAATTTTAGGTAGGGGTTTCACTCCCTCTTACCCATCTATGCCTATGTGTGCATACCCCCACTGTATATATTAGTATACATATTTAGTACATACATGAATTTGCTTTCATTTAATATTTAGATATATATCGTATCGTATTACTTGGGTGAAAAAATTCTATATAATTATAAATTTTTTATTGAAAGCATTTTGCTTTTCCATTTAAAGTGTAGCCATCATTTTGAATTATGTGATTATATTGTGGTAAATACATACATACCAGACATTCACAGCATGGATATTGTGGGGGGGGGCTGAATTCTTAAAGTGCCTTTTTTGGATCAAAAAATGGTGAATACGCGTCAAAAACGTCGTTTTTCGGCGTTTCTGAAGATGCTCTTCTTTCTAGGGCATAAAAGCGAAAAAATCGAACTTGAACAAAATATAGTCAAAACATGAGTATATGGCGCGATGCGCCGAAAATTTGACACTTTTGAGCAAATATGTAGATAGTTAAAAACACATAAAAAGTACCTTTTCTACGAATTTTCAGGAAATTCTCGAAAACTTGAAAAATCACAAATTCCGGGGTGGCGGAGGGCCGAAGAGATTTCTGCGGTGGGGATGAAAATTTTTCTGGGGTGTTAAAGTCCCCCTTTCAAACCCCTCCCCAAGATCATGTATAGTTAAAAACGCTTAAAAAAGCACTTTATCTCACGAATTTTTAAGTTAATTTCTGGAACATTTTGAAAAATCGGAAATTCTGGGGGGGGATTGGGGCGGGGGGGTTGGGGCGGGGGTGGGGGCTGAAGGAACTTCTGGGGTGAGGATTAGAATTTTTCTGGTGGTGTGAAAGGTCCCCTTTCAAACCCCTCCCCAAGATCATGTATGATACATACAACATGTATAAAGTATCTTTTATTACATATTTTGCGCGATAAAATAATTCTTTGATTTTCCTTTAGTTCAATCGACTGATGATACGTCAAAGGAAAGAATGGACGACTCAAAACCATATTATGATCCACAAAATGTTATGAAATGTCGTGCTTTTGCCGACGTTAAACGTAAACTGCGAATGGTTCTCAGTTCGATTAACGTTGGTACAATGTCAGCCGGCTTGAGTATTTTACCCCCTTATAAGTAAAATTTTTACTCATTTCTATTTCATGCTAGCTTATAAGACATTTGTGGTAAAACCGTGCTTTGCAACATGCGTGCATAACATAGAAAAAATGCAAAGAATAATGAGATAAATCCATTTCGTAATAAAGAAAGGCTAAACCTGCAGGCTGTCTCGAAATGATTTGCTCCCTCGGAAAACATACTTCAAGATTGAGTACAAAAAATTTAATATACTATCTTAACATACATGTAACGGGGGATGGGGGATCCATCCACCCAAAGTTGATGGTCTCCCATCCCCCAAAGCCAGAAAATTTTTTTACCCTCCTCGATTTTTTAAAAAAGTTGAATTTTTGGCCGTTTTTTGTTGTTTTTTGGCCGTTTTAGGCCAAGAGTGGAGTTCATTACCCCCCAATGACCGGGGATCCCTTACCCAAATTTTCGAGCCGTTACATGCATGCATATTAGATAATCTCATTGTACGTTCAGTGGTGTACATAGATTGCATTAAGAAAG
This sequence comes from Mermis nigrescens, assembly GCA_036768485.1. Classification (NCBI taxonomy): domain Eukaryota; kingdom Metazoa; phylum Nematoda; class Enoplea; order Mermithida; family Mermithidae; genus Mermis; species Mermis nigrescens. The sequence continues at coordinate 1,049,052 of JAVLUZ010000658.1, forward strand.
ATTTAGCACTTCTCGTTTATTGCGCGAATAAGGTCAACTCAAGAATTTAAATAATGCAGTAAATTCAATAATCAGTTTCACCACCATTGACATTCCTATCCACAGGGCCGTATTTATGGGGGGCGAGGGCGGCCACCTCCCTCCCCCCTAGGCCGAAAAAAGTTTGAAAGGCAAGACAATGCACGGAAAGATGAAAAAATAAAAGGTTTTGTCATAAAATCTCCAAATTTTTGAAGTGTCTTCTATCATTTTGGCTTAAGCGCGACCAAGAAATGACAATTTTTATATTGTTTTTAAGTAAAACAATTTCTTGGAAAAAGTTTGAATTCTATGTTCTTAATGCATAGAGCATGTCAAGAAAGTCGAAAAATACGGTTTCTGCGAGTGATCCCGGCGAATTTTTGGAGATAGACCAATTTATGTTGGGTCTGTCTCCCCCTTGGCCGAATCCTGGATACGGGCCTGACCTATCCATACACAATCTTGAGAGGCTTTTATCCCCCAGAAAAGTATTCACCCCTAGAAATTTTTTCACCCCCAGGATTCAAGATTTTCCGAAAGTTTTCAAAAAACTTCGTAAGAAGGTGCTATCTTAAACGTTTTTTGCTTATTTGCTCAAAAGTGTTAAATTTCCCACATTCTCATTTTTGACTATATTTTGTTCGATTTGTTCAAATTTTTGATTTTTATCTCCAAATTTTCTTACATTTTTATGACGTCAGAAACACGAAAATGATGCTTTTGACGCCTATCCACAATTTTTTGGGCCCAAAAAAGGCACTTAAAATTCTACCTTCACCCCGGAATATCAATGCTCTGCATATCTGTCCCTAACACGCCCTAATTGTTTTGGTATGGAACAAAATGAATTCTGAAACAAATCTATATCAAATTCTAGGTTAGGCAAGGCGCTATAAGTTTTTGATAAAAGTTCATTTTGAGTAACGTCCATGACCGCCGTCCTTGTTCATGAGTGTCTTGACTTCGTCTTTTAGGATTTCGACCAGATTCTCTGCCGGGTTCAGTCGGAACTGTTATTATGCCACAAAAAGCTACCTCATAATTATTGCATGGTCTTGTTTTTCAAAGAATTCTGATCTCTGAGTCACAGCTCATTTCGGCAGGCAAGTATCCCAAACAGAAAAACAGGATTAAAAGTCAAATTCTAAAGTGATTTTGTAATCATTTTCAAGTTTACACCACGTTGTAGACAGTTATATCAAAAAGTCATCACTAAACGCAGAATTAAATTCTCTATATTATGACACATTTATTTTTTTGTATCTAATTTAGAAGTACGTCTTTTCAAGGGAGCAGATTGTTCCGAAAACACCCTGTATAATGTGATATAATTGTCCCTTTATAATATTAGCTGGAGTAGAATATACGGACAGGTTGGGTCTTACAAGGATAATTTAGGAATATATATAAAATAAACTGTAGTTCTTTACCTAACGTATGTATCTTGGATATAATGCTTGTCCGTTCTGTTACTTTTTTCTGGGGGTCAGCTGAGTATGAAGGTCCAGGCACGTATCTCTGGGGGGAATGAGGGGGGGGGGGTTCGGACCCCCAAAATTCAGAAAAATCGTTAAAATAGGACTTTTTAAACGTTATTTCGTACTATTTTTGGCCTTTTCGAGCTTAGTCCCCCCAAAATTGGTGTAGGTCCCCCTAAAATACGACGGCCAGCTACATACGTGCCTGTGAAGATCTGCGATTTGTAGCCTTATGAGCTTTCGTGATTCTGAAGGCTTGGTTCTATTTTTAAAAGAACTATATCTTGGGTACTATTTTAGTTATGTATATTTTTGGCAATATGATCAAAAATACAAAGATTACCCTCTCCCAAATGGTCCTACCGAAATTTTTGAGCTGCAGCATGTATGTCTTTAGGCATATTTGTTGTAAACTGATGTTTGATTGGACCCATGCATACATATTTTGCCTTATTTTATTTTTGTGCTTACATTTTGTGTTTACAAATGTATCGTAAACAATTTTTAATTTTGTATTAATAAGCCAGACTTTTTGATAACTTGATTCTTGATTACAATAATGAAAAAGAAAAAGGGATGCAATAAAATGTTAAATAATGATCTTATTACAATCTACCTAAATTGCATATAAGTAAATACAACATATGTAGCTGAGCTGGAAATGTTAGCAGATTTTGTTCTGGTAACGTCAAGAGTTATATTCGTACAACCAAATCACCTTTCTACGTTTTTTATTTTGTGTCTTCCCTCGACTACTCGATGTTAAGTTTCTGCAGCCGAGAAGACAAATTTTTACTCGTAAATGAAAATTTTGTGAACCTCATCTCGTTATATTCTTTTAATCACACAACGTCTTTTATTATCTAAAATTAAAAAAAAATATTTGCTTTCTGAGACGATTAAAAGTGTGTAGAAATTTTATAAAACTTCGTGCTGCTGTTTTTTGGTTTTTCAGTTTTTGTTTGCTTACCAATCAGGTTTTTGATTTCTTCATTTTATATATGATTCAATGCATCGTTGCAGTCTTTCGAATTTGAAAAATTCGAAGGAGAACGAACTTGTACAGTTTTTAAACGTGCTGTTAGCCGAAGCTCTTAACACTTCGGAGAAATTTTTATCGTCGCAGTTGCGAGAAGTGCTACGTTGTTTGGCTTTGTTTGATGCCAAGGGTAATCGAGTACCTTCTTTATTTGGACTATTCTTACGGCTGAAAACTGGTCTGCTGAATAAAGTGCTTCCCTTTTTTTCAATCAGAGTGTAAAAACGAAGTTGCTTTTGAATATCCGCCTGCACTATAATGCGCGTCAAAGTATATGACTATTTTGGACCTGCACCTTTTTTATAATTGGATTTTTATTAATCGAGAAAATACTTAAATTATTTTAGCTAATTTGAAAGATCACATATTTTCTGTTCACGAATCGAAAAAACTTGTGCTATTCGCAGTTTTGTTAACAGTTTTGCTCTTTTTTAATGTTCGCATGTTTCAGCTATATGAACAATGCATACTTTAATTCTAAGTATGTATATACGTAGTCTAGTAAATTTATACAAACCTAATTTATTTATACACTCTTTGACGCATACATTTTACTGGGGGATGGGGGATCCCCCACCCAGAAGTCGGTCGTTCCCCATTCCTCCGAAAGCCAGAAAATTTTTGACGCCCCCTTCCGATTTTAAGAAAAATTTAATTTTTTGACCGTTTTAGACGTTTTTTGACTAAAAATTGAGGTCATTTACCCCCCTTCCTCTAAAAATGAATGGGGACCCCACCCGTTATTTCGAGTCGTTACATGTATGCTTTGACAGATCTATACATCATATGTACCTTATACATCAAAATACACCATTTCTCGCTCGTGTGTCGCTGTTTTGTTATAGTTATTAATTGCAGCAATCATTATATTGTGAAGAATATTTTCGTTAAGGATAATAGCTTACACTCGTGTAGTAATTGCATCGACTAACTTTGGGGGGAGCCAGTTCTTCTTGGCGTTTGAAATCAATTATTAATTCAATATATGTATGTGGTATTTAATCATACGTTAATCAACTAAGCAACTTTTTTGGGCTCTGGCACATTGTTATTATATATAGGTACTCGTACATTTGTAAGTCAGATTATGTCCAAGTGATGTATAACGAACATGATAAAATATCATAAATAATTTGTGCTTTTTACATTGCAAATCGCCTAGATTAATTTACAAAAAATGAACAAAGTTGTATCGCATTATGTAGTAGTAAAAATTTGACCATCTTTTGTGAATTTTTGCAGTAAGTCGCTATTACGCATATATAGTCATTTTTCTCCTTTACTCGTTTGCTGATAATTGCATTTGGCTCCTATTTGATTTTGGGTGCTATGGTAATTTTCTATTTACACAGAATACGAAAACTGGTCCGATCATTGCATGAAGAACACCGGCACAGATGTTCCTACGTCACTTATCTACAACAATGTCGTCTGAATTATTTGCAAGTTCAGTCATATTTTGAAAAGTTAATCACCAGAATAAGGAGGGAGCCAGATTGCTTTGTTCCCATATGAGAAGTGGTGATGTACAGTCGAACCCCATTAATAAGCACCCTGAGGGGACCTAGGGTTTCCGTGTTTGCTAGCCGAGTGTGTTTATTAACCGAGTTGACAATTGTTTACTTCTATATATCACAAAACATTGTTATAGTAAAAAGTACTGTAATACGGCGGGACTATTACTGTATCTCTCTGAATATTATTTAATCTTTATTGTGTACAAGGCGTGTGTAAATCCGAAACGACGTGTTTACTGACCAGGTTTACTCGACAAAAATTTAGGTATGACGTCATTTAGTTACGCATTCTAGTGAAGTGTTCATTAACTGGGGTGATTAGTGCGTTGTCGCATAGCCACGGTATTATAGAGCAGTCTTTATTATCCGTTAACCGAGTGCTTATTAAGCAAGTTTCTAAATATGATAAAGCATAGCATTTTGGCAGGGACCGAACAAAAGGGTGTTTAGTAAGCGAAAGTGTCTACAATCCAAGTGTTTATTAACGAGATTCGACTGTACGAGGGTTGATCAATAAAGGTATAGCTTTTGATGAAAAACAACAGTATGGCAATACCAACAAAGTCATCAGACATGCTTAAACACTCAAGCCAGCACTTTTCTATGCTATCTTGCTTAAAGATTAACTTTGACCCTCAAAAGCAGGTTCCCACCTCAGATTTCACCGTATTATCATGCGAAAACCTGCATTCCTTAAAACAAGACCTACATTTTTGGAAGACAGGATATCTAATGATGCAAAATTAGGAGAATAGGGTTACTGATCTATTTGGTGAAACCTGCGATCAACCATAGTTACTTGTGAAAGCCGTGTTTTGTGAGATGGTGCATAATCGTGAAAAATCAGCACTTTGCTGAACATCCCCTTCAATTTTTCTTGATTAATTTTTGCAACTGGTTCAAGAGTTTGCAGTAATAGTCGGCATTTATTATTTTATTGTTTGGTGTAAAATCAATCAGTAGAGGACTGAGAAACCTATGAAAAGTTACAACATCACGTTTCTGGCTGATTTGGAGGGCTTGGTCTTTTATGATGGTCCTAATGCCTCCCCTACTCGCTGAATTGACTTGGTTTTTAGGTTATAGCAATGAATCCGTGCTTTATCACCAGATACTATTTGCTTAGTTAAGTTTTCCCTATCTTGTTCAAATTAGTGAAAAAAGTGCGTCATGTTTTCAGCTCAATTATGGCTTTTGCTCAGCTGACAACAAATGGGGCTCCCATTGGGCGCAGACCTTTGGCATTTTCAAATCTTGTGTTAAAATTGACTAAGCTGTGCTGTAATTTACCCTTATACCGAGGCTACCGAATGCACCTTAATTCCCCCGTCTCCCTCGTTAAACCATGAAGAGATTGAATTTCTTCTCGGGTGATCACAATTTTGAAACGTCCAGTGGACCTCCCACCTTCAAAGGACGTCACGTCAGTCCTGAAAATTGCAATTCATTTTTTGATACTGCTGAAAGCAGGGGCACTTGTTCCATCAACTTCACTTAATTAGACATGAAATTCTGTAGATCTTTGACTCGCGAGCATTAGGTACCAAATGACCTCATTATCAATAATTCAATTTTTGACCAATATTACTAGGTACAATTAATTTAAAAAAATATCTATAGAAAAACTGAACAGAAATTATGAAATTTGGCATATGCACACCAGGTAAGCCCTAAGATACGAATGTAAGAAAAAGCTTTGCTGCTGCTCAATTACTGCCAAAAAGCTATGCCTTTATTGATCAACCCTCGTATATGCGTACATTAAGTTTATAGTTCATGCTACTTTATAGTTTATACTATCTTTTTGTCATTCTTCTACACTGTATTGCTTCTACATACGATAAAATGTGTGCTATTGGAATTTTATTTTAATGTGTCTATCTGATATTTATATGTACGTATTTATAGTGCGAATCTTTTAAAATGCTCTGAAATATAAAGATGATTGTACTCCCTATTTTCAAAGGTTCGGATAATTTCTGATAGCAGTTTGGAAAGTGGACGCAAAAGTCCAGCCTTGTCTGGCTAGGATTCGGAAAAATAGATAAGAAAGGTTGGAAAATCCTGGTTTTCGACAAAAATTTTGCGATCAGAGTCGTATTGTTGAATCTCGAAGCCTTCCATAAATTTATGAAATCGTATATACGTGTGTACTATGTTTGCTAAAATGGAAGAAATCTGTGATCCTCAATATTGTGCTATGATTGCTTTTTCGATCGACAAAATTAGGCTATTAACTTGATTATTCTATTTTTACCGATTCATTTCAGGGAGCAAAAATTGAATCGCGATTGGCTTATAGAATTTTGCGTTCGCTTGTACGTAGATCAAGCTTGTGAGTCGCAGCTAAAAATGTTTGTTGATCAGTTCAAATCTATTCAACTGCAAGACGAAAGGACCGATTTTGTTGAAAACTTTCTCGCCAAGCTGCATTCTTCGACGATTAATGATCAAATATGGCTCGGTAAGGCAAAACCGAAATGAACGGAATGCAAGTTAAAGTGCATGTCGCAATTTATCGCATTATCTGTGCATTTTGACCAAATTTTACGGCTGAGTAATATAACATGTACTATTTAAATACATGAAATTTAGCTCCACGATCGTTTAGCGCTTCAGGTGCGTACATGTGGTGTAATTTATGATTTTAAATTATGCTTATGACTAATGTGAATAGATTAGTAGTTGTGCTCGTATTTACATCTCTAATAACTTATGTACGTACATGTAACGGCTCGAAATTTTGTTTAAAGGTCTTCGGCCATTTATTAGGGGTATATGACCGCTAATTTGTGGTCAAAAACTGCCAACATAACACCTAAAAACGCCCAACAAATTCCTATTTTTTCCAAAAATGCGGGGGTCAAAAGTTTTCTGGTTTTGGGCGTGATGGTGGACGACCAACTTTGGGTGGAGGATCCGCCCATCTCCTGTTGCATGTATGCTTATGTATATTATATATATATATATATATATATATATATATATATATATATATATATATATATATATATATATATATATATATATATATATATATATATATATATATATATATATACATATAGGTACCCTACCCTATATATATATATATATATATATATATATATATATATATATATATATATACATGAGCGTAGGCAGGGGGGCGGCCGCCCCCCACCCTTACCCCTTAGCCCAAAAATAATTTTTGGAAAGGTGGAAAGGTAAGGAAATGCATGAAAATTTGGCATCATTTTATCGAAATTCTCTAAATTTTCGGCGCTTCGCGCCGTAGAATCATTATTTTCGTTGATGTGGGCCCAAGCGCGGCCAAAAAAACGTCATTTTTTATAGCTTATTGGGAGAAAATAAAATTTTTTCGAAAAGTTCGAATTTTATGAGCTTAACGGATAGAGCATGTTCGCAAACGTCAGAAAATGCACTTTATTTGGCGCCACGGCGAACATATCCCTTAATATAGGGTCACCAATTTTGGACCGCTCCCCTTGGAAAAATCCTGCCTATAGATTTAAAAGTGAATAGTGGAAGGACAACTGATTTATCGTCCTACGTTTTTTACGACAGCTTCAAAAGTAAATAAATGAATCATTATTTGAAGTTTTGCAAAAGTAGAATTACTGCGGAAGTTCATATCAAGTAATAACAGGTGATCGGTAAACCTAGAATATACATAAGTCTAATTGAATCACTGCTTTATGGTACTGAGACGTCCATAAGTCATTGAAACAAACTTGGCACTAGACGTGTTCTTGGGGGGTTTGACTCCCCTCTAGAATGGCGACTGACCCCCTTAATCAGATTGCTGCGACCCCCAGAATTATCGATTTTTTTGTAAAAGTTGGTAAAAGTTGTAAAAAGTGTGACTTTTAAGCGTTTTTAGCCTATTTTTGACCCAAAAATCTAAAATTTTCGGCGCTTTGCGCCATGCACACAATTTTTTTAGATTTGATCGAAATTTTTTTACGTTTTTATGTTCTAGAAAGAACGAGCATTGTCTGAAACGTCAAAAATTGGTGTTTTTGACGTGTATCCATGGTTTTTTTGCCCAAAAAAGGCACTTTTCAAAAGATTTTTGGGCCTGACCCCCAAGAATTCCCATGCTGTACATGTATGCTTGGTACCTCGCCAAAAATGAATATATTTTAATTTTTCGTCTACGGATGAAGAAGTGCCAGTCACTTAAAATAACTAAAACATTACTTTATTACGATGACCAGCGTCAATGATCAAATTCTAATGAATTGAATGGCACCGTCTTGGAATTTTAAAGTGTCAAACTTCTTCAATTACTATTGACACACTCTGTACACGTCTACATGAAAATTCTTTTTCACAATACAGATAATAATTATCATATTATTCGAAAAAATAAATGCTTCTGGCCATACCTGGGCAATGGCTGACAGTTCGCCCCGTCCAACTTCCAGCCAAAAGAGTGGGTGGGTCCCTAGACCCTGAAAAAGGTGGGTCTGTCCCTAAAAAAAGTGGGTCCGTGCCTGAAAAAGGTGGTCGTTCAGCTTAATCCGTGGGTCAGTCACTGAAAAAAGGTGGGTCCATCCATGAAAAAGGTGTCGAACAGTGTAATAAGATGGTTCCTGTGCATGTTTTGCAAACTGATCATGATATATATATATATATATATATATATATATATATATATATATATATATATATATATATATACTGTATCTAGCATTTCCTTAAATTATCTCCAAAAATTTTCTCCCTGTACAAAACATAGCCCCGTCCAAGTTACTCCTTCGCCCCGTCCAACTTTTTGTTCGGCCCGTCCTGGTGATGGGCCGATATGGGGCATTGCCCAGCTGTGCTTCTGGCACTATTTTTAGCAAGTATACATATAATTATAAAATAATTTTTTCTTTATGGAAGATTTTTACATAATTTTATTAAAGTTAAAACTAATTTAGTTATGAAAATTTCAACCTAAAAATATGATTTAGTAATAATAATATTAAAGAAACCTAAATAAATTTAGTTAAAAAAATTTTGCCTTAAAAAATTTAGGATTATGCATGGAAACATGTAAAAAATTTCATGGTTTTGTCATAAAATCTTCCAATTTTTTGTCGCTTCGTGCCATATGTGAACTTTTTTCTATAATTTTGCCTTAAGCACGACCAAAAAAATACACTTTTCTGTAGCATTTTAAGAGAAAAATTTTTCTCAAAAAGTTCAAATTTTATAATCTTAAAGTAATGTCGAAAAACGTCGAAAAACTCGGTTTTTACAATTTATCCCGACAAATTCTCCGAGATGTAGATCAATCTATGTCGGGTCCGCCTCCCCTTTAGGCCGATTCTGGATACGGACCAGTGACATGCATATAGGTATGCACTCTGTAAAACGTTCGCTCTGGAGTGTAAGAAAATTAACCTTCTAGAAGTTTTTTGGTTCTGTAGTGAGGCGAGGAATCTCAAGCAAAATATGTTATAGAAAAAGATGGGTTTTGTGCATAGCTCTTACTGATCCTTAATATTATGAACTAACTTCTTCAAATGACGTCTCGGGGACGTGTTTATTACTGTCTCTAGCCAGTCTGTGGCTAGCTGCTTTCTATACCGAGTCCAGGATTTTCCGTAGATAAACAAGAGTTGGAATGATTGAGATTTAATGTACATAAAGGTGTAAAATATATACCCTGCTGCTGAAAACACGTGTGAAAATTTGTAATTTTTTACTATTATTTTAATTTTACACGTTTTTAGATGGTTTATTCACAGCATTTTTCATACAGCAACTACAACAATTATAACAACAACAACAATAATAACAATAATAATAATAATAATAATAATAATAATAATTATTATTATTATTATTATATACGTACAAACAGTAATATTTTGTAGATAATAATCTTAACAATATATAACAACTATACTGTGTTTTGCGAATTTTTACGAGTTACTGTTGCAACTTGATAAAAGAGAAATAAAGATTTTATTTCAAGGTGCATCCGAAGATCAGCTAACATACGCGCATTTATCCGTCGAACGTTACGTCATGGAGCTCATCTATACTCACGCATTTTATCCTAATGGTGAAGCGGACGTTTTTAGGGATGAGTGAGGATTAATTTTCTTTTGTTCTTTTGTTACGTGGCGTAAACTTACCATTCTGTTTCGTATGATCAATTTTTGTTTAATAAAACAGTATCGCATAAGATTTATGCACTTTTTAGTATTATATATTATACCGTGCAGTGCTGAAGTCTACGGTTTCTGCGTATCCTTCAATCTAAAAAAGAAAAAGCAATCTGCTTTGTACGAGAAAGTTGATTTTAGCCATAACAGGTAACGGCTCAGAATTCAGGATGGTCCTCTATTTTATAGGGCTACGATTTTTGGCCATTTCCCAAATTTTTGGAAATTAGGGACGGCTAGCTCAGTCCTACTTGTATGATCTCATGTTTGAATTCTGCCAGTTCTCATGAAGGCCATTATCATGAAATTCAAAATTTTTACATTGCAATCCTATGCGAATTTCATTTGTCCAAATTTTCGATTTGGGGATTTCAGTTACTTAAGAAGCTAGCTTTGTTCATATGTAAATCGTAAATGTAATGTAATCGTAAGGTGAATCATACGAATATTTTCCCTTCAGGGTATTTTTTGAAGCAATTAAAAGACTGTCGGCGATATTAACACCGTCACACAAAGATTTGAGGATTCCTCAGGTAATTTAATTATTAAAATCCTGATAGTTTTTATTTTTTGAAACTACATACATAAATTACAAAATAAAATAGCATTGATTAATGATTACAGTATTAATCACTATAATTCTTATATAAATTTCAGTAAGTCCTTTTTGCTGATAAATGTCTTAATATACAATTTAGTTTAAACTGAAAAATACAGGCATATTTGATGTGCTAGATATGTAGTGGCAATCATACATACATGCACAGTGTGGGAATTCTGAAGGGGTGAAATCAAAAAATTTTCTAAATGCCTTTTTGGACTTAAAAACGATGTCAAAAACATTATTTCCTGGCATTTTTGACGATGCTCTTTTTTATACGAGGAAAAAACAAAAAAATTAAAAAAAATCAAATAAAATTCAACAGAATATAATCGAACATGTTTGTTTGGCGCAAAGCGCTGAAAAATTTTGCACTGTTGGACTAAAAGATCGCTAAAAACGCCGCGTAAACCAGAACAATTTCTACGATTGTTTTCGGGGAATTGCGAATTTGGGACGAGGGATTTTTCGTGCCAAGACCCCCTATGTTTGCAATAATATTAAGTAGCAATAATAAATATTGTGTCGTAATAATGCGATCTAAAGGTATATACATGTGTGCATGTAAACATTCGTAAAAATTAATAGAAATAATTTATTTTTCATGTTTTTCCTGAGAAACACGAATAAGTCTCAATTTCTTTCCTTAACTGAATGACACGACTATCGCTTATTCGACTGATGCTATTACCAGGAATACCAGGCCGAATGCCCTTGGCCCCTTGCTCAAGCAGAGATATCTATTATCAATGCATACAAAGTAATACTTTTGTGTTTTGTTAAATTTCCTTTCATTCACTCATTTTCAAATCTTCCCAATTATAATCTGATTTAAGGTCAAATCTGCGACTGCATTCTAAATCCTTCTGATTATAAATCATGCTTCGACTTAATGAACATGAACTTAGCTTATTTATTGTCAGTGTTTGATAAGAATGATCACAGTATGTCAAAAGATTTAATGATAATGATTTTCAATAACACTCGGAACTAACTTTTAAATATGTAGAAGTATTAACATATCTCTTCGTACTGTCTTTTTATCGTCTTTAGCTTATGTCCTTATTAAATAAAGATTAATCCAGGCTTCTGGGGTATTGCCAATTTTTTAGAAGTTGGCCAATGGCCAAATATTTTTACTTTCGGTGCTACTTTTAGCATTTATCGAAAAAGGAGAAACTTTCGAATGATTGAGTTAACATCATGAAGTTTGCATCGCCTTTCTGAATGAAACATTCATTTTCACCGATCTGAGGCGAGCAAGATGTTGCTAAAAATAGCTTTAAATTTTCAATGATTGACAAAAATTATAGGAAATGGCAACAACATTTTTACCTTATGTCTGGTCAATGATTCGACCAGTGATTTGTTCAGATGAAAATGAATATTAAGCGTCAAATACTCAATAGTTTATCTTTTTGCGGAAGTGCTCCATCTTTGTTCTCTAGCAGAAAAAATTTACTAGTTATCTATGATTTTTGTTTGACTACCTCCTTCTTTTATTATCATAACGTTACTAATTAAGCTGGGTTAGATTTCGCATTATTGTTTATGCTACAAATATCGTTTATTGTAAGGAACCCACCTTTGAAAGTATGTTCGAATGTATAAACTGTATCTCAAAGCTACTATTATTGCCTTATTATTGATTTGAGGACAAATTAAGCTGTGCGTTTATTAATGACAGCAGTCCAAGAACGCGGAAAACAATATTGTTCTGAATATCAGCATTATCTTTTTTATACAAGACAACCTTACCTTATTTTAACAGATCAAGTGAAAAAAATCAAAAAATTACTATAAAAATCAAAAAATAACTTTACGCAACTGCTGTGTGTAAAGAACACTTACACTCAGATTCGTAATCCTGATATTACTTGGAACATTTAAAAAAATTAAGCTTTTGCAAAGCTCTGAAACTAAAGTTAATTTTCAATGTAAACTTTACACAACTACTGGGTGTTAAGGAAAACGTACAGACAGATTCGTAATTTTGACCTACGGAACATATTTTGAGGAAAATTCATGTTTTCCATAGCTCTTGAAGTAAAATAAATTTGTAGTGTAAGCTTTACATTTAACAATAAATGAATAGTGCAAAATGTATGCAACTACTGGGTGTAGAGAAAACTAGCAATCAGATTCGGAGTTCTAACGTTGCATAGAACGTTTTGAGAAAATTAAGCTTCCGCAAGGTTCTAGAACTGAAGAATGTTCTAGAACTGAAGTTAATTTGCAGTGTAAACTTTATACAACCGCCGAGGGTAGATAAGATTTCAGTTGGATTCGTAATTCTGACATTATTCTGATATTACGATCAATATTTTAATAAACGCAATTGGCTGTGACGTGTACCCCTTAGCATAGTTTCCCAAGGTTTAGAGTTGAAGGAGGGGTGAAATCCCAAAATGGGGACTAGTAAATAAGTGGTGTATTATTATTAGCCGACACTATTTTTTGTACGAGCTTCTTTATGCACGTACAGAGATCTCCGAGAAGGTCTTTGTATGAGCGAACAAATTTTTGCAGATATATTATATAAATATATTTTTGAACATGCACATTTTTACATACTACCAGTGCGTGACCTGCGACCGGCATGCAGTCCTAAACTGTTTTTTGTACAAGGTACCTTTGTACATGTACAAAAATGGAACCCAAAGTCCTTGTACATTTTGTACTTACAAATTTTTGTGTACGATAATATGGTACAGTATCGATTTTAGTGTGGTAAAACAGGGTTTTTCGACCTTTGGTATCGTATTTTAGCTAATTTCTGGGTTTCTGAATATTTGACATTTTTCCATTGTAAATGCAAATTCAAAAATATATAGACAGACAATTACCGATTTCGGCGCGAAGCGCCGAAAATTTTTGCGAATTTTACACCTTTTTTCAGTATTTGTCTTCCCAAAAATCTTTTACATGTACATCCGGAAAAATCTTTGCCGAATACAAAAAAAATCCGTGGCCCTAAATGTGATAATTCGGCCTGAATTTAGTTGAGAATATTAGATCGGCACGAAGCGCTGAAATTTTTATGAGTTTTTGATGGAATTTACACATAAAACTCGACTGATAAAGCTAAAACCACTTATACTACAAAATAGGAAATATTATAGAAATTGTAATATGCCAATTAAATCTTGTAGTTAGCACCACTGCGCTTATAAATCCAATGCAACATCAAGATAAAGCAATCAATTTTATCTTTGAACGGCAAAAAAGTGCAATGTTATTAAATAGTACTTATTTTTGCATAAAATTTTTAAAAATAGTGAAATAGATACAAAAGATATTTGAATCTGCATAAAAATGCCTAGATTACACAAAGATTGATTTTGGAGTGTTTAATTCCCTTGCTTCAATCTTAATACAGTATATTAGCGATATTTTGCGCGACGCGCCTATAATTTTTTTGAAATTTCTTAAAAAAATACTGAAAACGATAAAATTAATACCACTTTGCCCCAGAAAGTATTTTAACATTGTATAAAAACGGCTCCAAAAATAAATGCACGAGCCGAAATCGATTTTTGGCGAAAACCTGCATTTTTTGGCCATCTTTAGGTGTTTTGGCGATTTTCGGTTAAAAATTGGTGGTCATTGACCCCCTTAAAATGGCCGAAAACCATACGTGTAACAGGGGGCTTTGGGGAATTCTCCACCCAGGGTTGGACGTCCTCCCCAGCCAGAGTTGGACGTCCTCCCCGCCCAGAGTTGGACGTCCTCCCCGCACCCCCCAACGTCAGAAGATTTTGACCCACCCTCCCCATTTTTGGCGAAAACTTGCGCTTTTGGCTATTTTTAGGTGTTTTTGCCACTTTTGGCCAAAATTCGGAGCCGCTTACCCCCTCCCCCTCCCCATATAGGTTGGCAATGCCGCGTCACCCGCGCCTCCGGGTGGCGCCAGAAGGCACTTCGGTACCTTCAGAACCCCAGCTGGGTGGCGCCAGAAAAAACAGTTTCTGATTGAGGGGGAATAGAATTTTTTGACCCAAAAATAAAAAAGTCAGAAAATGATACAACCAACCAACTAGCCAACCAACCAATCAACTAACCGGTCAACCAACCAACCAGTTAGCCAACCAAACAACCAACCAACTAGCCGACTAACCAACCAACTAACCGGCCAACTAACCAGCCAACTAGCCAACCAAACAACTAACCAACCACCTACCCAACCAAACAACTAACCAACTGGCCAAACAAACAAACAACCAACCAACCGCTAAACCAACCAACTAGTCAACCAACCAACTAGCCAACCAAACAACCAACCAACCAGCTAAACAACCAACCGACTAGCCAACCAACTAGCCAACCAACTAGCCAACCAACCAACCAACTAGCCAACCAAACAACCAACCAACCAGCTAAACAACCAACCAACTAGCCAACCAACTAGCCAACCAACTAGCCAACCAACCAACCAACTAGCCAACCAAACAACCTACCAACCAACCGGCTAAACAACCAAGCAACTAGCCAACCAACCAACCAACTAACCAATCAAACAACCAACCAAGCGGCCAAACAACCAACCAACCAACCTCAACAAAAGGGACCCCGGTACCTTCAGAACCAAAATCCATTGCCCAGGTATGCCCCCCCCCTAAAAATGGCAGAGAAATATACATGTCATAGGGGATTTGGGCCATCCCCCACCCACGCTTTTAAGCCCCGATCCCTCTCAAAAGTCAGGAAATTTTTTGACCACCCTCCCCTATTTTTGGTTAAAACTTGTGCTTTTTTGGCTATTTTTACGTGTTTTTGCAATTTTTGACCTAGAATTGAAGTCGCTAACCCCCACACTCTCCTTCTAAAATGGCCAGGGACCCCTACCCGAAATTTCTAGCCGCTAAATGTATGCCGAGGAGTCCCTCTTCGAAAATTTTGAGCTGTTACGTGCATGTTTTATAGTGATAGTTTTTTATTTACTCTTGCTTACATTCAAAAATACTGTATCACTTCATGAAATTCTAATAGTTAGGTACACTTTTGCCATACTTAACATTTACTTCGAAAAAATTCAAAAGGTTCTCACCAAAAATCGTCTGACAGTGACTTGAGTCTTGGACCGTGAGGGGGAATACCCCCCGTCACCCCCTATGGGAATGTGCGCCCCTTAGAAAGATATTTTTATTCTTTTCGACGTATCCCGACTACTAACCGGAAAAAGTGGCGAACAAAAGGAAGGACAAAAACGTATTTTTCCACCATCCACCAAATTCTAAACTTTAAAATCTGTACCTATGTAACTCCCCATTGAGTGTAAAGCTGTTCGGTTTGGGCTAGTTTGTTGCCTTTTAATCGTAGTACGTTTGTGTGTGGAAAACTTCTGTCCCGCAAAATATTTGCGATATTGACCAATCAAAAAAAGGGAATAAAACGTCTTTTTTGCCCTATGTTACACCCCTAACTTCGAACTTTACAGCTCCAGAAGTATCTCAATATTGAGTTTTTTGAATGCAGTTTGCTGCAACGTGTAGCCCTTTGAACGTACTATATTTTTATTCTGTTCAACTTGTCCCGACTTATAAGTGGAGAAGTTGGCGGAAAAATCTGTGACAAAACCTGCTTTTTACATCATCCACTGGATTGTAAACTTTAAACCTTTGTATCCAACTCCATATTGATTTGTATCCAAGTCCATATTGAGTGTACGAAAGTTCGCTGGTGAGCCGAAAGTAGCCCCTGGGTCGTAGTACATTTCTATCGGAAAAAATTTCTTCGGACTCCCATAACCGGAGTTATTAGCGAACAAAAAAAGGCCAAAATGTCTTTTTTTATTCTCAGATTCTTCACACTCTTTACACTGCCACTCTGAAAATAATTCACTTTTCAAAAAAATTCTCCTGAGCTTACTCAATTGTCTTCAATCTAATTAACCAGTCTAAACAGAGTGCAAAGCTGAGTTAGATAAGTCGAGCGTCAAACCAACATTCAAAAGAGCTACATATATGTTATAACTTTACACTAAAACTTTACACACTCTTTAAAAACTAGGCGTTGAGTGTAAAGTCATATGAAAAAGGACGGGCAGCGAATTTTTTATCTATCTTCTAAAAAAACCGTACCTCCTAGATGTGTCCCCTTATAGCTGTAGGGGGTAGGTATATGTTAGGTATACCCAAATATATTATAGGTACGCGTTAACGCGCTACCTATGATTTACGGCATTATTAATCAAAATAGCCAGTATGTACGACGAATTGATTTTCAAACTAAATCTGACTTATTCTCTTTTTGTAATATACATAGTATGTACATAAATCTTTTTATAACATTAATAATGGTTATCCTTAACATCGTTTTTATGTTTCTGCTTGGAATTTCTCAAGCGGCATCAAAAGTAGGATTATGAAAGAGCGATGTCTTTTCTTTAAAATCAATGGGTTCTGCTTGGTCTTTATGAGAATTTTATTAGCTAACGTCGTACATCATACTATTTGAATACATATTTAATGCTTATTATATGGCTGCCAGTTGGCTAAAAAAACATTTGCATTTTGGACCCCGTGAGTTTTGAATGCCCGCGATTCATTTATTATCTTGCTAATCTTTTTTGCAATCAGCACAGCATTATAACCGCTAAATAATCTTCAAGGAGGATTTTTCGGAAAATTTAATTGCTGAATAGCGATATCTACGTATGTACTTCCGTTATTGGTATAGAATGAAATAAAATTATCAAGTCAAAGTTAAAACACCTTGTGAAACTTGCGTTTAGCGTTTACGCTACGTGCAGTACATTGCATAAAAGTTTCGGTGTTTCGCAAGAAAGTATTATTTTTTCAGTTTTTTCCGTCGTAGTATTTTTCAAAGCATGATTTTTCATACTTATTCCATTATAAATAGTAACCATGAGTATGGTTGCAATGGTGATCTAATTACTGACGAGTGTATAATTGCTTGTAGTGCTTCGTTATCTTTCAGGCAACGACTGCAAAACACACAGTAGATACAGTGAACAAATGCATAAATCGTAAATCAAGCACATAATTGCAGATTTTTTTGGTCCACTAACAAAACAACTTACACAAAAGTTTGGGTAAGACGCACGGGGTATCCATATATTAGGACTCTTGAAAGGCACACTTCCTCAGGCCATTTGAGACCAAAATGAATTGCTCGAGTCATGAAAAGCGTCAAACAACATATAAGTATAATTTCAAGTACACATAGTAATTCTTCGAACAGCAGATTGTTCACTTAATCCACTCAGACACCTTTCTTCCATCGTTTCGTATATATTGATGCTACAGGTCATTTCTTCGACCTTATTGTCATTTTTTCATACAAATTAAAAAATTAATATTGATAAAGAATAAAATACAACGAATTAAGTAAAAAAATTTGACATTAAGTAATACAATTAATTACTCATTACCCCACGCCAGAAAAGTCGGTTTACTCCACCTCAGAACTTTTGACCGTGTGCATGTGGGTTGGGGATATCCGTGGTTAGAGTATTCCCTTCTGCCGAGTCTACAATCATTTTCATAACAGACTCCTCGGGATCGACTCGGCTGCGTGCTGCGTTGTTGTGAGACTATAGTCGATTTGATGCGTGTCTCGCGGCCCGGTTTGGCACCCTGTGCCGATGACATAGTACCAGTGTTAGTGTTCGTGCTAATCAAGGCCAATCCGCCGGCTATGCTTTCCACCGTTCAATACATCGATGGTTTTCATGGTAAACGTTTGAGCGGCGAAGAGGCGTATTGGTGGACCCAGTTTCGAGCTGCAGTGGAATTCATAAAAGTCATGGTCAACTATAACAAAGCGTGACTGAAATTTACCTACATACTTGCTATATTTGCGCTTTTTAATTCGACACTTTTTTTCGCCAGTTTTATACGTCCGGAAATTTGACCCCGCATGTATAAATTTAAGACATTTTCATACGTCGACATATGTACGTATGTGACTTACATGCTTTATAAAATTCAACACTTTTTCTCAGAGTTACTTAGAAAATTATGTATGATCCATGCAGGAGCGGGTTTAGAGGAAGTCAAAAAATAATCGGGTGTGAAGCAGAATAATGTGTGTTTTGATAATTTTAACCAATTTTTATCGTGATTTTTCAAAATTTTTCGGCACTTCGCGCCCAGCAATACATTTTAATGACATTTGCTGACTTTCTTTTTGTTCCAAAAACCTTATTTTCACGTCAGGAGAGTATTTGGGGCATAGAACAAGGATTTTTAAGTTTTTGCAATGGTTTATCGAGTATTCTTTCAGTGCTTTGGGCCGACTTTTCTATGTTTTCGTAGATGACTTTCGAAAATTTTAACTTCTTCGGATTGCAAACGATTCTGTCTATCAAAAGGCAACAAAAAATGCTACTTTAAGCACAATGGATGGATTTTTGGCTAATTTTTGACGGAAAATTTTGGTTCACGGTCAGAAAATCCTGGATCCGCCACTGGATCCTTGCACAAGATTTCCGTGAAATAGACTATCCTAAGCGTATTTTGATATGACAGTCTATTTGATGCGTTTTTTTGTTTTGAATGTTCATAGCTTTCTTTTGTCAGAGTAGCAATCTACATTGTGTTTTGCACAAATAGTTTTATAGCCAGCGATGAGTTGCAGATAAAAGCACGGATGATGTTTTGTACGCCATCTTAGAGAAATTCTCGATCTCCTCTTTGCTTTCCTATTTTTGTCTGGATCAAAATTTTCTCTTATGTTATTACGAGTTATCTATCTGAGAGATGGAATGGTCAGTAGTTACTGTTCTACGTCGTCGATACAATGATTGCAGCGGGCAAAAAAACACTTTACTGTGTTTCTACATATAACATGTATTGCCGTTTTGTTCACTGGGTGATTCAGTTGTTTATCGCTTATGTAAAATGCTTGTGATTTGTATCCTAATTAAATCATTTATCTTTCGTCTTGCTTTTTACGCGTCCATCTAAAGATTATATATCTTGCATTTCGCATAAGTTGGTCTGCCTGAATACCGACGCTCGTCAGTTTTCATTGGCATATGTAGCTGTTCCTTATGTTAAATTTATATTTTTCATATATATGGTGGCCTATAAAAAGGCTGCACTCTGATGTTACATCGTAAGTTGAGGTATTATTGAGGTAGAATTTTAAGACCAGCTGCATTAGATAGATAAACATAACTTTATTAAAACAGCGTGAAAATTTTAGCCAGCTGCCAACGGCGGTTCGTTACGTCGATTTGTTTGCACCTCAGTTTGACATTGTTCTAACCACACCGTTTCTGCATTGTATCACATTACTGCGCATAGGTATCCTTTTTTGACAATATATGCAGTCGAAAAATTAATTAATACTTTCTTTAAACTCCCAGAGCGGACACGCGTCCTACTAATTTCAAAATTTTGAAGATGTCATTAAAAGAGGGTGCAAATTGATGGCAGGATCAATAACGCTGTTGGCGTTTAAACAATATTGAAGTAGGGTTCAACATACCGTTATGGCGCTCTAACCGTTGACACCTACCCAAAAATTTTTTACACGGTTTGAAAGAAGACACTTTTTATGTATCTAATGCAGATGGTCCTGAAGTTTCATGTTAACATCAGCCGAAGTTATGCCCTGTTGAATCGGCATGTAGCCTTTTGATGGGCCAACTTATATATTTTTATTTTATATACATATACTTTTCAGTATATTTATAATAGGTTAATTAATTTTTATATATATTTTTGTACGTTACTTGATGTAATGCATGCTGCCAATTTATAATTTGTTTGAACTCTGTCTATAATCCATTTTTCCATTCCAGACTGATAAATGTCCAGCTTTGGGTTTTTTTGTCACCCCTGGTCAGCAGTAATTTCAGGTACCTACATGGTGTTCTTAAAACAGCACAAAAATTTTATGATTTAAATTATTTGTTCGAAAATTTAAGATTTTGGCTGTAAAGTCCCCTTCTCAGTACTTTTGCAAAAACAGACGATAAAGAACATGAGGACGATTCCCGACTGGACATATTTTTTTAGAAATATTTGGCACGCTGATTGAGCATGAATATTCGAATAGTTTTATCAAAAAAAAAATCTTTCTGATTCAAGAGTGCATTGTTTATACAAATTTTATAGGCCTGCATAAAATTGACCGAAGCAGCTGTACGCCGACCTAAGCGGAAGTTTTTACCTAAAGTAGCTTTAAAGCTTATCCCGTTAAAACTAAGCCTGAGCCTAAGAAGAGTAATATGGTTAAGAACGAGGATTGAGACTTTACTTAAACAGTGTTTATACTTTGACAAAGCGAAATTTGAAGTTTGTGCCTACTCATTTAGCTTCGCTAATATTAATTTTGATCGAATTTCGTTTTTGCGCTTCCTTTTAGGTAACTACACTTTAAAAGTAGTTTAGATTGTTTTCGTTTCGAAATCGAATTTTTCGCTTGGACTAAGTAAAATCTACGAAGCGCGCGAATTTTCTTTATACTTTTAACCTTCTACCGACCAGAAATGTTTGAAAATAGTTAACTTGCTCATGGCTCTTAAAATTTTATAACCCTTGGTTGTCTTTAAGTCAAGATCAAGATCACTGCCAAAGCTATAAGAAACGGCTGCTTGACTTTTTCTGAATTCGTTTTCAAAAAATCGTCGCAGCACAGTGTCACTCACCCGCGTAGCTAAATTTCTCAAAATTCGATAATTTTACAAGAATTTTCTTAGCTTTTCAAGATCAGTTTTGTTCAATTTCAGCTTTAAAATCATAAGAATCTTAGCTCTTAGCGCGGAACTAATAATAAAGACTGAATTTAGAACGAACTAGTGTTTTTGAGCAGCAATTAAGTCACAGATATCTGGCAATATGTAAAAATATATATAATTAACATTACCCATATAATATGTGTACAGAGAAATTCCGCTCGCACAAAGTTTTATCCTAAGATCTTTGGACATGTATAAAAATGCTAGTAAATTAATTGACTGGTTAGAAATAATTTAATTAATCCGACTACCTATGTAAAGATCTTGCACTGGTTCCAAGTCCCGACCCCGATGCTTATGTAATGCTCCCGGCCCTTTTAAAAAACTGCCTCGCACATCGATAGTTGCTATAATTTCGAATTGTTAAATGTCATTAATAAAGCTCATTTGCACCATTCACTTATAATTATTTATAATTATAATACAATTATTTATAAATTATTTATTTATGATTATAATCGTTTCTAATTATTATATAAATTCACTTATAATCATTTCATTATTAACCTATAATTCAATTTTCAAAGTAGGCATTAATGACGCAGAATCGTCGGGATTTCATCCAGTTCTGCAAATATTTTACGATTAGAGCAGTAGAGATAATTGTTCAGTCAAGATTAGGAGGAAAAATCAGAACTGAATGTCGCGGAAATCATTTACGGGACTGGTTCAACATTAACATTGATGACGTACCTGAAATCGCTAAGCAGTTGTACAAAAGTTTAAACGGTATTTTTTTGCCAACTTTGCCGGAAGTCAATGTTTTAGTGTCTCTAAGAACAACGGATGGTGACACATTGCACCTCGAGGTGTGGAAGTTGAGAATCGATATACAGAAACCTGTCGAAAATGTTTCAGTGGTGCGGCTGCAGCTTTATCATAGGTGAGCGATTCATATTTGTGATTGAGTTTTTGAAACTGAAATATCGGAAAAGCCTGTAATCAGTTGTACGTTCGAAAGAGAAGTTGGATCCCTCAAAGTGATTCGGTCGTTGTTTCATATTCTTTGAAAATTTGTGATTCCCGATTTTTTAAGACAAAAAGTTTAATGCCCTTTTTAGGTGTTTCTAAATTTTTTGATTAAAAAGAAAGTTTATTGCGTCTTCCGAAAATGGTTGGCTACTCCACTCAAAAGTATTACCCAATAAATGTATCCCTATATAATTAAAACGCAGTATCACCACTGCAATTGAAAACCATAAGAATATAAGCTATAAAAAGTATTTCTGTGTAAGTATCAGACAAAAGTTGCATTCACAAACGACGAATTTGTAATTTTTAAATGGCTTTGTTAAACATTTATTATGAGTTCTTCATTGCACCCGAAATCTTATTTGTGAATACTTGTTAATTAAGTTAGTTATCAAAACTTCAGCGGATTCAGATTTGTGGTCGTCTTTCTGTTACGGAACCGCACAGACGGCAGATTTTCTTTAATGGAAGCACGGGAATCGATTTTCTATTCGAAAACCTCTAAATTTCCGGCGCCTTGTAGGAGTAGTTTGTCCTTAATTCTGCCCGCGTCTAATTCTACTTAGAAAAGGTTTTGAATAAAAATGAAAAGTTGGGCTTTTATTCACAAATCGTGCGCAATTTAAAACTTATTTGAATTTGGCAATATGTAGTTTTGTCAAAAATGCTTCAATTATTCAACCAACAGCTTTATTTAACAAAATGCAAGCTCCTTTGTTTATCTCTTTGATTAATTTGATTGGTGAAAATAAGTTATCATTTTTTATCCTTTCTCTAATCTCCCTATTATATAGCTCCGGCACTGGTGCCCAGGGCATCACTAGTATGAAACTTAGCCGATTATCCTTTTTAAATTTAGACTGGGTGTTCTATTGCGATCCATATTAGCAGCCAGTCGCGTAACACCGACTTACAAGCTCTATAGTCGAAACCAGAGTGCCGAAACCTATGTCCTGTGCTATCAAATATACGCTTTTCCAGCCGATCATTTGGATCTATTAGGAGAAAATTATAGAACAGTCGAATTGGGTTCAGTTGGCTGCGTTTTAGGCAGCATCAGAGTCACGTTGTATTACAGAACTAAAATGGTCATATCTACGGATAACGCCACTAAGGTACACATGTGCAAGCATAAATACATACATATTGTTGAGAAAATGTTATGTATGTCTTAGTGAGAACTTCACGATAATTTGCTACAATGAGATACCTCAACTTTTGTGAAGAGAATGACAAAAATGATCGCGTCTTTTAGCGTTTGTCATAGGGCGTTATACGACAAAATAAAAAAGATTGTAAAAAATCAAGAAAATTCTTGCTTCATTCTGAAAATAGAATCATCTTATGTATATACGAGTAAAAGCCAAACGTAAAATTTAAGCCAACTATGGCTGATTTGCGTAATCTGATTCATGCTCGACTCGGGAAATTTTCGAAATTTCAATCACTTTACTGAAACTCGTTAATTCAAAAAGACCAAAAATTAAAAGACCTTGACACATATACCGCGTTTAACTTAAATCAGGAATTTTTAGAAAACAGCGATAGCCATGACGCGAAACGCCGATAAATTCGTGAGTATTCTAGGCTAAAAATGGATTGGAAATCCGTTTTCTTTTCTATTTATTCGAAGAATTTGTAATTTTCCTCACAACCTTATGAAGATCTTTTCGCCATTCTGAATAAAGGCCAGATGACGGACTAAATGTTACAACTGAAATACGATGAGCGAAATATTAAGATATTTTGAAATAAGTGGGGCTAGACTGTCAATTGCTGTCAGTTTTGTAAAAAAGTAAGAATATTTTCTATTGCCCCAATTTTCTATAGACTTGACTCCAATAGTCAATTTTAAATTTGCATGCTTACAATATGCCTTATTCTCTCATTGATTCGGGCTTTGTGTGATTAAGCAAATGATGAAAAATGTCGATGAACATTATTATGAGTCTACTTCGAAAGACGAACAGTCTGCGGAGACGGATTGGGCCGTTCGAGAGCGAGATTCACTTATAAGCGATGGGGTCAGAAACTTTGGTAACCGGGTCGAAATAGGCGAGCAGCTAATTATGCTAAACATCAAAGTAAAAATAGTAATCGTATTTATTTTTGTTCCTACACTGACGTACGTAGAAAGTGCTCAGAAAGCAAAAACGATTTGAAAACTATTATGATGGATCAGAATTTATTTTTCTTATATTCTTCCGACATTGTTCCGTTTTTATGTTTCCTACTTCGGCTTCCCGTCTTTTACGTACATTTGAGTAGAATTATCGGCTGTTTGTTTGGAGTTTGAAATCGAAATTTTGCAATTAAACTGAACGTGCTCTATCCAATAAGCGCATAAAATTCGAACTTTCCGAAAAAAGTTTATTTTCTCTCAATAGGCAGGTGACGTTTTTTGGTTGCGCTTGAGACACAACATATAAGAAATAACGATGCTACGGAAAATTTTGATATTTTCTGACAAAAACATGCGAATTTTCATTATTTCACATTTTTCAAAAAACTTTTTGGCCTAAGGGGGAGGCGGTCGCCTTCTGGGTATACCCATGTATGTACAGTAGCGGATGCAGGATTCGCGCAAGAGGGCAGTGCCTTAACTTTTCCCAAAACAGTCAAAAATATGTCCGAAAATCCGCTGTTGACGTGCGAAATAGCGTTTTTCCACCGTTTTAAATTGTTTACTTTCATTAAAATCGGCGCGAAGCGCCGGAAAAATTAATGAAATTCAGGCAGAAAGACGTTTAGCGACTTGAACTACTCTATTATTTCTTGCATTCATGCACTCTGAGCAAAATCTAATAAAGCATTTGAGGTGAAGCGCCGAAAGTTTTCTGAATTTATGCTAAGGAAAGGAAGAAAACTACAAAAATATAAAGTACATATTTATTCTTTGTCTCGCCTGCTACATTGGGCCGATGGGGTGGATGGGGGGGCGATAGACAGCCCATCCTCCGCTTCCTCGTAAATTCGTCCCTGTATGCATGTACATGTAACGGCTCAAAATTTTAGGCTGTTAGTCGTCAATCGAGATGGAGTAAGCGGCTTGCCATTTTCGGTATGACAATAAAGTTTCTCAAAATGGCTTTAATTTGCAATTTTTTGCCCAAAGGTCGGGAAAAAATTTCAACTTTTGTGGATCCTCTTGCATGTCTGTGGGCAAGCACGTAGCTGGCCGTCCTATTTTGGGGGACCAACACCCATTTTGGGGGGACTAAGCCCAAAAAGGCCAAAAATAGTACAAAATCACGTTTAAAAAGTCCTATTTTTTCGATTTTTCTGAATTTTAGGGGGTCCGAACCCCCCAGATACGTGCCTGTCTGTGGGATGCAAATGGTGTTTGCTCTGCTTCTAATCGTTTGCTTCGCTTCAGCTGATGCCTTCTTTTCTTCCTAGAACAGCAGATGTGGTGGTGCGGTGAGAGAAGTGGAACGATTTCGAGACGTTAGAGATTTTGCTCAGCCGTTTGCCATTGATCTTTTGCCCGACCTGCCGCCGTTGATTGTGCCGTCGCCGCAGAAAAATGCTGCGATTTATATATCATCCACAGGACCCAACTTTTCACCCTGCTTCAGCAATTTTTCAATATCACCCGGTGAGTTTCGTAACGTCTCGTTACTAAAAAGAAGAAGTGGTGTCCTGAGTTTGGACAAAAGATGGTCGATGAAAGACTGCGAGACAAATGATAGATGGCGTAACGCAAATGTTCTTAAACAAGAATATCGTATAAAAAATAGCGATAAAATCCGGTGTTAAATATTTAGTTCTTAAAACAATAATAGCTAGCAGAAATCGTTTTATAAAAATGACATGAATACAAAGACTACAGAGAGTATCAGTGACTACTTTGTCTTAGGATAGAAATACGCCAGTTAAGTATGTACATATATAATTGTTAGAAATTGACACCAATCGATTAGGTATCCACTTTCCTGATCAATCAATCGATCAATCTCATTTACTGAGTTTTCTTGCATACGGCTTTTTTCTTTATGGGTACACTATATGTATAAATTTAGGCTTGGTAATGTGAATTTTCGGTTAATCAAATTGTTGATCCATTCCAGTGCTTATAATAAGCCTAATTATTGACAGCGATGCGGTGACATTGTGAAAATGACCGAGCGGAGCACATCTGTCTATACCTGCATATCTTGTCTTTTTATTTGTCTTTTTATTTTTTTATTTTTTTACAAAACAGTCGAAAATGAACACTTAAAAAAGAGTTCTCAATTTTTTTACAAGCGATCCTAATGTTAGGCGATCTCATTGACTTGCGGTCTTTTTATGTGACCTTATTAATTGTCGATACTTCTGATTATGCTATGTATGTATCTTTTGTCCAACGATCTTTAGCCTGCGACTTTTTGTTGGTTAATCGCTTCATGAAGCTCTGTGAATTGCTTTTTATGCTTAAGATTCCGTAAAATAGACTATAGATTCGAATGTTAAGCCGGGAAAAAACCACATTATTCGACATTCTAAAACACATTCTATCTAAAAGTGCACCGGAATGAAAGGTCTGCAAGAGGGTATTAGTTTGACAAATATCTCAAAATTAGGCAAAATTAGTCAAATTTGGAAAAAAATTGATGATTATGAGGGGTCATGTATGTATGGTTCTGTCTATCCATTATGTAGGTCGTGAAATTTGAACTATCCAAAAATTGTTTTCGCTCATTAGACTGTAAAAATTGTCGTCTTCGGTCGCGCTTGAGGTTATAAGAAATACTTCATAAGCGAAAATTTGAGCATTTTCTAAAAAAGTGATGCAATTTTTCCTCTTTTTGTGCTTTATCTTACGTTTCAAGCCGTTGGGGCGACCCCGTATGTATGTATATGTTGTTCCAAGCAGGGCCGTATTTAAGGAAGCGGGGCAGCCGCCCTCCTCTTGGCCGAAAAAATTTTGAGAGGTAAGATAACGCATGGAAAGATGGTAAAATCGCATGACCATGCCGTTGAATCTTTAAATTTTTGTCGCTTTGCGCCGGATGTCAAGTATTTTCCATAACTTTGGTCCAAGCGCGACCAAAAAATGGCACTTTTATAGCCTTTTGAGTGAGAAAAAATTTTTTGGAAAAAGTTTGAATTTTATGGTCGGTATGGATAGAGCATATCGAAAAACGTCGAAATGTGGGGCTTTTGCGAGCTATCCCGACGAATTCTTTCTTTGAGATGTAGACCAATTTATATTGGGTCCGCCCCCCTCCCTTGGACGAATCCTGGATACTGGCCTGATTCCAAGCATTATCATGTATTACGAGCATTTCGAAAACAAGATTTTAATTTAATGCAGATTGTAATTCATACTCAAGTTAATTTTGTTTCTCAATTGTTGGTTGCTAATAAATTTTATATTATGTAATAAATGTAGTAGTCCTGTAATGTAGTACCTATGTTCTTAACTACTTAAGGTTCATTGGATTTCAGTCCGTTGTCTCCTATGCTTAATCGTCGAGCATCCGTCACATCACCAGTTACTTTCAATCTGGGCGCTGCGTCGGGTTCCAGTTCTGAGGAAGGTTACGGTAGCCCGTCCTATCTGACACATGGACCGTCGAGCACTAGCTTAGTCCCTTTCAAGCCTTCCTCTGCTGCGGTCCTATTTACCAGTATATTTTTGCAATGTTTTATGTTCAACCATAGACACATAAGGCATCACGGTCGGCAGGAAACGGGGGGGGTAGAATCACAGAAATCCAATCAAATAAATTTAGTTGTCGCGCTTATTTGCTAGTCAAATGACAAAAATGGTCAAAATAGAATACATAAAATACTTTTATACATGTGGTAAGGTTGCGTTTTTTGGAATTCTGAGCCAATTTTGACAGCATTATGTCAACGATAAAAATACAGAAATTGATTCATTTTGTGAGAAATTTTGACTTTTTATCCCATTTGCAAAAAATGTTTCGGAAGTTCAAAATCTCCGGACAGCTGACTCCTCAGAGAGTAATACCCAGCATTCACAGCGTGAAAAGTTCTGGGTGTGGGAATTTTGAAGTGTTTTTTTGAGACTCAAAAATGGTGGATATGCTTCAAAAACATTGTTTTTTGGTGTTTCTGACGATGCTAACACGAAAAAATATCGAGGAAAAAATCAGAAAAATTCGAATAAATCGAAAAAAACGTAAACCAAAAAAGGATTATATGTATGGCGCGAAGCGCGAAAATTTGATACTTTTGAGCAAATGTATAGCCGAAACTTTTGAAAAATTGCGAATTCTGGGCGGGGTGAACAATTTTTAGAGGGGGTCGAGAACTTTCCTGTGAGGGGAGGAGGGGTGAAAATTGAAAGCTCCCAACCCCCAGATCATGTGTGATAATACCATCCTCACCCATCCCTATGTGCATGTTTGGTTTCTAATGATTTATTACTTTTTTATGATCTTATTTACATTGTTGCTCTCAGTCATAAGCGCGCGTGGTCGCAGCGACTACGGAGAAGTTAACTCAAGAATTTGCTGCTTTGCTCCAGAATGTTGAAGTACAGGATGGGCCATTTACATATCTACCGTGGATTTCATTTTTTAATATCTTTCTCGATTTCGATCACTGTTGTGCGAAAATTTACTGACGTCAAAATTTTATGTCTCAAGTTTCCAGATTATGATACTTAATAGTTTTACTTTTCACGAAATAATCCACAACCTAAGTTAGCACCTGGTGATCGTGCAAAAATTAAAGGGTTTTATGGATGGACTACGTGTCTTAGTGAGCGGAAGCTTAGATATGTAGGACTGAAATAAACTTCGAGCCACCGTGTGCACAGCATTAGAACGTGGAATAAAGCTTTAGTGGAAGAAGGTTCACTCGAACTTTGAAGACGTTAAAAATGAACAAAAAATGTTCTTCCACGCAGTCGTAATTTTCAGTCGTGTGAACCGACCGACTGCGTTTCTTTTAACCGGCGTAAACCGAACCTCTCTCCTTCAGAGCTTTATGTCACTTTCTAGTGCTTTCTGCTCATTGTGGCTCTCGTCGTGTTTCATTTCGGTTCTAAACCTCCGCTGGATAATAATGTTTTTCGTTCATTTATACTACACCGCAAGGTTTAAAGATTACCTAACTGTATAGGCTATGAATTATTTCGTTTAGAATGAAAACGGGACACAACGATAAGTATGTAATACTCGATAGGGCCTTATTTACGGTTGGGCGCCCCCCTCTTGGTCGAAAAAATTTTTGAAATGTAAGATAATGTATGGAATAAGATGGAAAAATCGCATTTCTTTGCCGTTAGATCTTCAAAATTTCGGCGCTACGCGCCAAATGCATTTTCCATAATTTTGTCTCGTGTAACCAAAAACGACTTTTTTATAGCATTTCGCGAGAAAAATGTTTTTTCTTAAAAAGTTAAAATTTTATGTTCTTGATAGATAGAGTACGTCGAAAAACGTCGAAAAATGGGGCTTTTTTGCAAGCTATCTTGACGATATCTTCCAATCGAAAGAAGGGGCTTCAGACAAACATGCAGACTGGGGGCATGGGGGTATCCTATTATCAGGATTTTCGAAAAGCATACCCCGCCCCCTCCTTAGGCCGTTTAGGACCAAACCTATTGCTCGAAGCTTGAAGAAGCGTCAAACGGCGTCTAACAGTATAATATTAAGTGCAAATACTTATTTTTTGAGCTGCAGGATGTCCAATTAGTTCATTCAGACATATTTCCTCCATTATTTCGAATATATTTTATGTTATAGGTCATTCCATCGCCCTATTTTAAAATATTTTCATGTAACTTTAACCACAAAAGCTCGTGATGAATAAAATACAACGAGTTAATCAAAATTTGACATAAAATAACAAAATCAGTATTTGTTTACACCCCCCCAGGAACTCGGTTTCCCCCTCCCAGAACTTTTGACCTTCTGCATGTATAGCTCAGACATTTATAATCTCGATTCGTTTAAATCCGAAACAAGATTTTCGCTTTTTCAGCCGAATCGGCCAAGGATCAACGACGACCGCAACGAAATTGCAGCGCCGGCGGCGTATTTTTTATGGAAATTTCGGGACACGCGTCGTCAAGTTCGTCGTCGTCGGCGACCAAGGCGTCGACCGCCCACAACGAAATCGACCGACGCGCACCCGATGACGTCATCGCTAGCGGCGGCGGCGACGACGACGTCGCGAGCGACGCGACTAGAAGGACGAAAAGCGCGACTTCTAAGGTGGCCGTCGTCGATTCGTTTCCATTTTCGCGTCTTTTGTCGGCGGCGGCTCGTTCGGCTCCAATCTTGGACTTTAACGTCGCCCAAGGCGCGAAAACGTCGTCCAGCTCTGAAAGCTTGGCGCGGTCGAATTACGTTTCGGCAACTTTTGGGGCGGCGCCTTTGATCGAAGACGACGATGACGGCGGCGAAGCGGCAGAAACTTTGAACGCCAGAAATGCGACACGAGCGAATGGCGTTTCGGTGTCGTCCGTGCCTAATCCGGCACGATGCACTGGTACATACATATACATAAGAACTTTTGAGAATGAAAATTTATATGTAAAATTACGTATCCAAAAATAAAAATGTTTACGAAATTTAAACGTATTATATATTTAGCAGCACAATGTATTAAAATGTGTGAGGGGGCTGTGCCCAGTAGTTTAAATTTCCCGCCCGATCCCTAATTTTTGAGCGGAAATAATTTATACTACCCCAGCCATCATATTCATGGGCAACCTATAGGGGGCCAGAGGGGGTGAAATTAAGGAATGGTCATATAGTAAATTGATTTCATTGTTTTTGTACAAGGTCTCTCTACGCGTATAAAGACGGACCCCAACGTCAATGTATATTCTATACAAGTAAATTTTAGAGTACTATAATATTGTACAATAGCACGTTATGTACGGTAAACTGGATTTCTCGACTCTTATTCGTACATTTTAGCCAATCTATCGCTTTCTAGCGGTACAAAATACTAAAATTAATTAATACCGCCGGAAAATTTTGGTATTTTAACCGTTTCCAGGTAGAATTTCGAGTTTTTTCCGCAATAAGCTCAAAAATTATCTTGCAGCACCTTTCATTTTCTCCAAATCGCCTGACAGTACCTGATTTTTTAAAACTTCAGGTTGGGGTAATACCCCTTCTCATCTCCCATGCCCATGTGTGCCAGCCATGCATGTAACGGCTCGAAATTTTGCATGTGGGCCATACATGCACGCGGTCAAAAGTTCTGGGAATGGGGTAAACCGAGTTTCATGGGGGGGGTAAAATGATTAATTTTTATGGCTAATAATGGCGCTAAAATGATGAGTTTATGTTGATTTTTTAGATATTTTTGTCGTTTCTTACCTCCCCCGTCACAACCCGTAAAAATGCTTTAATTCGTTGTATTTTACTCTTCTTGAATACTCATGTTTAAGTTTGCATGAAAAAAATGATAATAAATGGCATGACTTGGACTATCAAATATGGACAGAGTAATGGATAAAAAGTGTATGAATGAATGAATGGATAGAGTACTACTCGAAAAATACTTCAGATTATACTGGTGGGCATCGTTTCGCGCTCTTTCATAAATTCAACAATAGGTTTTGGTCCGCGAATGGCCTGTGGGGGTTATGCCTTTGAAAAGTTGTGGTAGAGGGGTACCCCCAGTGTTTTTTTTGTACTCGGCAAAGATTTTTCCCGATGTACAAAGACTTTTCGGGATCGTCTTTGTACATGTACAAAGATTTTAGGGAAGACAAAAATTGCAAAAAAAGCTGAAATTCGCAAAAATTTTCGGCGCTTCGCGCCGAAATGAGTAATTGTTTGTCCTCTATATCTTTAAAATGGCAGAATTTGCATTTAGAATGGAAAAATATCAAATTTTTAGGCGTTTCACGCCGTTTTGAGACGATTCTTAGTCATTTTTGGCGTCAGAAACCCAGAAATTAGCTAAAATACACTACCAAAAGTAAAAAAACTCTGTTTTCCCACACTAAAATCGTTACTGTACCATATTTTAGTACACAAAAATTTGTATGTACAAAATGTACAAAGACTTTTGGGGACCATCTTTGTACATGCACAAACGGACCATGTACAGAAAAAAACACTGACCCCCCATACCTCCCCCAGGTGCATGTGTGATGGGGCTCCCGGCCATTTTTAGGGAAGGTGGTAAATGACTTCCTTTTTCGGGCCAAAAACGGACAAAAAACACTTAAAAATGGCCAAAAAAGTCAATTTTCAAAAAAGTCGGGGTGGGGGTCAAAAATGTGCAGGCTTTGGGAGGATAGGGGACAACCAACTTTGGATAGGGGATCTTCCCACCACCTGTCGCATGTATGACCCAGCCCCAAATTTTACCTCATTTTCCCCACAAAATTATCCATTTTTCCATTCTGGGGGTCCGGAAGGACCCCAAACCCCTCCCCTACGTGCATGTCTGGTATCGAGCCTCCTTTGCTCTTCCATCGTTACGGATATGTTCGTTCCTACAAGAAAGTTTGGCATCAATGTGGAAACGCTTTATGTAAGTACCTAAGTATTGTTGGCAACTTAACATGTGCTGTACAGTATAGTAACCCAATCCTTGTAGACGGAATTCCCATTGATTTTCATGATGTTATAGTTCTGAACTGAATGGCTTCAAGTGGAAATTTCTGTTTGGAATATTGGCAAGTAAAAGCTTTATAAATTGGCCGGGCGACATACTTGTTTTAAAGAAAAATGAAACATTGAGAATGACACATTTTACGCTGATTGATTGCGGTACTTTTAAAAGTAAAACAAGTCTGTCGCATCTGGTAGCTACATATTTGTATTTTACTGACGAAATACTTGCATATATGTACATGTATATTAGGGATGTTCCGGTTCCAGGTTTTTCAAAAAAATCGGTTCCGGTTCCGGTTCTTGGAAAACAAGAATTTCGGTTCCGGTTCCGGTTCTTGCGTAAATTGGAACCGTCGGTTACGGTTCCGGTTCTCCAACTAGAGAACCGTCGGTTCCGGTTCTCGGTTCCTGTATTAAAGTATGTACGCTTTTGATAGCCTGACTTCACCGGAACATATGACGATGTAATCGAAAGATATATTATTCAGGAAGTCGTTTCAATCTGGAAACTGCACGTTCAAATAAGTTTTACGTTTAGTTGACAATTTACTTATAAATCACTGAATATTATCGATGTGTTTCTTAATTGGAGGCTTATACGAAATCGAAATGCTTAATTCATGACGAAGATCTGCTACGATGGTGGAAAGAGAAGTCGAAGAATTTGCCGATTCTCGCGTTTATAGCTAAGCAGTATCTTGCAGCCAGTGGTGGATCTAGGATTTTCCTAAGAGGGCAGTATCCCAACTTTTCCTAAAACGGTCAAAAATAGGTTCAAAAATTTGCCCTCAACGCGCGAAACAGCGTTTTTTTCGGCGTTCTAGAATGTATACTTTTACATTAAATCACTTTTGACGCAATATTTTTTCTTAAAATTTTAAAATTCTCGATAATTTTGTGCTAAAAATCACTAAAATTCTTTGACTTTATCAGAATTCTGGCGCGAAGCAGTTTTTTTTGTACAAGGTCCGTTTGACATGTACAAAGATGATCCCCAAAAGTCTTTGTACATCGGGAAAAATCTTTACCGAATACAAAAAAACCGTAGCGCGAAGCGCCGAAAAATTTGTGAGATTAAGACAATAGACGTCTAGAAGCATGATTTACAGCTTGATTTACTGTATTTATAGCATTTGATGCGAAACATGGAAATTTTTAATTGAAAATAGAAGAAAACTATGCAAGAATAGCTGTCTCTGCTGCTAAAATTGTTTTGAAACCTACATGAACAGAAAATGGCTTCCAGGTGGCGAAGAAAGTAAATAAATGTCATTAATAGGTATCATTCTGCGCGTAACGCCGAAAAAATTTGAGAAATTATGGTCACTGAGGGACAAAAAATAATTGCAAATTGTTTATCCATTCTCTATCTCGCCAAATATTTTCGGCAAATGGGGGCGGCCTCCCCCGCCCCTTAGATTCGCCCCTGCTTGCAGCGCGAGCTACAAGCGTTCCATCGGAACAGCTGTTCAGTTGCGCTGGAATCATTTACGACCCTCTCAGAAACAGGCTACATGGCGAAAAAGCAGAACGACTGTTATTTTTAAAATATAATTTACCCGAAACAATACTAAGTTTTAGTCTGTAAACTTTTGGATAATAAAAGATTGAATTGCTGCCTCATGTCTTCACTAAATTTTATAAAGTTCGATTTTTAACTCTAATTTTAAAAAACCGAGAACCGACTCCAAAAAGATCGGTTCCGGTTCCGGTTCTTAGAAAATCTAAAAATCGGTTCCGGTTTCGGTTCTGGTTCTTAGAATATCAAAAAGTCGGTTCCGGTTCCAAAAAATGGTCGGTTCCAGTCGGTTCCGGTTTCGGTTAACCGGCACATCCCTAATGTGTATACACTAAATATACGAGTAGATCTCTTTTAATTTCATTTTTATTTATCTTGTCTTATTTTATTATTGCGTTTCATTTAAAATAAAATATCTCAAATGTGTAACTATGTACATAACTATTTATTGCTTTCTTCCTTAAGACACCATGCCTCTAAGTATAACGATGCAGCAGCGCGACATCAAGAGAGCGGCAGCCGATGGCGATCGTAACGAAACATTTGTGATGACGTCATCGAGTTTGCCCTACAGTCCGCAATTTCACGCCTCTGATCATACAATTGCATTAACGGCAACGGAATCGTCGTCGATCGTACGACGACGCGTTATTAGCGAGGGTTCTTTCAAGCCGATAACTGACGATCATGGTGGAGGTGGATTAACCATAGTGCGTTTATAGGGCCAAATTTATAATTATAATAATCATATTTGTGTGGGAATACTGGAGGTAAGTGAAATTTTATAGTGACTTTTTGGGTCTAAAAATGGTGTACACGCGTCAAAACCATCGGTTTTCGGCCTTTCTGACGTTGCTATATCTTTCTAGAGCATAATAACGTAAAAAATTTTGAAAAATTAAAAAAGTCGGAAAAATTGAGCAAAATATAGTCAAAACATGAGTATAAGGCGCGAAGCGCCGAGGATTTGACACTTTTAAACAAACAGATGGCGAAAAACACTTAAAATAGTACCTTTTCTACGAATTTTTTTGGAAACTTTTTTAAAATCGTGAATTCTGGGGAAGGAGTGAAAAAACTCCCGAGGGAGAGGTGAAAAATTCTTCGAGCGAGGGAATTAACAACCCTCCCCAAAACTTCCCCCCCAGATCGTATATGCGTAGTAAACCTGCTCCATGTTGTTCTGCAGTCTTCTTCGTCGTCGGACGACAGTTTTGTTCATGTAAAAATGCGACCGGCGTTCGCCTTCTATCGAGAAGCCGCATTGCGTTCGTCGCCTTCCTTAAGCGTCGACCCATCGTCGACTTTGGCCAGCGGCGACGTTGCATTAGACGACGCGTCTGATTTGCTCAGCCAGTTCAAAGCGGCGCCGCCTGTGCTGCAAAGTTTTTTCCCGACCGCTGCGAAACAATGCGAGTCCGTGACGACCGCTGCGAAATCAGCTTCAGGAAATACATCTATGAGTAATTGTTTATAGATATTTATAAAAGCAGTCTTTTTTTCCACGCAATCTACATACGTATAGTTTTTTCACACGCAAGGGGGGTAGGCTTCCCGGGCCATTTTGTCCGAAAACCTATTGTTCGAACCGAATTGAAATATAAATAAAGTAAAGCTTTTGACCGCATGCATGTAATGATTGTATGTATGAGTTTTTATTGCGTTTTAATGCTTAGTACGTGTATGCTAATCAGGGACATCGACGGCGCATTAGAAGGGCCATTTATTGCCCCACATATCTTTCACTATCTCAAGTGATAGGATTGATTTTCATTTTGCATTTTATGATTTTTTGCTCTTATTCGCAGACATGTAATGCCTCCAAATTTCAGAAGGGGTAGTCGTCATCGTTAAGTGGGGTACATGACCTTCGATTTTTGGCCAAAAATGACAAAAAAGCACCTAAAAATGACCAAGATAACATGTTTTCGCCAAAAATAGGTGTAAAATTTTCTGAATTAGGGTAGGAAGGAACGAAGATTGACTGTGATTTATGGATCCCCATCTCCTGCTTCGTGTATGCTTATTCGGTTTGCTTCCAGAAAGGAGTATTTTCAGTTAATTTGCGTTGTTGAACTCAGCAAAGCTTAAGTTTAGAGCCAGAGAATTGTTCCTGCCTGACTTGAGCCTAAATGTATTATTTTTAGTTTTTTTATTTTTTATTAATCTAATCTGTTGCGGTAGAAACAGCAAGCGTTTACAGATTATTGTCAAGCTAAGGGCCTAGTCAGAAGGACACAGGGATCACGTGACACCCTAATTTTTCCAGAAATTTTTCTGGTTTCTATTGTACAGTTGTAAGTGCCCAAAATTAAGTTCAAAAAGGCAAAAACGTTAAAGTTTTCCGGCGCTTCTTGTCGAATCATTCTTATTTTTTGTTATAGAGTTTTAATATTTCGGTAAGCGCGTTGCACCTATATTTATTGATTTAGTGTACTGTTTTTCCGTCAAATGAAACTCTAAATGCATGTTGAACATCGTAATAAAAGTGAAAAACATTTTGTGCCGGTTTGACAATTTTCCATTTCGTTTGTCTTACTTTAAAAGGACACATAATTATATTTTAATTAATAATAATGACCAAATTTTCTTGTTTTTACCGCGTATTCTGTTTTCCGAAATGTAATTTTTAATAAAAAGGGCCGCTAATTCGATCTGAAAACGATGAGAACAAAATTTTCTTTTATAAATTTTCTTGACAGCTGCCCATCGCTGCATCATGTAACAGGTCAAAAACGCATTCAGGTCAGAACGCATTTTTCATTAACAGTTGAAAAGTTTTGTGCATATAAATTGATAAATTTTAGTTGTTTTTAGACTAAAAATGTAAAGCAAATTTTAAAAAAATCGTGTGTGCCTCCTGAATTAAAATCGTGACTACGCCTCTATTCTGTGTCAAATTTAGTCAAATATAAATCTCGTCCTTCATCTGAGCTTCTGACTGTTTATCTTTCTTATTATAATTTTGATTTGCATTGCTTTTAAATTTTTATTATTATTATTTTTATTATTTTATTATTTTTATCTAATTTTACAACTTATTAAGCCTGATGTCTTCGTTTAGATCCTTTGCCATGTTTAGACGTCGCGGAAGATGAGGAAGAAACATGGGCTGCAACAATTCCATCGCAATTGAAAGAATTTGAAAAACAAGCCAAGACATTTGACAATTTTTTGAATAATTTAAAGGCCAACGGCGATGGTTGTGAAGATGGCGAGGACGACGAGATTTGATGCTGGCCTGCGATGTAAATATATGTATTTAATTTTATACAATGTAAGGAGAAAACGCAGCTCATTCATTAGATTAATGAACAAATCTAAAAGAATAATAAATCAGCTAACACTATTATATTTAATATAACCGTTTGAACTTACATACAACTTATATACAACTTACATAACTTACATACGTCTAATCTATATACATTTTGATATGCATTAAAATTGATTAAAATAATGATTAAATAAAATTAAAATCATCATAATTGGGCTAATTTTGTAATTTTTTATCGCAGCAATAATCTCTTCCCGAATTGATCATGACCTTACACACACCCCTGAAAGTTTTTTACTCCTCAAAAATTTTTAAACCCCTACGCCAGAATTCGCGATTTTTCAAAACTTTCCAAAAAGTTCGTAGAAAAGGTGCTTCTTTAAGCGATTTTAGTCATATATTCGCTCAAAAGTGTCAAATTTTCGACTCTTCGCGCTATATATTCATTTTTGACTATATTTTGTTCACTTTATTCGAATTTTTTCATTTTTTCGAAATTTTTTGCATTGTTTTTATACTCTAGAAAGATAGAACACAATCAGAAACGCCGAACAAAGATGTTTTTGAAAAAGCAAACAAAACAAACGATGTTTTTGACGCGTATTCACAATTTTTAAGCCCAAAAAGGCACTCTAAAATATTACCCCACCTTCCCTCACAATTCCCAAGCTGCTGTGCGTATGTGCTAATGGCCCCTCAAATGTTGGACATCGTATTAACATGCTATGCTCATTATGTATGTAATGAAAAAACTTTTTAAGCGTTTATTAAATACCGCATTTATATTTATGTTTTTTTTCTAATGAAGATTTGGAAAAATTACCGCAGAATTGTCAACTAGATTTGTCAAAAAAATTTTTTTTTCATTTTCGGATTGCTTTCGTTGTAAAACTTTGACTACTTTTTAGATTTTTCGGGATGATATTTAATTTCAGCATCTTATTCTTTCCGTTAGTGAACTTTTTTGTGCTTGACTTGTAATTATTTATCGCAAATCTGAGTGAAAGCATCTTGTGGTATTATTTCGGCGACTTCGTTAAAAGTCTTATTTATACATACATACATATTGCTTCGTAAAATATGAAGCAAGAACTCATTTGCAGAAAACGCTTCACTATCTTTTATCCGCTGGTCAAAATTGAAATTATTTAACATTCCAAAGAGCATACGTGCACAGGGTCAAAAGCTTTGGGAAAGAGGTAAATCGAGTTTCCTGGGGGGGGGTAAATGGGCAATTTTTCACCTATTTGACGTCAAATTTTCGTACTTAATTAATCGTATTTGATTTTTCACGGTTGAATTTGAATGAAAACAATAACAATAAGGTAAATGATGACCTGTAACATGAGAAATAATAAGAGAAAAATGTCTGGATGAATGCATTGAACAGTCTACTGCTCGGAAAGTAAGTACATATATGTACGTACTTTAAATTAAACTGTTAGGCGTCATTTAACGCTTTTTCATGGTTCAAGCAATCGGTTCTGGTCCGAAATGGCCTGAGGGGTGTATATTTTCCAAAGGGGATACCCCCAGCACCGTTTTTTGTACGGGGCAAAGATTTTGAGGCTCGTACAAAGATTTTTTGGATCGATCTTTGTATAAGTTTGTACACAAAGTATAGGCAGTTTTTGGGGCCGATTTTTCATTGTACAAAAAATCGGTGCCTCCCCCAGTCTGCATGTGTGCCAAAGAGACTTTCCATGTTAACTTGTTTAAGTTGTTTGCGGGTTGGTGTATATGTAATTGGCCATTTTTACTTGGTGGTGTCTGGTGGGCTACTGACTTGCTGATATTGATAAAAAGAAGACAAAGATTCTCTAAAAATGTTTGAAAAACACTTTTTTCCTACAATTTTGTGAGTTCGAAATCTTAAATTGTGGGTTGCATAGGGGCGGTTGCCTTCGTTTGGGTAGGAATCTCCCCCTAACCCTTAATCGACTTTTTATCGTGTAGCTACAATACGCACTCGTTATAATCTGTAAAGGCTCGAAATTTCGGGTTGGGTCCCCGGTCCATTTCGGCGACAAGAATAAGGTACAAAAACGCAAGTTTTCTCCAAAAATGGGGGGGTCAAAAATTTGTTGATCAGGGGGCTAAGGGCGGCAAACTTTGGGCGGGGGACCACTATCCCCCTTTAATATTTCTGTTTCCTCAGGTGTATCAAAATCGGATGCAAAGAACTTACACTGATTAGCCGGAATGTACGGAATACTAGAGCTTTGGTACATAGATGCGGTATCGTTTTACTACTATACATACGTTATAATTAATGCGAAAAACGTGTCAAAGATCGTTGGATTGGCCTTCAATTAAAAGAGAAATCCAAAATTGCCTAGTCTACCAAATGACGCATTTTATGACATATATATTCGTATATGGCTTGTCTTGGCCTAGTGTTCGCTGATTTTTCGAAGGTCTTAAATTTTTGGAAGCAGTAATGTGTTTTTTTCTGTCTTCCAACGCGCCTCTTATCGCTTGAGTAGCTTTTGCTTATTCTTGTCGTCGACCTTTCTTGCATCGTCTTATGTGTATGTATCGTAATTGTCAGCTCAGCATGCTCCCCTGATCAGTCGTTTCAGTGTAAAAAATGTATAATTAATTTTAGCTGGCTGACGTCTTAAAATGCTTTTGCCCGCTTACTTATGTTAGTATGTACATATTTTGGGATCTCCGTTATCGAATTCCCTCTTGAGCCTTATGCAAAAATAATTTTTGATTTTATTTTAATAATTTTTGCAATTTTTTATCATGAGGAAGATTTCATTTATCTTTAGTCACGAAGAGGCTTCATATGCATCAGGATCAGTTAAAAAATTTTAGCCTCGCTAAGTTCGCAAGTTCTCGAAAAGTTTGGTCATCTTCCACGTTAAATTTTTTACTGTTGTATTTATACACAAGTGAGTAATTTCTTGATCTCCACATGCATGTCTGTTCAAGATTTAATTCCCTCAGTGCATGTACTATCTTAATTCTTCGTGAAGACCTAATTTCAAATAAAAGCTTAAGCAAAACAGAGATTGGTGTTTCCTATTTTCTTATGATTTCTTGCGGTTTTTTTTGTTTATTGATTCCTCTTTTTCAGAATACTGTAAATAAATAATCTGTATTGTGATGTTCTGTCCTTAGCTATCCTTTCCAGGCAATGTGTTTGACATTCTTGGGCGATGCAGCTCAAAAACAATTTATCCGTAAGGCATAATGTTTCATAGCCTACTTTTATTTAGTCAGAATGTTTTAATTGATTTAGAAAGATGGATTGAAAAAATTTTGAAAAAATTTACCTTCTAGAACAGAATTGTACGCATGTGTATCTGGCGTATTATGTCCTTAATTCCTGGTTTATCGAGATGATTCGATCTGGTGTATTGTACTGTCGGTTGTTAAATTCTCTAAACGTTTTTGTATAAACATTGTCACGTACGCTGTAATCTTGCCTGGTGATATGCAGCGAGATGCATTATATTGTATTATGAATAAACCATTCAAGTTAGTCGTTCGTCTTAAAGTCACGTAATCATTAAGCTTGCCTCCAACTTTTACTTTTTTTACTTCAGCTGTAAGTCATATTGTACTTTTGCGCGCACAAAAATATGAAAATGTGCAATTTAAGATTCAGATTCACTTTGTTGCTAATATAAATAATGTCTAGGCGATAGAAGTAAAAGACAGCCATTTGGAAATCTGAAACATACGCGCCTTTTTCTGAATATTGGCTTAGATGCTCATGATTGGGTTGACTAGAAAGGAGTAAAATTCAGGATTTATGGGCAGGGATTGATAAAATTTTGGATTTTCATTGTAGTAACTAATTTATAGCGTAACGTTTTCCAATAGAAAAGACATTTCAAGCACTGTTTTAGTAAGTAGTGTCTACAAAATTCATATTTGTTAGATCAATGAGGGATTGTTGACTTGAAAATATGAAATTCGGTACTATCAAATTTCAAAATGAGCGTCTTAAAATATCTTAGGAAGCTGAATCGTACGACTGTTACTAACGATGGACCATCCAACGGGGTAATACCCTCTCGCATTAATACATGTACGAGTACATGCTAGAATGACTGGGATTTTGTTCATGCTGTTTTTAAAATAATGTCTAGTTTATAAATTCTTGTCATTTTCCACGATTTCTAGGTTTCAGGATCTTTCACGGTGCATACTTTACCTATAAAAGTTGAGCTTTTTTCTTCGTTTGTCTTGTTGAGGTTTAAGTTGCCTCAGATATCAGATTTATAGTCAGCAAATCATATGGATCAGTTTAAGTTCATAAAATGATTTAATTTGTCTTTAAAACTGCATTCGAATCCGATCAATTCGTAGTTTCAAAATAGCTGTGCTAAAATGAAGCATTTTAGCTTGTGATTTTTTGCCTGCATCACGTAAACTATATTGAAGCAGTGCCAAAGATAAAATGAACGTGTCACGCATGCCTTCGCATCGTTCGCATTGGCTTTATTGCTTATCTACTTGATAATGTCTTATCGACATCAGCTTAGATATGCTATTTTAAGCGTATGTATTTAAATGGTAAGATTTTTATCAAAAGAAACACTTCCAATTAAGTATGACGCGCTAACCTAGGAATTACTACAATCGCTATGTCGATTATGCCCTTGGCTGGTTTTAAAAGTTTTAATTGAGTACCGGTACAATCTGATTCATTTTCCCTATCTTTCTAGAAGACAATTTTTAATTTTTATATAGGCAATATACATGAATTGCAAATGTTATGTTTAAGCTTACAGTATTTCAGGCTAATTAACATTTTCCAAATAAATCTTTATCCATTTTGCAAATAAATCTTCTTAAAAGCCTTTGCACTCACGGAAATAAGTAATTACAAAGTTGACATAATTGCATAACAAAAAATTTGTTCATATTAGGCGATCATTCTTCTGTTTTTAGCACTAAATATGGTTCAAGCTTGGATTATGCCCGAAGTGGTAGTCGACCTAAAGCTTCCAAATCATTGCGATCCGCCGGTTTATATTTCCTTGCAACAATTAAAGGCGCTTGGAGTTAGCTACTATAAGGTCTGTGATTCTTTCATTTACTCATTTAATCAAAGTTCCCACCATACGTGTTTGGGGGTGGCATCCGCAAAATGGCTGCTGACCCCCGGAAAACGGCTGGATACCCCTCATTTTTTTATGAAAATTGTAAAAAGTGTGCCTTTTTAGGCATTTTTAGCTTATTTTTGGCGCAAAAGTCTCAAATTTTCGGATACATATTTTCTGACTGAATTTTGTGTAATTTTTTCGATTTTTTTGAAACTTTTTTCATGTTTTTATGTTCTAGAAAGAACGATCATTGTCTCAAACGTCTAAAAACTGTTTTTGACGTGTACCTGACGTTTTTAAGCCCAAAAATTCACTATTTGAAATTTTTTGGGTACGATCCTCCAGATTTCCCATGCTATACACGGGTGGTTCCTACTCATCATTTGTTCTAGGTGATTTACGTACTCGTACCTCCAGTTTCCACTATTATTACGCTCCATCCACCGAGTAACGAAAAGCTCATAATTTCGCAGAGTTGAAAATGCCAACTAATCGTGTAAATATGGAGATTTTAGAAAACTATGCAAAATTGAATTTTATTCGCCCAGTGTGGGATAAAATATACGTTTCTAAAAGTAGAGTATTGATTTTCCTAATTCCTCGGAACAGTACAATTTATCATTTATGACTCAAAAAGCCTCTATTTTCGCTTAGACGGTAACAAGGGGTAT
Source organism: Mermis nigrescens (assembly GCA_036768485.1). NCBI lineage: Eukaryota > Metazoa > Nematoda > Enoplea > Mermithida > Mermithidae > Mermis > Mermis nigrescens. Next base: position 1,092,638 of record JAVLUZ010000658.1, read on the forward strand.
GCGGGTATCTCTCACCCAAAATTGGTCCTCTCTTATCCCCTTAAAGTCCTGCTTTTTTGTTATTTCTGGCCATGAATTGGAGATCATTTAACCCCCTTATCTTAAAAATAGCCGGGGACCCCTAATCAAAATTTCGAGCTTTTTCATGTCTGGCTTAACATGTACATTGTACCGCCGTTAAGTTACCTGTAATTTTTTTTGTCTGCTGAACAATTTTATGCGATAGCGATTGTGCATCGGTTTTTCCACTAATTTCATTTCTGTTTAAAATTTGTTAGCTGTTCATCCAATCAACTCGAATAGAAATTATGTTTGTAGATATTCATAATGTCTCGGGGTCTGGGAACAAATGATATAATGTAATCCCCATCCTGGCGTTTGTTATTTCATATATAAGCTTAGCTCTTATTCGTAATATGATAGTAATAATAAAAAGTAATTATAAAATAATAATGATAATGATATAATAAAAAATAAAATTAATAATAATTACTACGCATTGCACCTTTACTAAAGGTCAGATCGTATTCAGTTTATAAATTTTATCTTTCTCAGTGAGAGTACTTGTAAGTTGTTTATGATTGTATTAGAATTTTTTCCACCTATGTAGTTTTTTAGCTTTTTAATTAAGCAAGTGGATGTCCATCAAATAAAACTAGCGTCATCAAGGATTTCATGGGGCATTGCATGACAGCAATTTAATCAGGGTTTAATGCCGGCAAGATATATAGTGAAGTGCTCTCGCATCTACTACAGCTGCAAGCAGACGGGCGTGCGGGGGTTTGGGGAATGGGCAAATTTGTTGGGTAAATTTCGTACGATTATGGCCAGAAATGGACGAAAGTCGAGGCTTATTCTCGAAAATAATTGAACTCGACCTACTTTTTAAGCTTTTCTGACCATTTTCAAGATCATTTAAGCTCGAAAAAGCTCTATGTCTACATACCGGCTGATCCCGGACCGCAAATGCTATGAAAATGTTACTGTGACTGCCCACTATTTTTTTCGTGCAAGTGTCTTTGTTTATGTACAAATATCACCGAAAAAGTCTTCGTGCTATTGAACATTTTTTGTTCGTATGTAGGTATACTGTCAGACAGATCAGAATCCAGGATTCAGTCAAAAGGACGCAAGTGAAACATGCAAAAAATATTTTAAAAAACCCAGCATTAATTGGTTTATATCTCAGAAAATTTGTCCAAATAGCTCGCAAAAACCGCATTGTTCGACATTTTCGACATGCTCTATCCATTAAGATCATAACATTCAAACTTTTAACAAAATATTATATTTTGCTCAAAAGGCTATAGAAAGCGTCGTTCTTTGGTCGCGCTGAGCCAAAATTATGGAAGATACTGAACATTCGACGCGAAACGCCGAAAACTTGAAAAATCTAACGACAAAGACATAGATTTCCATCCTTTCGTGCATTATCTTACTTTTTTAAAAAAATTTCGGCAAAGGGGCGCGCCTCCCGCTTAAATACGGCCTGCTGTCATATTTACACATTTTTTACATATAACTTGCCTGCAGTCGGCGAGCCAATTGCTATCCAAAAAGTGTTACTTTGTTCTTGGTAATATTAGTTCAAACTGAACTCAAAAAGCTAAGATAGTTTTTATTAAACAATCCGAAGTGGTGTTAGAGTTGCAATTTGCTTTTTGAATCTCGCAATAAACACCATTGTGCTTATGAATCAATGTAACATAAACGTAAAGAAGTAAATTTTATGTTTCTTCTGACAGCAGGAAACAATTTCGAGTTGTCAAGTAGTTTTTTATTTTTTTACTTTTTTTTACTTCATACTTCTTTTTACTTTTACGTTTTTTACTTTTTACTTTTACTTTTTTAAGTTTTATGTTCAGTGCACGCACTTCGACGCGAATTTTTTTAATTTTTGCTGAATAATGAGCAAAAAGCATTAAAATTACTTTGATATTGTCCAGTAAGTTTTTTACATTGTTCGAGGATGACTCCAAGAATTTTTGTACTAGTCTTAAAATCTTTTTCGCACAAAAAAATTTGCTTCGGAATGGGCACTGGACGTCTGTGGTGAATTTCAAAAGTGTTTCTAATTGTTCTCATTTCAGTTAAACGCTGACAATTACGAAAGCGATATAAATGTGTTTCGCAATGAATATGGTTACAATTACTCAGATGTATGTACAATTAATAGAGATCTCCTGCCCAACTATGACGAAAAGATAAACGGAATTAAGTATTTATTCATTTAGATTGTGTGTTTGAGGTCACTTGTCTGATGACAATATTAAAAAAACGCATACAAAATTTCTTTTCTCATGCGAAATTGAGCTTATTTACATACACATGTAATTTTTTGTAGAAAATTTCTGGACATTTGACTTTCGTAAGCCTAGATTGTCTGCATTTTTTCATTTGCTCTTTTATTTAATGCACCTTTTACATTTTATATTTTAGTGTCTTGCTGTGATTTGCAGTGTCGAAAAATCAGGGCGAAAATTTGGTTATGCTTAGAAGTAGTCGTTTGCACTACAAAGCATACTTTGAATCATATTTTTGACATTGCGGTTTTCTTGAGCTCTGGATATTTTTTTAGAAAACAAATTTAGGGAATGAATATCAAGTCGTTCATCTTCGTCGCCTTTCGTTTAAAAATTATTTTCGTAGTTATTCATTTTTAAATCTATACTTAACGCTAATGCATAAAAACCGTTTTGTCTGATTTCTTGCTTAACTATATAGCTAAATAGATATGTTGTTGACAGATTTTATACTTTTAGGCACTGTTTTTTTTTGTACGAGCCTCTTTGTACACGTACAAAGATCTCCGGAAAAGTCTTTGTACGGGCGAAATTTTTTTTTGTACATATAACGTATAGATATGCTATTGAATGTACATATTTTTACATACTACTAGATGGTTATCCGCGACCCGCACGCTTCGCAAAAGGTGTAACTTTGTCCTAAATTCAGCTGGTTATATTAGATCGGCCCGAAACGCCAAAATTTTCATGAGTCTTTGGTTGAAATTACACATAAAATTCGACTCAGTATGTTAAAATAATTTGTTACACAATTATAAATAATAAAGCGATTGCAATGTGCTGAGTGAATCTCATAATAGATATCAATTTGCTTATGAATTTAATGCAACGCAAAGATAAAAGAGTCAATTTTATCTTCAAACGGCAGAAAACAGTGCAAAGTTGTTTAATACTTCTTTTTTCTGCATGAAATCATTTTAAAACAGTAAAAATAGATGTAAAAGATGCTTAAATCTGTACAAAGATGCTTAAAGATAGATTTTGGAGTGTTTAATGCCAGCGCTTGGAGCTGAATACAATGTAATTATGATATTCGGCGCGAAGCGCCCAAAGTTTTTGAAATTTTGCTATAAAAAATTCAAAAAAAGTGTTAAAATTACTATTACTTTGCCCCAAAAAGTCTTTGTACATTGTACAAAGATGGCTCCGAAAATCTTTGTACGAGCCTCAAAATCTTTGTCTCGTACAAAAAAAACAGAGCTTTTAGGTCATTTTAAGCCAAAAGCGTTTTTCAAACATCGGTCAGAAATATGTATATATTTTTAAAAAATGCGAAGTTTCCGTGACTAGAACTTATGTAAGTATTTTTTAGCATTGTTTCTTGCGTTTTTCTTTGGAAGAATTATTTCAATTCTTTGTTATTGTTTCTTAATGATTTTCAGCTGTTTATGCACATCGCGATTCTATTCTTTGTCTTCTTTTTATTCATGATCAGTAACTAAAAAATTGTTATGCTACAGTTCAGGCTTAAAAGCGACAGTTACGTACCAAATAGCTGAGTGTTCTTTCTATCTATCATGTTAACATTGAAAGTTTTTGGAAATCAATTTTTATTGTCTTACCTCAACACAACTTCAGAATAGTAAAGTATACCTCATCACTCGGAGCCTATAAATGAACATATGATTTGCATCAGGAATTCTCCTGAGCAAATCTCTTATTTTCATATATTTATTTATTTTTTATTTATTTATTAATTTATTCTTACTATTCTGTTGATATTCCAGATAAAAATGTTTGCTGAAGAGCATATACATACTGACGATGAAGTTAGGTTTATCGCCGAAGGAGCTGGTTATTTTGACGTAAGAAACGAAGACGATCGTTGGATACGAATTTTCGTCGAAAGAGGAGACTTGATAATTATACCGGCGGGAATTTATCATCGCTTCGCTGTCGATACGAATGTAATTCCTAATTTTTAAGCTTTGTTACTGATGTTAGCGTGAATTTGCTGAACTTTGTAGCCTCTGTAATTAATATAACACATAATGTTCTTATTGGTTATGATTTATTATTTCATAATATTAGAAAATATGTCGCAATAATCTGTTACACGAAGCCTGAAGATAAATTTCAAAGCACAGTAAAGCAGTTATAAAAAAGCTTGTAAAAAATGCCAAGGTTAAAATTTTGCATATCATAACTTCAGGCTCTTGTTTTTTGCCGTGTGCAATACCATGGCTGTTGCTTCAGTTTAAAGCGCATTTGTGGTTACGTAGCTGGTCTGCTGAATTTGGGGGACTAAAATTTCGAAGTCAGATATCGCAACGACTTTTTGTAGACAGACAGAAATATTGGTATTTTTGAGCGGCTCTCTGTGAGCTATTCACTTTAGAATATAAGACAAGAAAAAATTTAGAAGACTTAAAATATTTAAAAGATTTAACTTGATTTCAATCATAATCAACAAAATAGATTCTATAAAGTGGCCATACAAATGATTTCTCAAATCCAGGCTCGACCCTGCCGAAGAATTGCTTTCTAGCTTGTTATAAAGTCAATGCCGATATTTCGCTAGCAAAAGCGATATGGAAAATAAATAATTTTACGCGGAGTATCAGAAAGGTTTGACATATCCGTGATGCCTTACTCAAATTTGGGCTGTTCGGAAGACAAATATTATACAAATAACAATGAATCCAGCGCAGAGCGCCTGAAATTTTTGGGTTTATTAGTTCAAAAGAGTGGAAAATTTCATTCTGGCGATGTTTCGAATGCGATTCAAGAATTTTCAATTTTTTTGGGAGAACCTTGTAAGAAATACTCTTCCTTGCAAAATTTAGGGGGAACTCGTCTCCCTCCACGGCTGTGTGCATGCACATTTGTAACGTTCTTTCACCCATTCACTAAATTGTCAGTTAAGGATTTATTTGATTTTTTAATTAAGGATTTTTTTATCCATTTTTTAATTGTATTTATTTATTTAATTATTTATGTTTTTATGGATATTTTTTATTATTAATATTAATATTATTATTATTATCATAATATTTACAGTATCTATAATTTTAATTCATTTATTTATTCATTTATTTATTTAATTTTTTTTCTTTTTTCTTATAAGATGCAGTCTAGCCGCCTAGACTGATGCCGCTAGATTGCAGCGACTGTCAGAGGATTAAAGGCACGAAATTCTAGCAACCTAGTCTCTCTCTGATGACCTCGTCTGTTTGTGTGATTTTTTACTTTTTTTGTGTAAGTTTTCTTTATATAATCCTGCCTACGTTTTCTGTTTCATTTAAACTTTTGCGCCGCATAAAACTCGTAATCTCTCTTAATATAATTTTTTAGGTACACATGTGCTATTTCACGCGTCCCTTTTGTTTCTTTATTACTAATAGCATGCTACATTTCTAACCCTGTCTCTCATTTTCTTTTTTCTTTTCTGTTTATTCAGTATTTTCTTTTTCATTTATCTATTTATTATTTTTTCTATATTTTCTTTCATCTTTCTCGTATTGATGACTTCTTACTATTGCGCACACGCTTTAACAAAAATTTTTCCTTTTGTAAACCGCCAAGAAAGTTTGTCGATGAACGGGTTGAACAGTACGGATTTTTAATTGCAATAAAATATTTTTTCCATTTATAATATCTATCTTTTTCCTGAGATACATAGTACAGGGTGTCACAAAATGATAGCCCCTCCAAAAATTGATTTCAGGGTAAGATAGGAAAAAATCTGTAAGCACTATCTTGTAGAGCATTCAATTCTGCTTTGGGTAGTAAAAGTAATTTGCACATTGCAAAAAAAGCTTTTTAAAATTAGCTGTAAAAAAGATCTGTCTTAGTAAAGTTTTGACGAATCGATTAGAAAATCTCTTGCACATGGATACAGAAATCTGTCGCTATTCTGCAGAAACACCATCGAAAAATTGGTCTATGGTGTTAAATGAATTAGAAAATGATGCGTATTAGTCTGAAAATCTGTTATGTTCAATGACTATGCATTTAAGGCAGGCCGACTAAGCTGAAGACGGCTGTATGGATTTTTAAATGGACGTAGTCGTGGAATTTCGAAATACTGAGATATGTTTTGTTTCTGATCAATAAAAAATGAACCGGTGCACATTCCGCTTTGATAAAATAAGCATCCGACGCATAATTGAATACTCTACAACACGGTATTTTGTGTATTTTTTTCCATGATTCTTGAAAGTGATTTTTGGAGGGTCTTTCGATTTTCCTCTTTTAGCGATATTGGAGCTTACATGATCTTGGGGGTCTTCAGAAATTTTTTCACCCTAACCAGAATTCGCGAATTCCAAAAAATACAAAAGGTGCTGTTTTAAAGCATTTTTCGCTATTTGTTTGCTCAAGCATGTCAAATTTTCGGCGCTTCGCGCCATATACTCATTTCTGACAACATTTTGTTCAATATAATCGAATTTTTCTGATATTTTTTCTAACTTATGCATTAGAAAGATTGAGCATCGTCAGAAATCGAGAAAAAATATGTTTTTGACTCGTATTAACCGTTTTTTAGCCAGGAAGACATTTTAAAATTTTACCTATTTCTTTAAGATTCCCATACTGTGCATGTCTGCTGTGAAGTATGACTGAAATAAAAGGCTTTTTAATGATTCCTGAGTCTTGTAGGCTGCCCTCTCTAGGGCCCGAATACCCGAAGGTGGAGTATCTCTTACTCCGGAGTAAATCGCAGAGTAAATCATGGAGTAAAATTTTTCGGTATACTTGAAGGTGGAGTAGCGCTACTCCGGAGTAGATTTACTCCACGAACCTACTCTTGCTCGGGGGCAGGAGTAAGTCATGGAGTAGCAATCATTTTAATGCAAGCTTAAGGTGGTTTTGCTGATTGGCTGTATATTTTCGAATTTATCGATAATGAATTTGGTGGATTTGTTCGAATTTCTTGATGAGCAAGAGAGAACGTATGAGCAAGAGATAGTAGGAATCAACTTACTTAATACTCATTTGGCAAGTAGACCAAATCCATTTGCTATCTATGATGATAATCGTTTTCGACTTCGGTACAGATTTATAAAACAAACTGTTCGCAGTATTATCGATTTAGTTTATGATGACCTCAGACAATCTACTAATCGATCCAACAGTTTGTCTGTAGACACACAGGTAAATACTTCCCTATGCGCTCCACACATGGGCAGCAGCCAAAATCTAGGGTCTGTGTGATGTAAAACAAAAAAAATCACAAAAAATGCCAATTCCTATAACTTTCGAAGAAATCAACGATAATGAAATTATTGAAGAAGCAAGAAATGCACAAGGAAATGCGAAGAGGAATCGTCTGATTGAACGCTGTTATTCTCTGTGTTAAGTATAAAATTATGTTGGTTCACTCTATAAGTGTTTGTAAAATGTTTCTTTAATGCTTAAAAACGAAGGCCAGCCGTAAAAAAATACAATTTTTCAAAATAATTCTGATGATGCTGTTTTTCTATATGAAAGTTTGCATTGGGCGAATTTGTTTACCCTTTTCAAATCTTTTTATTTTATTTCCAATTTAGCGACGTTTCGATCGTTACAATCCGAATTTTCCCTGAACATTTGTTCAATCATCTTCCACGATTTTTTCTTAGCTTAAAATGTGGATACATCCGTTTTCTTATTTTCGATAATATCCTTGTATTGCATTATACACTCGACTAAAGATTCGGTCTCCGCTGTTGAAAAGTTTGTGTCACGTTTTTTCTTCTTATCCATGTTGAAATTTTATTGAGTGAAGATGAGTAAATATATCAAACGAAGTTTGATTCAATTAAAATAATCAACTATTTAAATAATCCATTTTTGTAAACATGCTCGAAGCATGGCAATGTGAACGGATATATCAAATGAGCGAATCAGACAGATGCGCGTCATCAACTATGTAAAACATTAAACAATTCACTACGAAGCAACTTTACTCCATGATTTGCTCCGGAGTAAATGATTTACTCCACGATTTACTCCGGAGTAACTACTCCATGCTTACTCCACTGTCGGGTATACCGAATCTCGGAGTAAGTTACTTCGCGATTTACTCTGGAGTAACTACTCCGGAGTAAGCCTTACTCTGGAGTAAATTTACTCCGCTTTCGGGTATTCGGGCCTAGGACTTTATCATGGCCTTGTTAATCTAACTCCAGGTTCATACATATGTTATCGTTATGCGCTTCATATGTTTTAGGACTACATCAAAGCGATCCGCCTTTTCTCCGGCGTGCCAGTATGGACGCCGCACAATAGACCAGCCGACAAAATGGAAATAAGAAAGAAATACTTGCAGAGCATCAGCGCTTCAGATCGCGATAATTTATGCGCTTTTGCGGTCGCTAACTGATAATGCGGGGAACAGAAGGCTATTTGTACAATAATGCAGTTTTCAACGCTGATGAACTCTAAATCGGATGAATAATAAGCCCAAACTAGGTTTATTGGGTCCAGTACTTTATCATCAAGAAAAGTGAAATCTCGAAAAAACGAGATTTCACAAAATTGTAAAATCTTAAATATCAAAATGGCATGCAAAATTGTATTCAAAACTTTGTATTTCTCTGCCAGAACTTTTTTTATGAAAATTTAAGTGATGCAAATTAGATTATTTGATAATCGGACAACTTAGTCACAGAAGATATAGAGCAAAAATTCATGAATTTTATACCGTTTTTTTATTAATTGATCGATGTTTTCTTGCTGCTTAAGTCGGTGGATATGCCATGTGCCTCATTATGGTCATAATGTGCGCACGCTTAACTTTCAATGGATTTTTTCCATGTTTTATTTATATTGATCGACGATCTTCGATTTACTCGTATAAATGTACCGATATTTGTATAATTTATTCCTAAATAAAGTTTATGTCGTGCGACCTGTTCGTCTTAAACACTTATGCTCTGCTGGCATTATTAATGCTAGAAAAAAGTCGTTACTAAAATACTTTCTCTTTTTAGTCAATCGGAGCAGTGTGAACGCTAACAATCGTACTTTGTCTTTTTCCTTCTTTTTAAAAGCCTTTGTATCAAGCTACATAAAAAGATGGTTTCGTGAAGCAGTATTTCTCATAATGTATAACATACATAATGCTTTTTAAAATTTTAGTGATATTCTGGCTTATTATGTAAAAAGTGTTGTCTTATAAAGCTTTTATGCAGTTGAGGAATAACTTGAATGAGCAATATTGTCAAAAGAACGAAGAAATTTGCTGCAAAAATATCGGAGAAACAGATTTCTTCATGCAGCTGTTACAAAAAGTTCCGGGCTCTGGCACAATTTTAGTTTGACATTTCTTGGATTTCTAGCCCTCTTATTCAAGCTAATAGTCCAGCAGCTCAGCTCTGAAAAGCTAGTCATATAAAGCTTGATTATTTAACTGAGGAGTGACGGAAATGTTTTGCCGCTCAGCCATGCTAAATTATACCAACTTTACACATAGAATTGAACCCTTACTCGTATTCTCAGAATCAGTGACTGCCATACATGGGCAGCACCCAGATGCTGGGGGATCACGATGGTTTAAGTCGCCAACAATGTTACAAAAGATAGAATTCTGGGGGTCTACAGTAATATGCGGAGGGGAGTATTTCAACTTCTGGGGGATACGACTCCCCACGCCTATGTGCAGTGACTGCCAACCATTTCTGAAAAAATTCATTTCAAGATAATTTTTAGTTAATGATAGAAAATACAACTCAAATTCACTTATCAGAATTTTGGATGAATGTTGTCTTTCCCAGACAAGTTTTGTATAACTTGTTTACAATCAAGCATTTATTGAGCAAATTTACTTATTTATAAAAAATTAGCCTTAAATCTTTTATTCGATAGTAGATAAGACATTTTTGGCTTTTTTATGTCAACTGACACTTTAAATGAGTAAAGGAGGACTTTGATGACGATAGGCAGTGAAAAAAGTGTTTTGATCGATATTAATAGATTACCGTTCTTGGATTTCACCCATTTCATCTGGCCGCCCTTAACCTTGCCCACGTATGAATGTTATGAAATTTCACGTTCACTTAAAGATTGCTGCTTCTTATTGCAATACTAGTCTATAGGTTTAAAGGCAATCCGTTGCCTGCTACTTTTTGTTATTGAATCCCTGAATTGGGTACCTAATCAGCCTTATTTATTTATTGTAATTCTTTTTCGATAAAATGTTCCAGGATAATGTAATGCGCCGTTTTTTTTGTACGAGACAAAGATTTTGAGGCTCGTACAAAGATTTTTGGAGCCATCTTTGTACAACTTTGTACACAAAGTGCAGGCAGTTTTTGGCCGATTTTTCATTGTATAAAAAAGCGAAGCTTTCGAAAAAAACAGTGATGTTACGGATTATTTGCTCTTATTTATTTTCTGAATCTGTAAATTACTTTATTCTTTGTCTTGATCTCGTCTGTGGTAGTTGTCTATGCAAGCCTCATTAAGTACCACGAGAAAGCAATAGGAAGGGTATTATTTAATTAATATTATTAGGTACTCCGTTTCGAGTTCAGTTTCTTATTTTCTCCTCGTAAATAGGCACTATGATAAAATTATTGATTCAGAAAATTTCAAATTCCTTAAAGAGCCGTTCGTTTTTGGGCTGTTTGATACATTGAAGTTAAAGTATGGACGAAAGGCGACGTGGTGCTGCTCACTCTCGTTGGCGTCGGACTTTCAGAGAAGACGGGTCACCTCAGGTATCCATTAAATAAATTTTTTTGTTTATTAGGTGCCACATGAAGTACGCTGTTCGGACTGCTTGTTCTTAAACAAGAAGAAAGACTATTGTACACATTGATACACGTATTTATTTACATACCTACGTTTTATTCCGGAGAGCTTAAATGCGGCGTAGACCACCCAGAACACGGTGAATAAATATGTAATATTCAAAATGACTCGCTAAATTTATTCTAAGAAACTTAATTCCAAGCATGGTCATAGACTGATTTCTTATTTATAGGCTGATTATTCGAAGTAGAACGACGACTGTAAGCGTGTAGCAGCAATTAGTAATCTCGGGGATTTAACAATTTGCTGTTCTACGTATCTGTAAGCATGAGCCATGATTTAAAGAACTTTTCAACTTTTCTTTAAAAAACCTTCGTTCTTGCATACGATATCATACGTAGAGAAATGACATTTGCTTTTTGATAGATTGATGATGATAATTAATTTCTTTACTTGCCGATCACTTATACGTGAATGACTTGCAAAAATAACACTAATATGCTTAAAAGGTCGGTCATGTGACCTGACTTATTTCATTGTAGTTTCTGTCCTTCGCATCTCAATAAATCTGAATGTTTAGAAACATGGGAGGTACACGCAAGTTATACTATACTGACTCGTTGATTTGCGACATATTGCTTCTAATTAAGCGATTTCTGATAATACGGACTAAGTTTTAACTCTAAAATTTCCTAAGTAAGTATTCTTCATGTCACCGACCCACCTGTTCTAACCCGTTCAATTCTTGTCTAGAAATTGGGCATTTTTTACATGGCTTGTTGGTATTGACAAGATTTTTTTGGTTATTTCGCAAGAGCATTTAATGGGCAAAATCAATAGGGTAAGATATGTATCTTTGTTATTTAAAAAAGCATTTAGGACCGCCTAAAGGACCCGACGAACACTGAAGCGCCTGTTGCTAAGCCTCCAATTATTTTGCTGAAGCCTCAGCGAAAACTGCTGACGGATGAAGATGAAGAATGGCCTACAGTGGGAAAGTCAGTCACTGGTGGTAAAGGTCAGCAACAGACGCCACAACAGCAAGCTCCGGCTGCTCAGTCCAGACGAATAGATTCGCCTGATCAGCAACAGCAGATCGACTCCTCATCCTTATCTAATCGACGAAATGAATCAGAGCCTAACTATATTTACAAAATAAAAAAAGCAACGTATCAGACCGGCTCGTCTTATCAGCAAGCTACAAAAACAGAAGGTTGGGCTAGATATGTAAACGAGTTTGCATGAAGCATTTATTCATACACATACATTTATCTTGTACATACTCGTACATACACACATTTACATATCCAGTATTTTATTATAGGTTTCTTGAAGAATCGCTATAATAATGAGTTTGCATATCAAATTCAATTATTTTTTGTTGTTTAAAATTGCTGTCCTTTGTAGTCTTTGTACTTGACCCTTATGTATTTTCTTAAAATTCGACGTGCTTTTGCAGTTGTTTCGCACTACACAAAAGTTGATGCTGCGCCAGCTCGTCCATTAAAAGGTGGAATCAGGCTTATAACGGAGAGCATGGAATGGTGTGAAGCTCCTCTAGAGGTATAATTACAGGCATGCACAATGCACATGCACAGTTACGCAGATAGGTACAGAAACAGAAATCATTGTTTCTGAGCTTGGCTTTATAGATGGGCAAAATAGGATTGTTCAGAGAAGAGTGAAATACTAAAATGCGGATTAGTTTAGTAAATAGCAGTTATCGTATTAATGCTCTATTCACTACTTGAAACGCATTTTCATTGCTTGAAACAAGTATGACTTCCCACCGGCCTGTCAATTTTTTGTTCCAATTTTTCAATTTTTTCATTTCCACTTTTCAATTTCAAGTTTAAATTTTCACGCTGAAATATCAATTGAATGCATTTCATCGGATAAGTTTTCGTTTTCAACTTATGTACCTTCTATTCAATTAAATTAGCTTTTATGACAGCCGATTGGTAATATGCTCGTAGATATAAAATTTTTTCAAGAACACAAAATTTTATGTACGATTTCATATAAAAAATTAATCGATTATATTGTACAATGCAAATTTTTTTCGAAATCGTCCAATGATATCCGTTTTCGGAAATTTGGGGGCTAGGCTTCGCCTGAGAATTTCTTGCTGAAGTGTGCATTCGAGTGCATGAATTATATACATATAATATATTGTAATGAGCTGAGTATGCTATCATTCTTCTTTTGTAGTATTTAACAGATCAGCCTAATTTCTTGGTGATCGGGATTATTGGACCTCAGGGATCTGGCAAATCAACTTTACTGAGTATGATCGGCGGAAATGATCCATTTGATATGTACAGGCAATACTCGCGAAATATTATGTTTGCTCGTAAAATATTTGCTGTGATTTGCTTTAGGACGTCACTATTAGCAGGAAGTGCTAGATGTTATTGGACCATTTATACAAATGTCAGATATTGTGTGAAATTTAGCACGCATTGAGTCGTTCTTTATACTACTCCGCTCATTGATGATTAAAACATTGACGAATCCTCTATTTAATTTCGATTTGCGCAAAAATATTTGGTCTTGTTTGTCTCGGTTTTTCTATTGATTTATTAAGTTCTCAAGTGTTGCTAAATGTTCTGCATTTTTAAAATCAGAAGTTGAACATGCTCTTTTGAAGTAGATAAAAAACGAAAAAGCAGCTCAGCCCGTCTTGCATAAAGTACAAACATATTAGTGTATTAAAAGCTCGTGAAGTCTTGTGAAAAGATCATTTTGCTTCTGAATTATCGCTAAGTGGAATTTGGTGACTACGATGTCTTAGTTTTATCGGTTTTCCTTATAATTTTTATGAAAATCCGATTTTAATCAAGGCTCAATTGAAAGGAAGCGAATTATAAAATTGAGCTCAATTAGTTAAAGTCAATTTCGAAATTGTCTTATACATACATGATCTTGGATGAGGGTTTTCACCCTCGGAAATTTTTTTACCCCTTCCCCAGAATTCGCACTTTTCCAAAAGTTTCCAAGATTATTTGGAAAATTCGTGTAAAAGGTGCTATTTTAAGTGTTTTTAGCTATCTCTTTGCTTCACAGTATCAAATTTCTGGCTCTTCGCGCCATGTGATCCTTTTTTGACTGTAATTTGTTCAATTTGTTCAAATTGTTTCGAAATTTTTTGTTTTTATGCTCTAGAAAGATAGATCGTCGTCAGAAACCCCAAAACGGTCTTTTTGATGCATATGGACCATTTCTAAGCCTAAAAGGCACTTTAAAATCCCTTTCCTCCAGAATTCCCATGCTGTGTATTTCTAGTCTTGTAAAATTTGAAGTTTGTCCATTTTATTTATTTTACCTAATTTGCGGTAAATGTGAACTATGCATTATTTAATTATTTAATTTATTTAATGTGAAGTATGCATTATTTAATTATTCACTTTATTTAATGTGAAGTATGCATTATTTAATTAATTAATAATATTATTTATGTAATTTATTTAACAGACAATACATATTTCGGCCTGCCAGCAAAGAGTGCACAGAAACGGTCAGTCATCAAACGCAGGGTGTGCAATTTTATGTGACGGAAAATCGTACAATTTTACTTGACTCGCAAGTTCGTGTTGCGATTTTTCTAACTTGTGCACTTTTGCCTAAATTTGCCTTCCGTTATTTATAGGCCATTATGAGCCCGTCTGTTATGAATCTACTGATGAGTAGTGACAGACGTTACAGCTACGACTTCAATACGCTGGAGAATTACGTTGAAGTGGAAGTAATAATATTGATTATTAATTTGATTATTCGGAAGCACTTGATAATTTTTTACATTTTTAACTTTTGATTTTTCGGCATTGCGTGCTATTATAGGCAAGATTGAAAGGACTTTGGAGACAACGAACGCTTCTTCATTTTTTAGGATCTCCAGAGTTTGGAGAATATTAGTCATTTATGTAAATCAATAAACCATTAAATTTATATAAATCATTCAAGTCAGAATCTTTTAACATCGTGATGAGGCTTTGAAAGTAAGAGAAGATGGCTTTGAAATGTTGGGCTTAATGTATGTTTTGAAGTTTGAAAGTCGGCCTTCGATGTGCAATCCATTTCGGTATATATTTGGTTAATTTGTGTGAATTACCGATAAAAATGATAAAGATGTATACTTGTATGGCTTAGCATCTTCCTGAATTTCTGAATTCTTCCGAAACGTTCCTTGTGATGACGCAGCGTTGTAAATAACATTTACTTATGTATTTACTGGCCTGTCAGGCATCTTTTAGCACCAAATCACGGTATTTTCGAATTTACTTGTAGATTTCCGCATTTGTAATCCGCTTCGTCGTATCTTTAGCATATGTAAAAGTAGTGGATTTCGGCACCGTTTTCAGTATAAACGATTCAAAGAATTGCACAAGACCTGATACTCAGTGTCCATCATTTAGCAGAAAAGGAAGTTTTTAATTTTCTTTCCTGTTAGTGAAAATTTATCATTTTTCTTTATTGCTCCTTAAATCTGTGAAGCTGCTTTACTGATCAGCTTAAATAGTCTTTGAACTTGGAAAATGTCTCCTTTTTTTCTACTGTTTTATATTCGCATTGAGCATTTACGCAGAGACTTGGAGCCCCATATAGTCGGTTGAACTAATTGTTTTCGCTCTAAAAATTCGATTTATGGTAAATATCTTTGCGAGAGTCGTAAATTTTCTTACGGTATTTTGACAGCAAATTTTTTTGGATATTCAACCCGTTTTTTATTCTTACTCTACTTGTACGAGTATGCTTGATTTTTGTAAACTATGCGCAGTAGTGCATATGAAAACTCCATTTCTTAGCATTTGGATTTAGTTTAAGAACTTTGGTATGTTTGTTTATCTGTTCCGTCTCCTTTATTCTGGTGCCCAGAATTGCGTATTATCATACATGCACAGCATGTGAATTCTGGGGAGAAACAAAAAAATTGTTTTCTTTTGGTCTTAAATCGGTGGGTATGCGTCAATAGCCGCATTTCTTGAGGTTTTTGAAAATGCTTTTCCTTTCTAAGACATACAAAGATAAAAAATATGAAAAAATTGGGTAAATTGAGCAGAATATAATCAAAAAATGAGTATATTTTTTGAGCCTAAAGATCGCTAAAAAACGCTTAAAGCAACGCCTTTTCTGCAATTTTTTCAGAAAATCTAAAATTCTGGGTGTGAAAATCGCCCGAACCCTATCCCCCCAGATCATGTATGATCAGCATGCTTAAGCTAATAATAGCATTGCTTTTATTTGTCAAGTCGATACAAATCGTGTCGTTCCTAATGCAAGTGTGTCATGTTATCGTCGTACTTGTCGACTATTTTGTGGACATCAACTTGCTAAATTTCATTCGAACGTGCGAAATGCTGAAAGCTAGTTTGCCTTTGTCTGAAAATCCGACCGGAACCGAGCATAATCCTCATATAGGTAAATCAAAGATCTGCTAAACAAATGAAATATATATATATCGCTGCACGTGTTTTCGGAGGAATGCTTCCATGTTTCCAGTGATCGAATCGGAAGGTAACCGCAGTAGTTTACATCGAGAAATTAGAAGAAAAGCGAATTCTTAATTAAAAATCGAAAAAATGCTGGAAAAGAGACTGACTTGTTAAAATCAAAACTAATGAACTAATCAAAGGAGACTAACTTGTCTGGAAGTTTGCAAAAAAATAAATTATTTAGTTGGAAGAATAAAAAATTATTAATTACAAATTAAAAAACTAATTATAAAGTCTGCGCATCGCATGCTTGAGCCTTAATTTTTATTGTGTCTTATTACTTAATTAGTGAAAATTATAGCATAGAGGCAGACAGTGCAGATGAAAATCACTGATTTTTCTGTAGGGAGTAAAATCGGAATATCCACGATAACTAACAACATTTTTTATGGAACATAATTTTACTGCAAAAAGTGATGGTATCATCTAAGAACAGTCGTTTTCGAACATTTTTAGCTTAGTGGCGCAATCAGTGAACAATTTAAGAGAAAATTTCTTTCTATAATAAACTATTGAGCTAAAGAAACGATTGAAAAAGCAGCAAGTTGACCATGCAGTAGCTATGGGAAAGTAGAATCAGATTAGATTTGACACATCAGTATAAAATGAACACAAACACCTCTATCTCTTACTGCACGTTTGGTCAAAATAGTCTGCATCTTGATACATAGGTGAATCAAGCTGACTTGAAAATGAAATGACTTTTAATAAAACGAGGGTGTATTTAAAAGTTAGCTAATATTCTGCTGGATATGTCGAAAATTGTCATTTCGCTAATCTTAATTTATTTTTCCATTGACTA
Source organism: Mermis nigrescens (assembly GCA_036768485.1). NCBI lineage: Eukaryota > Metazoa > Nematoda > Enoplea > Mermithida > Mermithidae > Mermis > Mermis nigrescens. The sequence continues at coordinate 1,109,917 of JAVLUZ010000658.1, forward strand.
TCTCTGCAATCTTATTAATTGACATCACTTTGTCAGACATGCTGACAAGTCGCACAAAGCACATATGTACAATGTCAAGAATGTTTTATAAGGTCTACCGAACTTTAGCATTATTTCTGCTTAATCTATACAATTTATGCAGCGTTGAGAATTGAGGATTCATGACCAACCTGCATTCAAAAGTAGATTTTAAGTAACGATTTTTTGTAGAAAAAAATAACCACTTTGTTGTCACAGTTTAGAAAATATTATGCAGCGCTTTTTCTGAAATTAAAAATAAAATGCTTATATCTTGTGATTTTTCTGACTCTAAATTAGTATGCAGCTCTTTTTGAGTTCCTTAGTCCGATAAAGTTGCCTTATAAAGTTGGTTTTCGCAGTTAAAATGGAGGCTCATGTGTAGCAGTCGCCATAATGGTTGAATTAGCTCATGATTTACAATCTTAATCTAATAAACGCTCGAATTCAGTTTAAAGCGTGAAAACAATGCATTTTTCAAGAACGCGCGTGCGAAGAAAAATTTAAATGTGTAATTGAAAAAAACAACTTTATAATGAATAAAAAACCACAAAAGGGTGGGAGCCCAATTTTTTCGATGATTCCTTGTCCTATTCTACATTGCGCGTTCATTTACTCTGCATGCTTGCGGTTTGTAACACTATCAAATATCCTTTCCTTAAATGTAATTGCAAGTTCTTTATGCGTATGTTTTTCGCTTAGTGTTCGTGCTCAATCGAGCTAAAAAAGAAGACTTTACAATTGAATGTGTCAGGCGAAGCTGCGGAATCATCGAAACTGCTCTGCACGGATCGAACATGCATTTAACCGGTAATATAATCACATTTTATGCCGTTTGTTTTGTTCCTTTCGTTTATTATGGTGGTAGCATACATGTAACAGGAGGGAGTGGAGGATCACCCACCCGAAGTTGGTCGTTCCCCCTCCAAAGCTGAAAAATTTTTGAATCCTTGCTTCCGATTTAAAAAAATGTTTGGTCGTTTTTAGGTGTTTTTTGGCCTAAAATTGGAGGTCATTAACCCCCTCTTCCCTCCTCCTAAAAATCGCCAGGGACCCCCATTCTCACCCAAAATTTCGAGTCATTACATGTATGGGTAATAGACCTGCTAAGTGAATATTTTTCTTATATGATATAATGCAAGTAAGGTTGTAACGTTGAATTTCATTTGCTTTATTCGAGACAAGTTGGTTTTTCTTATAGTTTTTGTGCATAAAAAGCTTTTCAATGCGATGTTTTTATAATTTAAAATAATTTGTCAAGTACTAAAGTGTCCAAGAAGTAACAAGTCTACCTACCTTAAATTTTCTTCTTTTTTCCATTCCTTTTTATTTCAATGTCTTTTTGCTATTTATAGTCATATTCATGATACTTCCCATTATTGTCATTTAACTAAAAAGCAAGTTCAAGTAAAAAAGGCTGAGCTAACGTGAGCATGTTTCGCGTTATTCGTCTAGCTCAATCTTTATTTAATTTATAATATTATTCTCATTTAAAATCGATATTTGGAGAAACTTGTTTATGTTAGCTGTTATGAATTTATGTTAAGCGCATGCTGCATAGTCCATACTTTGTCGGATGGAACAACTATTTTCAGATGGCGTATCGATGAAATATTCTTCTTATCCGTCTTATAAGTCAATGAAAGACTGTGCGGCGAATTTTTTCGTTTTGCCCGAAATGAAACCTCGAGGTTATAAACCTGAGGGTAAGTAACAAGCGGGACAAAGATACGAATCACTTGCACTAACAGGGTTTTACTTAGGGAGCGCCGCCTCCAGCCCAAAAATTTTTTAGATAAAAGCATGGAAAGATGAAAAAATTGCACCTCTTTGTCATAAGATCTTCAAATTTTCGGCACTTGCGCCATATGTGATTTATTTTTTATTTTTTTCAACGACACTTTTTACAGTCTATTGAGCGATTGGAAGAAAAACGAGGTAAAATTAAGGCAAAGATAGAGAAATCAATCATTGTTTTGCAAAAGTGCTTGAAATTGGCAATAAACCGTCAGTTATGGTAGCTTATACCCCATTTTAACATTTATGCCTATTTTTAAGGTCATTTTAGCTAAAATTCTCTATTTGGCCTCTCCAGATGGGCTGACCCCCCTTCCCAGACCGATCATGCTCTGCATCTATGGTTGCACCTGTTCCAAATTGCTCGTCTAGTCAATAGAGCTGCGACTTTTTCGCATTGTAAATCTGTAATCTGTTTTAGGCACAATTGAGTATTGCAATTTGTAGTTTTTCCAATCCTACGTTATCTATATACTCGAAGTTGAAATAAGCAGATTTGGCTTAAGCAGTCTGGCATATTTCTATAGTCTATTTCATGAAATATTGTGCATGAAAACGATTTCCTACACTTAACGAAGTATCAGCAAAAGTGGCCACTAGGCAGCCTTTAGTAATACAGTTTTAAGAGTTAAACTTCATGTGCTTATCGATTGCTGGGCACGGTATCGTGATTTTGCTTCTATTTAATCCATTTTTGTAAGCGATTAAATTGATCTTAAGATTGTGATTCACGCTGTAGGTATCGTTACATGGACTATAGATGGATCAATTTTATTATATAGACGTTCATACACTAAATTAAACATGTCTCAACATTTCTATTTTCAGAAAATTGAAACATTGTCTGAATAAGTGGACAATGTCAATAATTTTTAGATGGATAAAACAACAATTCAGTTGTCTACAATACTTGCAGAAGCAAATTATAAATTTAGTTTGATTATGAATTTTTTATCCAAACTAATTTTCAGCCGGATGAACCCACCGTTGTGCCACTTTCTGATGCTGTCTGTGTATGGTGGCTCACGTTTCATGTACTAGTAATTGTGATCTGAAAAATCGAGACCTTAAAATTCTAATGTTTTGTTTATATCATAGTAAAATTTCGTACAATAGTGATCGAAATCAAGAGAGATGTTAAAAAAATCCACGATAGATAAATATCCCATTCTTTAGGTCAAGTTCGCTTACATGTTTAGGAATTCAATCATTTTTGACGACTAGCTGCATCACGTATGTGCATAAATGAAAGAAGAGTTATTGCTGATTTAATACCGATCATTCAATGTGACCCTTCCATTTTGGTCTTTAGAAATCGATTCTAACTTGATAAATACTTAGGTAATGTGAATGAAAATATTTTTTAGCATCTGAAATTTAGCAATTTCGACAAGATGAATGTTGATTTATTAAATTTATCGCATTGTCTTTTTCTTTAATTGTTTTCAAGATAAAAATATGATAAGCTTTCATCCTTATTAGAGATAAATTCGCTATCGAATGATGTTTTATTCATCACAATCATTTCAATCCACTGATTTTTTTAGCGCGGAGCAAAGGAAGCCGGTCCTGCGCTAACGGAAAATTTTGGGCATTAGCGCCATGCGCAAAGACTTTTTGATGAAAAGTAGCATATTTGAAGCGATTTTCAAGAAAGTTTCAAAAAATTTTGGCGCTTTGCTCCGAATTTCTGAGAAATGTATTATTTTTTGTTTCCCTAACGCCGGTCCTTGATTTCATCATCAGCAAGCTCCTGCTTAGCTCAGCTAAAATGTTAGCACTGCTTTTGCACCAGATCATATAAGCTTCAAGAAAAGAATAGTTTTTGGGTGCATATTACCTGAATGTAATAAATCATACCTCGACATGCAGGCAAGTCCATAACTCTAAATAAATTTTTTTCCACATAACTCACCCAAAGGAAAACTTAAAAACTCGAGCTGCGCTTTATAGATCGTGAAATAGATTGTTAATTTTAACAATGTTTCAACTAGAGTAGGTATCCCAGAATTTTCAGATGCTTTGCGTCAAATAATAGTTTTTGTGTTGTCTTCTATGAAGCCTTATAGTTCAAAGAATAAGTCCAAATCTGTGCACAAAGATAGATTAAGCAATCAATCAGAGTACAGTATGAACGAACTGTATGATGAGAAATCAGTTATGTTGACATTTTGACATTATATTTTGGTTCGTTTTGACAAATTAAAATAATGTTGTTTTTACAAATTTTTTCTCCAATTTTTGCCTTCCTCTAAATAGTTGCATATTTTTAAGGTGTGCTAATCAGAGGCCTCTTGGGCAAAAGCTCTCTTCTGGTCATTAGCGGCTGCGCAAATGGGGTGGCGCTAAAAATCATTGGTTCAATCTGTTGTAATCAAGTTCAGGAAAACTAAGTGTGTTATAAGTTTTGGGACAGAGATAATGTCATTCACTGACTGTTTTTAGTTGTGCTCGCACTCTTTTTTAATTTACGATTTTTCAGCCCATTCGACCTACAAGGGTGTACCAGACTACGAAATTTTAGTACGCCACTTACGCGATCAGTTGTCTTCCCTACCTCGTCCGCCTTTCAGTCCTCCATTGGTAGGAGGCGAAAAAGCTTGGCTGCATTATGCGGCTCGGTTATGGGATTTGACTCGTAAATCTCTGATTATTGGCGAGCTGGGTCGTATGATGTTCTAAATTTTTAGTGCGTTGGAAAGATGGCATTGTAGTCACAGGTCGTGTAAATCCCTAAGAGAGATGTTCGTCGGTTCCTAGGGTTATCTAGCAAGTTAATTTCGTTCTGGGCAGACAGCCGTTCTGATGGTATTAAATAATATCAGGCAATTCTCTCTCAGTCTCATAATACGAAGAGGATAACCAAAAAATAAAGGAGGGCAAACAATATTAACTCAGGTGATTAGAAAAACAGGTATCCGTTGAATCATCAAGTACAGCTGCATTCCGGTGTTTGCTTAAGCTCTACTGTTTTCGTTTGAAACTGAATGGTTCAATTTAAACGTTAAATGTCTATTTGCTTTCAAAAAACAACTTCTGTAATTTTCTCTCAAATGAACTTCTTTTTTTGCAGTTTTAAGCAAATAAGCTCTCTAGTTTTTCTTTTTCTACTTCTTTGATATTACGTAGAAAACTCAAACTATCCACCGTAACGGAGTAATACGTGTAATTTATTCGATTTTAAAGCATATAAAATTGTACATATCGATCGTTCGGTCGGTGAATTCGATAAAAATCGAAGAGAATGGTCTATTTGAAAGAAACAGTCTGTTATAGCTCTTCTGATACAAGCTTTTCTACTTAACTAAGATTCACGTTGAATGTTCATTTTATTCCTGCATCTCATCATAGGTAGCGCGTTAGCGCGTACCTATAATATACTTGGGTACCCCCAACACCTGGGCACCCCCTACAGCTATAACGGGACACTTCTGGAAGGTGCGGTTTTTTTAAAAGAAAGATAATAAAAAAATTCGCTGCCCGTGTTTTTTTGTTTTTCTTGAAACTCAAAATTGACTGTGTAAAGAAGGTGTAAAGTTTTTGTGTAACGTTATAACATAGGACAAATTTTGGGACCTTTTTACTGTGGCATGTGGACAACTGAGTATTGATGACTCGAAGGATTGAACAGAATAGGATAATAGAGGGATGAATTCTACAGATGACACTTTTATTGTTTTTTGAAATTCGCATTATTTATCGAACGGCAGTGTAAAGAGTGCGAAAATCTGGGGGTGAAAAAGCACTTTTTGGTCGAGTTTTCAACCTTCCTATGTCGGATACTAACTCCGGTTATGAGGTTTTTAAAATGTTTTCTGACAGAAATGTAGAGCGGATCAAGGGCTACATTCTGCATATAAGCAAAGTCTTCTATGCTCTATGGTGAGTTAGATCCTGGGGTTTAAAGTTTACACTCTAGTGGATGGTGTAAAAAAACGGATTTTAACTAAGATTTCTCTGCCAAATTTTTCCGCTTATGAGTCAGTGCAAATCGAAGACAGCATTAATAAAGTGCCTTACAGGGGCTAAACATCGCAGCAAACCGCATTTAAAAAAACGCAATATTGAGTTATTTATGGGGGTGTAAAGTTCGAAATCAGAGGTAAAAAATGGGCTAAAAAACACGTTTTTTCCGAAGTTTGATTGATAAATCATGCCAAATAATTTTTGCAACAGAATTTTGGCACACAGGAATGTACTACGATTTAAAAGCTACAAATTGTACCAAACCGAATTTCTTTAAACTCAATGGGGAGTTCGGTACGGAATTTTAAAGTTTACAGTGTTCTAAATGATGGAAAATACGTTTTTGTTGCGTTTTTTGTTCGCCACTTTCTCCGTCCAGAAGTCGGGATAAGTCTAATAGAATAAAAATAAAGTGCTTTATGTCGGGTGCATGTCAAAGCAAATTGTCTATACATTAATATTTAGCGAGTGTAAAGTCAAAAATTTGGAGTCTAAAATGCGTTTCTGTCTTGTTTTTTCTGCCTGCTTCTCCGGATATGAGTCAGGGACACGTTTATCAAGTCTAGAAATGGACCAGGAACCAAATTTGATATGCCAGTCTGACACATATGTTTACACTCTACGGTGTTGTAAAGTAGTTTACACCAATTGTTAGTTTGCCCATAGAACATTATGTAGACTTAATTTTTTCATAAATATTAATTGTAATATCGGAACAATATCAAAATTACGAATCTGACTAAAATCTTCTTTACACTAGGTGTTTACATGAAGTTTACACTACATATGTATTTATCTTCGTTTTTGAGCATTCCAGAAACCTAATTTTTTCCTGGAGTCTAGAAGTTTTCAAAGGATCATATGTGAAAAGTCACGTAGGTGCGTTTGTTTACATCCAACAGCGAAGTAAAGTAGTTTACACTCATTGTTTATATGTCCTCAGACCATTGTAGAGACATAATTTTTTCATGAATGTTGATCATAATATCCGAGTAATTTTTTACACTGCATGTTAGCCTTTGTTCTAGAGCATTGCAAAATCCGAAATTTTTTCCTGAGATATAAAAATTTACAGGGAATGAAATATATACGTCAGTTGGGCGCGCTTGCTTACACTCAGCAGTATTGCAAAGTGGTTTAAACCTAATGTTTATTGTCTTTAAAACATTATGGACTCATTTTTAAATAAATGTTGAAAGTAATATGGGAGCAATATCAAAATTACGAATCCGACTAAAATATTCTTTACGCTATGTGTTTGTGTAAAGTTTACATTACGTGTTAACCTTAATTCGATAGACTTGCAGAGACTTTGTAACTGAAGTCAAGAAATTTTCAAGGATTCATATGTGAGACATCAATTAAGTGAGTTTGTTTACCCTCAAAAGTAATCTAAAGTGATTTAAAAATTATGTTCAAGTGTCCTTAGATCATTGAAGAGATGTAATTTTGTCTTAAATGGGTTGCATTAAAGTTAAATCCTTCTTAGCCGTGTTTATAATATGTTTCACAAAATCTTGCACATGGAGAGCTATCGTTTAATTGATGTAAATTGCCTGCAAAAGTGGTTTAAAATGAACCAGCAATCACACTACTGTGCACAGAAGTCGACAAAGATATGCAGCTTTATTGTAATCATGTACATTAATAAGCCGTAAACTGTTAGTATTCTCTACACGTAGTAGTTGTGTAAAGTTTGCACTATTCATTTGTTGTTAATATGTAGTCTATACTACAAATTTATTTTACTACCAAATCAAAGCGTTAGTGTTCCTTACATTTGATATTTGCGTGAAGTTTTTGAATTTTTGCCGAAAAACTTTGCCTTCTAATTTACCAACATCCCGCCTTTTCCATTTTCTTAAAGTTTAAAATCTTTTATAAGTCTCTTAAAAATTTAATGGTAGGTTTTAACTTTAAGTTTCTCTTGGTTTACATCTCTCGCTTAGCAAGCTCATTTTTCAAAACTTTTTCATAGTGATCAGATTAGTCGCGTTTAGTTTGGAATTGGTGGACGGTCGTTATTTTATTACTCGGCTTAAATAAACCAAGTGACTATCTTTTGATTATTTTCTTTATCGCAAATTCAAACACCCAATTTTCAATTTGAAAATTGACCCAATTTTCAATTTGAAAATTGATCCAATTTTCAATTTGAAAATTGAAAATTGGGTGTTTTCAATTTCAAAAGTCACAACACATTGTGCTTGTGTATTGATTGAGTGAGGATTTGCAATGTGAATTCGTTGGTTAAATATTTGTGCTTGATTATAAGTGAACTGCACATTAAGAAGAAATAACTTAATGGAGTTTTAATTTGAAAATGGATGGTGTCAATAAGGTTGTCTTGTTTAAAAAGAATAATGCTGATGTTAAGAACAATATTGTTCTCCGCGTTCTTGGACTGTTGTCATTATTGTGGCATATTACTGATTGTGTTTACTGACTGATGTACTGAAATCACGCTAATTAAAAGTAGTGTACTAGCAAAGAAAAAATGCTCCGATGGAACAAAAAAGATGAATATACTTGGAATTGTGGATTATTATGGATGTAAAAGGAGGGGACTAGGAAAAATCTACCTAAAGTCGGAAAATCTGCTAAAAATCACACTTTCTCTAAGCAACGCAAAAAATCGATGTATATTCTGCGGCCTCTAAAAAAGTGTCTTTTTTAAATAATGTTCGAAGTTTCAGATAAGAGTGTATAAACGTAATCTATCAAGGTTACTTTTTAAATTGCTGGCACCTGATTGATAGAAAACTAAGAGGTATTGTATTTAAAGTTCTTTTATTTTGTTATGAGCATTATAGCAAGCAAAGCAGGAGCCGATTGATTAGTGCATACAATCGTTTCGGGCATGCTAGTGTATCTACATTTAGTCTGTTTCAAGTCAACTTACGCGTTTCCTACTGTTTTAAACCAACCATGTCTTCAATTGTCTTCGATGTTTGCTATTTCATTCAATTGGCTTGGAAGACTGTTAGTTTACTTAATATCATTTCCCATAGCTACTGCATAGCTAACGTGCTGCTGTTTCAATCATTGTTATGGTTGAATATTTATTTTAATCTGTTGGCCGCAGAATATACATCGATTTTTTGCGTTGCTTAGAGAAAGTGTGATTTTTAGCAGATTTTCCGACTTTAGGTAGATTTTTCCTAGTCCCCTCCTTTTACATCCATAATAATCCACAATTCCAAGTATATTCATCTTTTTTGTTCCATCGGAGCATTTTTCTTTGCTAGTTGAATAAATTTCCTAGCATGTGTATAACCCAAGCTGCATTATTGAAAGTACGACCGTACGAATAAAAATTAAGTTGGCTGAATCAGAAAATTTTGCACCTTTCGGTGTTTATTCTAACGTTCAAAACAGATCGTTTTTAGCGATATTCGTAAATTAGTCTGGACGCTCTTATTGATTGAATCGAGATAAAAACGATAAAGAATGTTTTCGCACGACTTCATTTGTATGTAGATTTTTTCGTATTTGTAAGCTCTGAATGATCGAGTGTCGTCAGAGCATGTATATGCGTATATGTGTTCGCATTGTTTCTATTTTTCGCTCATGCTATTTTTACTAAATTTTTGTTCTCTAAGCATGAATGAATTATTTCGTCAAGTAAATGTGTTCGAGGTCAAGCATTTTATTCACTAGTTTTGTACTTTTTATTGCTTCATAAAATTCGATCAAAAGAAATGTCTTACATATCTCAGATAATGAAAATTTCATAAAGCCGTTGATTTATTTAGCCGAGTATCAACTCCTTTCTACACCAGCCTGTAGACAACGTGGAGTCCTTGTAGTCAGCTCTGGAGTGCCTTCCTTGAACTACGGTTACACGTCAAAAACTTTTTTTTAAAACAAAGAGCATAAAAATTTTCAAATACATTTTGATGAAATAGATCGAAATGTTGTCAAGATTGGCTATTCGGCGCAAAGCAATGAAGCCTCCAGTCCAGAAGCACTTAAAACTACTGGTATGCTTAGAGATTTCTTGAAAAATTGAAATTTCGTCGGTAATTCAGCAGTAATTTCGGGGATCTGCCAGTTGCCATTTGGAGGATCGAAATTCATGAGGACTCAATGTCAGCCGTTCGAAAAATGACAAAAACTGAAATTTTAACAAACTGGTGACTGAATGACCATGCTTTTTGTAACACATCTTTATTTATTCCCCTGGGATTCAAAGTTAATGGTTAATAAAACTCTGAATTTATGTACGCTTTGCGGTCAACAGATTCAAAGTTATCTTAAATAAATTAGCAGAGGATGGGATTATTATTAAATTGAAGAATTTTATAATTCTACCGAAACTTTTCTTTTGGCAACATAGTTGACATCGTCCAGCATGCCATTCGTGGATGCTTATTTACCTCAATCTAGTGGACATTAGCTAGCAGCTGAAATGTACATTATTAGAAGCCAATTCTATTATTTTACTTTTAGGAAATTATGTACATGCAAAAAAATGGTAGATAATCTTATATTCATAATACCCTGACGAGTTTTGATAGGATGAAATACAATTCCTTTTAACAAGCAAAATGAATATTTTTTAAACGCGTTTTGTGTGCGTGTTAATATGTTGTGCACTTCATTAGTCATTCCGTTCCTTCGGACGTCATAATTATTTTTCACAAAATTGTATATTCATACCTGTGTGTGAGTGATGAAAGTAGGTACGTATTTTTAATTCAATTTTGCGAGACGAAACGCTGAAAAAATTAGAAAAGTGGGACATACATTAATTACTTTCGCAAGTTAATTAACTGATTTTTATTTCCATTTACACATCATCTTGTGAATTATCTTGGATGAGAGAAAAGATTTTGCGAAGTGAATATGGGCATAAAAAGAATGCAAATTGATTAACTACGTTCGATACAAATTTAAACCGTGGTCTAGGTATTCACTACCGGTTCTCTGCGCTTTTCAATACATGTATAGAAGGACGAAAAATATTTTTATATAATAGATATTGTTTTCACAGCTGATATTTTCTTAGTTGGAATTTATACTAAGAATCGGTCTTACCGCATGTTGTTTCCGCGCACCGGTTTTCCAGAACACCTTGTCTTCATTGCGGTTTTTATTGAATTACGTATTGTAGTACCCACTTTTAAGCAATATAGTTCGTCCCGTATTTATTTGACAATACAGTGAACTTTTGTTTATTTTTATGCGTAAATCCTCATCACTACCGCTGTGGTTATTGCTTTCCCCAACCCAGTATTCCTGAGGTATTTATTGAATCGAGCAACTTTTGTTTGCCTTCTAAACAAACGTTTTTAAAATGCCGTTTGTCAAGTAATACACCTCATATGAGAATTTTATTATTCCACCGTAACTTTTTACTTGGTAACCTCATCTTAGAAATCGTTCAGCACATAAAATCAAATTTATTTCTTCGTTTCTGTTTGCTTAGACAGGTATGCGCACGCTTCTAATTATATAAAGTTATTATTATAATGTTTTACGATGGATCGTATTGAAGTCATAAGGTTAGTACACATTGTGCTATTGTGTTTATCAAAATTTCGATTTAGCGTAGATTGGGAGAAAGAAATTTTTATGCGACCCGGTTAAATATTTTCGCTGCGCCACTCTTTGACTTTCTTGTAAACTGTAGAATGTGTATGCACAGTGAGTTCCTATATTTTTATGTTTTTCCGTTCAAAACTGAATGATTGCTTAGATTTTAGAGGCTCAAAACTGCATAAAAATTGTAGTATTACAGAATAATATGCCCGATTTTGGAAAAGCCTTAGATATCGGATGTTCTGTTTCGCACAATATGATGATAAAGTGCCCCTCTTGTGATTGGAAATATGAGGTCTTATTTATTTTTTGCAAGTTAAGCGTGTTATGCAAAAAACCCGAACATTCTGAGACTGTTTGCTATAGAAGGGACTTTAGTGCGGTCTAGAATGCCATCCAAAAGGATTTTGACTAAAATATAACAAAATAGGTCTTAAACCATTTTATTCCGAAAAAGCTCTCCGACTGGCTCCCCAGCCCAGCAACGCTGTGAATCTCTTGATCATCAATCTAGCCCAAAACATTTGATATCTACATTTCTTACATTTATTTTGTAATTAGTCTTAAAAACGAACAAGACAATATAGCCGAAAGCTCGAAAAAGAATACGGCGTTTGTACATAAGGTTATGCTACGTTGCTGAAGTTTGTACTGTAACACACGCGTATATGCCATTGGCTAACATGATTCAAAGATAATTATTGACTATCAAGGTAATGTTGTTTTTTATCCTGCAATGGCGTAAAACTTCAATACTCGTTAATATACCTAACACATGCAGTCCGTGAAAACCGAAAAATTTTGATTGAACAAGAATTATGAATGTCCGAGAAAAACCCGACCGAATTTTAGGATGCATTATTCTCTAAAATCATGGGAAAATATTGTGCAATAAGCCTCCTTGTGACACTGTTCGCTATGCAACGGTGCAATAATTTTTTTCTTTTTACAACGTACATAATTCTACTCGTTTATTGCATGCAGAATTTCCGTCTTTTCTTTGCCGCTCTTTTGTACTTTCTAGAAAGCTATTATAACCGTATTCATATTTCATTAATCAGGTTTTTGCAGCAATGACTTGTCTTATATCTTTGCGTCTATTCAGTAGAATTTCACTGTTGATTATTATTTTTTGCTATTATTATCGTGATTGATGTAACTGTCGGTATTATTATTAATACTACTATTAGTATTATTATTGTTGATTAATATCATTACAATTGTTATTATTCGTCATTTTTATAATTATAACTGTTAATATTATTGTTGTTCTATTTCAGTCTTTTGTATATTAATCCTAGAGTGAGAGCGGAATCATTTATGAATGTATCAATGCTTGGTGAAAGAATTTTCTTCAAAGGATGCCTTGTCAATTTCTGCAGTTAATCGTATCGAAAAATTGTTTAAAAATTGTATTATGACTGTGTCGGTACCGCCTTTTTACCGGAGCCTGGCCGGAACGTGGAGGCATAGTGTAAAAAATAATTATTATATTAATAAAATAATCTTTAAAAATTATAATTATTACGCATAGCATAGCACCTACTCAAGATAGAATCATATTTAGTTGGACAATTCAGTCTTTATCGTGATGAATAGTCGTATGCTGGTTACGATTGCATTGTAACTTTTTCCACTTAGTTTTTTGGCTCTTTATCTAAGCAAGCGAATGCCCTCGAAATTAAACCGACGTAATCAAGAATTTCATGAGGCACTGTATGAAAACAATTTCATTTGATAAATTAATGTATTTATTATGCTATTTAAACCTTTCTACTCATTTTTGATATTTTTAGCTCGAAAAAAGCTCCAAGATCTCCGCCAGGCTGACCCCAGACCGTATATGCTATACATATGCATGCAAGTGTGACTGAAAGTTATAACTCGACATCATTCAACAATGATTGTTGTCGGGTGCAAATTTGCTGACTTGATTGATTACGCTAAATATAATTTCCATCAGTTTTGACATACAATTTACACCTAAGAACAATATTAAATTTTTAAGGCCCCGGGGCCAGGCTCCGGTACAAATCTAAACTGCATATTGACAGGACAGCAATAGGATCAAAATTTTCAAGAAATCTGCAAATTTTTCAACGTCGAAATCGGGAGAAATAATCTTATCTGCTTATCTCAAAAAGTTGCCGTCCCGCGGTTCTAGTTAATCATTAGAGACTGCTTGGTTAGCTTCTGAAACCTTAACACGTCTTCTCGATGGATGTATGATGACAATAAATTGATAAATCTGCTGAAAAACGATTTCGATTGTTTTTTTTGCAATGCGAATGAATAAATTGAATACGGTTTGTGCTTAGTATGACAAACTAGAAAGTTTTTTGCCTTCTGTAATTCAGCATTGTATAGTATACTACTAAATACGACAAATCTGAAAATAAATACAAATCTGAAATCTGAAGGGAATTTGAAAGATTAGAAAAGGCAAAAAATTAAAAACACATACTAAAAGCGCATATTTTATCCAGTGGCATCGGAGAATCTTGAAGACGACTTCTTTGAAAAAATTACTTGGGCCGATTCAAGAAATTCGAAAGCTCCGAATGTTACCCTGACAAACAATAGAGGGAAAGTCTCTACAATCGCAAGTTACGTGAAGAAACTATGAATTTCAATTGATCTACATATTTATTAGAATTTGAATTTTAGTGTTTGGTTTAAGTGCATTTCAGTGTTTAGTTTAAGTGCAGCGATTCAATATTTTGATCGATTTAATAAAAAATGTATATCGCAGGCGCGTCAGGCGAATTAATAAACGCATTCAAAGCATTTTATCGATGACCTCATTCCACCATGTTTCACTCTCTTGACCAAAATTTGGATAACAGCAATCATGCCGACTGGTCGCGTTTCGGCTTAATGTGTAAGAAACATCGTATTATCGAAAATTTTTATCCGTTTCGTATACGATGCTTTTCTTATCGTACCGTGTAATGTGCGCTAAGGACCATCACAGTCACGTTTCATCTTCACATCTACATGTCCGGTCAGCTGCGTATGCCATGATCAATATTACAAGAGAATTTCCGATAACGAGAGAGAAAGGATAGGCTATAAAACAGTTCTAGAATTAATTTGATAATCGTTATATTGCGTTTTCTCTACTGTATAAAGTAAGTACATCAAAATACGGAATTTCGCATTACCTGATATTCAGTCGAAAGCATGGCACACGGGCCCTTGTAAAATGTATATGCTCTCCTCTGTTTTCGCGTAATTGTATATATGTATATACGGGCCTGTTTGTGTGTGCTGTATATCCGCGACTTTATTGCAGTGTATTAAACGGACAGGTGAAAATACGTTACTGGTTAAACAAAATGGGGTCACGTGCGACCGCGTAAGAGAAAAGCGGGAAGGGTGCAAGGTCAAATTACTGGACCGCATACGACGCCGTTATTGTACTCAAAAGTCCGATCGCAAAAAGCAACGATGCAATACTGAGAATAGTAAAGGTGATGCCGGACTAATCGAACGCGTCTACGGTATCGAAGCAACGTTTTTAAAAATCAACGTTTTTTAGGTTGCGTCAGCGACAATACTGATTCATCGATTCCTCGGAGCAGGTCGTCCTCAAATTGTCATGAAAGGTAAAATTATTCATTTGTATTATTTCGAATATTTCAACAAAATGCACGCTTAATTTGAAATGTATAATGCTCGTCAGGTAACTACCTTTTATTTTCGGCAAAATTAACGAAAAAACACGTCTTTATTTGCTTACTTGTTCTTATTAGCTTGAACTGCAGTTTTTGAATGTCAAGAGGTTAAGCGGGTGTGCCTTTTATCTTCGAACGTCCCTTTTTGTAAGTAATTGACTTAGAGCACTGAGTTATTGGTACCGTTACACACTTTCATGAATGTATTGTGTACGCATGACCTAAGGTTGCATATGCATAATTCTGATGTATTTCCTCAAAGACTGTATTTCAAGGTGCTTGATCTTACCTTCTTGCCTAGCTTTAGTGAGTGTGGAAACACTATCCACAATTTTGTTTTTTTAGATTAATTTAGTCTGCAATAATCGGAAAAATCGAATATGGTGGCTTCTCTTTACGCACTCACTAAGCCTGAACAAGAAAGCAAGATCTGGAACCTTTAAATACAGTCTTGAAAGTAATACAACCGAATGATGCAGCCTTGTACGTACATAGTGTCAATGTGTGCAAAATTTATTTCATGAGGGATATGTACGCATGGTACTAACACCGAAAACTGATTTGGTGGGTTTTAGCATGACAAACGATTGGTGCCTGTCACGAGATGCCACTGACGATTCGTCGCCCTGCCCATCGTCGTCTTCTTGGGCATCTGCGCCGCCAAACGCTTCAAAACCTTCCGGTAGAGCAAACGGTAGCTGTTCAGAGCGTCGTAGGGGAGGAGGAATTTTCAGACTTATTGGAGGGCACTTCAACTGCCGAAGGTGAATAAGAGTTTGGAAATTCAGCGAATTATATATTCTACTTTCATTAATGTGTTTAAACCTTATTATTATAGTCTGTTCCATTCCAAACGGTCCATTGTTCGCTAAAGTCATTTTACTGTAATGAAGTTGCACTGCACAACGGCATCTTTAACTATGCTTCCGTAATAGATGATTGATTTAAACTCTTCTCATCGATATTTAATATGTTTTACTGAACACGTGACGTATCTAACTGACTGCTGCAACAACCTAAGCCGTAAAATATTTTGCTACAGTAATAAGCCGTACAGCAAAAATGGGCCGTTTGGAATGGAACAGACTATAGTTAGTAGTTTGCCCATGTTTTCCATGACTGATTTGTAATTTGTTTATACTTACGAGCGCCACAATAATGTTCGCAAGAGGTTGGACTGCATGATTCTTTACGCATCCTCTAAAGCTTTATATTCGTAATTGATTCGTTAATTGTTCCTTTTATTGACATCTATTTTCGAAACCTCTTGATTTTGCTTAAATGCTAATCTAGTTCTTTTATGGAAATAATAATTTATTCGTTCATTATTATCACTATTATCGTCATTATTATTAATATTATTATTATCATTATTTTAGTAGCAATAATAGTAATATTGGTAATAATAACAGAGAAAGAAAGAACTAATTAATATAACGAATTACGAACAAAGAAGCACTTATTAAATTGAATGTTATTTATGAGACAGTCGACAACAAATTTCACCTAATTTTGTTTCACTACCTAATAATAAAATAGCAATAGGTTTGCTCGAACATTCTTTGTCATGTGAATTTATAATCTGCAAAGCACTTGGGCTTTTCGTTGCAGACTTGATTTTTTTCAACTGCCCAGCTCTATATTCATTAAGTAATCGTCTTTATTTTTTGTACGCTTCCGATTAAGTTTTTAGATGCCATGTTTGTGTCATCAGTCTTTAGAGGTCTGTATACATGTTAGGCATGTTTGAAGTATTCGGAAACGGTAATAAATATGTGCATGCGGCTTTGCGCATCACTTTTAGGGCCCCTTTTTGACAGACCGATAGACCTACCTTTTCTTTAGACCTATTTAACAATAAACCCCCCAAATATTGTAAGACCCACTGACAAAAAATTTCGATAGACTGACCGAAAGCAATCTAGGCCGATTGTATCCAAAGACTTACCGATAGAAATATAGTGGAAATCAAAGTTTCAATAGACTTGCTAGCTAAAGTGTGTTTTGTTACACATTCACGCGTAGTGAAATGTAATGATAATTAATTGTGAAGTCAAATGGCTAATCAAGTCTGCAACGAAAAAACTCGCATGTAAATTCTTTGAATAGCGGCTTGAATGAAAATTTTCAAATGGAATTAAATTTGAGGTAAAACAAAGAATTCTGAATCGAAAATAGAAAAGAATTGCTTTATACGGGGTGGCCCAAAAAAAGGCTACATGTCAATTCAACAGGTCATAACTTCGGCTTATATGAGCATGCGACTTTGAAACCGGTAGCTTTAGATGAATAAAAGTATCTTCTTTCAGATCGTGTAACAAATTTTGGCCAGATGTCAACGGTTCGGGCGCTACCGCAGTTTGTTTACACCCTACTTTGATATTTTTTCAAACACAAATAGAGTCACTGGACTTACCGTTAATTTGCATACTCTTTTGACGATATCTTAAAATTTTTGCACTCAGTACGACGCGTATCTAATCTGGGGTTTAAAAATGTGCTAATCAATTTTTTTGACCGAACACATTGTCAGAAATGTCAAAAAAAGGATACTTGCAAACGCAGTAATGTCATACGATGCAGAAACCATGGGGTTTAAACAATGTCAAAGTGAGATATAAACAAACTGTCATAGCGCAGGAACCGCTGGCAGCTGGCCAAAATTTTTAATGTGGTACAAACAAGGAGATGATCACCTATCTAATGCAGCTGTTCTTAAAGTTTTATGATCACATCAGCCAAAGTTATGCCGTATTAAATAATGTAGCCTTTTTTATGGGCCACCTTGTATATTTTTGTCAGTGAGTCTACAAGTAGCAATATCTTTCGGTGGTCATACTGGTGCATTGCGTCTCCTGTGGATTTACCGATTTAAAATCAAATTTTGTGACTGGCTTATCGTTTGACCTATACTCTCAGCGTGCCATATAAATAGTGCGGTACCTAAGTAACATCAATAATAAATAAATTATACTTAAATAATATGCTTGAAGGTCTTCGTTACTTGATCTACGTAATATAAAATTTGAACCACTACTTTAGGTTCATCTTTTGATTCCACTATTATAAATCATTTTTCTTAAGCAGTGGCAGCGAATCAACGAATAGTATCCTAGTGAAATCAACGAGCCAGCCTCCGCCCTATGAGAAAGCCCGATCTTCGTCACACACAAATTTATCACACAGTCAAGTTATGCCCAGTCTATTTCCTACACGTAAGCGTCTTTAATTGGCGTAATGCAAATGCAGAAAAGTTTATAAAGCACATTCGTTCCTTCAATACTAAATGTGCACGCGGAAGCCGTTTCGCAATCGTATCGACTTTTTGCACTTCGCTTTTCTTGTTACTACAGAATTTCATGTTGAATGAAAAGAATATATGATGAAAAATTGACAGATTTATTAATATTTTGCTGCTTTGAAAGAAATGCTCGACTGTTTAAGTGGTACTTTTCTATTGTACTGATTTCATTATATTTATTTTCGCACTTTTTCCTGCTGATTTGTCTTGTGCGTATTTCATTTAGATAGATTTAAAATTCGGAAAAGTACGTGATAATAAATATTTTTTCAGAGAATTGGGAAAATGCGTTATGCTTATGACTTAAGTGTATATTAACAACTACATATGTCCAATATATAAAGCAAATAAATGTATATAATAGATCAGACAACATGTTTATTACATTTATTGCTTCAAATCTGATTTTCAGCAAAAGCGCTGATTCTGTCTTCCTAAGATCATTTTCACTTTTAAAATCTAAAACTATTTAAATGAAAAAGATGCCGTGCTTCAATGCTTTGTTTGTTTATTTTCTAAAGCCAGGTTTAAAATTTCTTTAAAATTTGCGAAAAAACTGTTAGGAGAGGGATCCGAACAGACCGTACTTGCGTTGTGCATGACATTCGTTGGGCATGCATCAGAAATGAGATTTTACTTGAATTATCCAATCATCCCCTCCGTTAATTTTTGAAATAATTTTGTGCATCTTTTCGGTGAATTTCGATTTCGCGGTCCTAATATTGCATTGTTTTCTGCAAATACACCCCAGAAACTTATATGTGTGTGTGATCTCGTTCTTCCTGACCTGCTTTTATCACTGAACTGCGTTTACTCTAATTAACTATATCCCAGGCTAATTAAAATAATGTGCCTACTGTTTTAACCATTTGGCTGTTTTAGAATCAGCGTCGGCGAGCGAATGGCGGTCTTATAGTGAAAGATTGGTCGATGACTCAAACCGTTTGATTTCAAACGGTCATTCAAAATCACCGTCGACGAGCTGTCGAACGCTTTCGAAGAATGTAATTTTCCAAACTAACTCGGAGGAAAACGATGAGTATGCAGTCAGATTGAGGACGAAGTCTACGGTTCTGAATGATTTGACCGACAAGCGGCATACTGTCAACGAATCTTTCGATCCAAGCAGGGTATTAGATCAGAACTTCATCGTTTTTCAAGCAAATCATTCCTTGTATAGTCAGAGCACTTAAAAGAGTGGTCAGTGCCTCCAACTAGTGGTCGAAACGTAGAACAATCTGTGCTGTTTGTTCTTAGCATCATAATTTAGTTATTGAAAAGGAATTTAAAAACTTTAACAAGCTTTTCTTCAATTTTTTTACTATTGCCTTACTGGAGATGTACGTGAGATCATTACGGGTCTGATTGTCTGCATTATCGACAAGTTTACCTGATTATGCCAAAATTTCAACGTACGAATGAAATGTATACTTGTTGAGCTATATTGATAATGATCGATCTGTCGTTTCTTCAATACATGCTACGTAGACCTTGCCAGGCATGCACATACATAGGGGTTCTAAAGACCTGCACAATTGAAAAATGCGCATTTTTACAGAGAAAATAGAGCCAAATAAATGCCAAAATTGATTAAAATCTTACATTTTCTGCAAAAGTGTTTGAAAAAATGATCAGATCTATGGATTAACAAATTTGTACGCTATTTTAGCATTTTAGTAGTAGTAGTAGTAGTAGTAGTAGTAGTAGTAGTAGTAGTAGTAGTAGTAGTAGTAGTAGTAGTAGTAGTAGTAGTAGTACAGGTAACTTGAGCAGGGGCGGATTAGCGGAAGGGAGGGGTGGTCATCCCCCCATTGGCCTAGCATCGTTGACGAGATAAAGAATGGATATGTAATTTGCAATGATATTTAGCCATCGTTTATCGTAATGTCTTAAATTTTTCCCTGCGCTTCGCGCCCAGTAATACCTATTAATGGCATCTGTTTAAAGAAATAATTCATAAAGCATTGAAATAGCTATTCTAGCATAGTATTCCTACATTCTAAGGATTAATTTAAAAATATTCAACATTTTACATTGATGTCGCGCTATATTTTCTCTAAAGTCGAAGAGATTTGATCATTTTTGCGTACAAAATTGTCGAAAATGTTGAAATTCTTTGAAGAAATTAATGCACGAAAATGATTTTAAATGAAAGCAGACAACGCAAAACGGCCAATAAATGCTCGTCCTATTCCCTACTCTTCAGTCATCACCTTGTTCCTTGCTCAAAACATTATGGTCTCACTCAGGTGTATAATTCTGATAGCATAGTCGACTTTCAAAAGTAACTTCCATCAACTTTTCTAGCGATACTGTCTTTTCTGAGTAAACGTAAAAATTTTCAAAAAATCTATGAAATCGGATTAGCTTTGGTCAGGAAGTTGACTAAAGACAAAATGTCGCTAGAATGCTTTTAGCAGTACATTTTTCAACTCCCTTTCTATATTCTAAATTCTGTGGGGTCGGCAACATTTAGCGATGAGTGAGTGTGAGGGTCTGCCCCCAGAATCCGACAGACTCCTCGGAATTGAATTTTTTTGTTGTTTTTTCACGATTTTGCTCCCATCGGATCTCTCAGAAGTTCTGTGCTGTTTATGCGCGATCAGCACTCAGCAGTCCATTCGAGATAACAAAACGCTCAACCCTCCACCAAGAACTATTTTCATGGCGTATTGGGATCGACCATCAATTTTTTGCTTAGTCTGAAGCTTTGTCAAATCTTGGTCAGTCCTCAGACTTCTAGATGAGATGGACAGAGCAGACACGGTCTTTGCCTACTGTGCGAAAAACAGTATATATCAATCTCAATGAAGTGATTTTATTTAAATTTGCATCCAGTTTATCTATATGCACTTAAGCCGAATCATTCAGGAAAGGATTAAAGAAGGACATTTTTTCTTTTCGTTTTTCACTTCCCAATAATTCTCAGTCTTTGGAATATAGGCCATGTTACTAAAGTTTTTTTGGTGTTCGAGATGAATTTTAAAATGACTTTGTATCTTCAGAGTTATGATCGTGTTGCGCAATATTCATTTGAAAAATAATCATATGATTTTACGAGTGATAGAATAGTTTTATCAACGTAAACTTTCAAGATCATAAGTATCATTTCTTCTGAATTAAATCTTTTTTAGGTAAAGCATAATCGCATATTACAAGAAGAAAGGGACCTTATGATGAAAGGCAAGGAAACATGTGTACGCCTTATCAACTGGTACCAAGAAAGGCTGACAAATCTGGAGATAAGGCGAAAGTTACTAAACAAAACAATGATTGTCCCTTTTGTAAGTGAAAGTGATACGCTTACAGTTGAAATCTCTGCATTTTAAATATTTATGCATGAAATGCAGTTCTAAGAGTAGTTCATAATTTTTCTTATCTTACTCGTTTATCTTATAGTTTTTGTTTGAAGGATTTCCAAAATATGGTGGAACTATACCGGGGCCGGGGCCTACGTTCCGAGACCGGGCCTAAAAACATACCATACGATGTGGTCATATAATGTTTCATGCTGGCATTTCTTATGTAATATATGTGCCCAGCTCTTATGTGTGACATATATCGTAACAGTAGTGATGAAAAAATAATAATGAAATGATAAAATAATAATAATAGTAGCAGTAATAATGATAATTATTCTTTTTATTATAATAATAATGATAATAATAATAATAATCGTGATGATGATGATATAATAAACAAAAATAATTATAATTAGTTTTCTAGCTTAGCAAGCGATACTCAAATTAAACGGACGGAAAAAAGAATTTCATGATGCATTGTCTGAAAACAATCCGATTTTCGACTAGGATTTTATCCAGCAAAGCGGGAGTGGATTGCTCCCACATTAACTAGAGCTGCAGCAAGCAGATGCACGCTTGGGGGTTGGGGGAAAGGGGGAATTTCCTGGGGTAAATATGGTGAGATTAAGAACAGAAACACCAGCATCTGAGAACTAATGTAGTTGAGCTGTAAAACTTTTTAAACCTTTCTATTCTAGCCATTTTTTTGAATCATTTTAGCCCGAAATGACACGATGAAGCCCAGATCAGACTAACCCCGTTTCGTAAATGCTAAGCAAATGCGACTGTGACTGAAAGTTATACCTTTACACCATTCGAAACTGATTGTTGTTGCATAGGTGCAAACTTATTGCTTTCACTGATTTAACTAAATATCAATTCCACCAGTTTTGTTGTCTAAAGAGAATAAAGTGCCTTAATTGGTTGACGTCTATAAGAAATAAAAGTGTGATTGATGGAACTATATCAGTTTTAATCATTTTTGCAATCAATACAACAATTTAAATCTAACAAGAATATTAAAATTTTCAGACCCTGGTGCCGAGGCCAGGCCTCGGTACAGCTCTAATTTGATATTGGATCGTCATTCGTCAACATAGATGCACAAGGTCAGGGACGGCAGTGGGGTCAAATCCCAGAAATTCAAGTCAATAAATTTAGTGTTAACAATTTTTCGGTGTTCAAACGACAGAAATTGTCGAAATAGACTATAAAACGCTTTTTCTTGGTGCTCCAGCATTGTTAGTTCATTTTTACTGTATTATATCGCTTTTAACTTTAAAAGATATATAAATTGATCAATTTTGGGCGTCTTTTTCAGAAAGAAGCGCATAAAAGTATCGATCCGGGCCGTATAAAATTTAGACATTATTACTGCTTTTGTCCTCAAGAATGATGCTAAAAACGTTCCGCCGACTCAAAATTGCCGGTCAGTACCTGTCTGGCTGACCTTTCAGCTGTAGGGTAGTACCACTCCTCACCCCCGTGTGCATGTATGATCAACAAAAGTCAGTTAATAGATGTCGATTAAATAATAACTGTTTCGAAATATAAAAAAGTTATCAAGATACCTAAGCGTATTCTGCTTATATAGAAGAATCTTAAGAAACATTGAATTATATAATACTGTCGAGTCGAATATTGTCTTATACGAGTAAAATGCTTTGCTTTGAATGAATCTCAATTAATGTTTGACGAGAATTTTCCATTAAGGATGTTGCTGTACATCAAGAAAGATATGAATACTTGCGCTCACAAATTATTGGATTGAATCGACGTATGATAGCACTAATGGACTCGTCTGAGAAGGTAACAATTTTAAAGAATTCGACCTATGTGTGTTTGCCTTATTCTGAATGAAGATAGTTTTTAAATCAATAGGTTTTAGTTGATTATTCGAAGAATTCCATTGTTAGAAATCCGTTTTATCATTAATTTTCATTCGCTAGGACTACTTATCAGAGAATTATTGCATTGAGTTTATCAGCTCGGTCCTGGTGTCAGCCGGAGATTTTTTCAAATAGAATGACTTTAAAAATATGTAAATGCTAAAATAATTCATAACTACCATTATTTGCTGTTTTCGATCAGTTTTGCAAAGGAGTTTCAATTTTTGAGTATTTATGGTTTTAACGTTGTCATGTGTTCTTTACAAAATTTTGCTTTGTATCCGATACCTAAAATGCATGTCTGCTAATAATATTGAAAGAAGGGAACAATGCGAGTGAAAATCTGTCACTAAACAATAAGCAAGTAGTTAAGCATGCTAAACTCGGCTGCTTGTACTGATTTTAATGCACACTTTATCCGATTGAATATTTGTTCGATTATCAAATGATACTGTAATATGTCATACATACGTGGGCAGCAAGAAAATTCTGGGGGGTCCAAGATTTTTCGAAGGTCAAAAAATGGCCTTAAAAATGGTGATATGGCGATAAAAACACCATTTTTCGACGTTTCTCATCAAGCACTATCCATTGGCATCAAAAAATTGCGAAAAAAACGAAAAAAATTTTCAAAAATTGATTTCTGGGGGGGTCTTTTGATTTCTGGGGGTCTTTTGGTTTCTGGAGGGGTCCAGACCCCCCCCAGATCCTTCCCACGCCCATGTGTGATGCCATATACGTTAAATATGCACTTTACTTACTGCGTTTCCTTAAGAGATCACATTCAGTTCATTATTATTATCATTTTTTTATTATTATTATTCTTATCACATTCAGATCACATCACACTCTTGTATTGCCCCTCTTGATTTGTATAGCCTAACCATAATTTAATATATGTAAAAGAGACGTTCATGTGGAAATTGAAACTTAATGAATATTTTGTTGCTGTGAAAGCAATGTTTGGCCGAGGTTCTTATCCCTCAATCCATAGTGGGCGAAAATAATTTTTATGCTATTTTGTTATTAAATAGACCAGGTTTGGACTGTATTGCCGTGACACACACACCTGGGCGTGGGGGGTTTGGGGGGTATGCACCCCCCCCCAGAAAACCAAAATACCCCCCCCAGAAATCAAAATACCCCCCCCCAGAATTCAATTTTTGAAAATTTTTTCGTTTTTTTCGCAATTTTTTGATGTCAATGGATAGTGCTTGATGAGAAACGTCGAAAAATGGTGTTTTTATCGCCATACCACCATTTTTAAGGCCATTTTTCGACCTTCAAAAAAATCTTGCACCCCCCCCCAGAATTTTCTTGCTGCCCACGTATGGTGACACAGCTCTGATTTTAGCTTTAGTTATTCCGTGCTCAAACCGATCATACTCTTTATGCCTAAGCATAGCAATGACAATTTTATTTTCGCATATAGTCACGGAAGCCATTGCTGATTAAAATTTTCAGGCTTTTCCATCGCATATGAATCAGGAATCTCAAAGGATAATGGACCAGCCTATTGAAGATCAGTACTGTTGGCTCAAAAGGCAGAACTTAATGTTGACGGACGTATGTTAACGTTCACTTAATATAATACAGTCTCAATAATTAAATTGGATAACGCAAAATTAAAGTGTCATCTCAATGGGCAATACAAAAAAGTAAAACTACTTAAGACTGATACGTTTATGCATTAGCGTCGCAGGAGGGAAGGATTAGCCATCCCTTGTCTAACCGAGTCATTTTACAGAACTTATAATGTTTCATCGTATCCTTTCAATTTGTTTTAATTTACCAACATCCCACCTTTTTCATTTTCTCTAAGTTTATAATCTTTTATAATTCTCTTCATAATGTAATGGTAGATTAAAACTTTAAGTTTCTCTCGGTTTACAACTCTCGCTTAGCAAGCTCATTTTTCAAAAGAATGAATTTAAATGCACATGAGAAGAAGACGGCAAAACTCAAGAAAAGTTGTTTTTCTTTCTACAATCTGTTTTAGATAGGCTGGCGCCATTCACTTAACAGTTTTAATGATATAATATTAATTGTAATGATGAAGATGATAATATTAATAATTGTTTTTATTATATAATAATGATGTCAATACTGATAATAATAACACACTTTTTTAGAATTTATATGCTTTTTGTTATTTGATGTATTATTACATAGATGAGTATTGTAAACAAAATTTCGCATGAAAGTTGTGCGTACGTAACATTTTACTCTGAATGGTATTTGATGGAAACTTTTAGCTGGATAAATAGCTCGACTTCCTCTGACGTCACATTAGTTCTTAGCACGGCATGCTGATGGATTGAGCAAGTCAGTCAAGAGCTTTTTTTTTAGCTAAAATGGTCTTGAAAAGTGCACTAAATCTTAATATAGGATAAAAACTGCCTTGATCGAATATGATTTTAAGATTTTTTAGTTTACAGTTGTTTGCCTTATTTTCCCGAAAGTTCCTATGTTGTTCTTTTTGGGGTACCCTAGAATGGATGAAGGGAACATTTTCTGGAAAATAGGGCAAAATGAGGGTCAAAATGGATAGGAATATAAATTTTCTTGCAAAAGTGCTTGAGATTGACTAGATATTGTAAATTAAGTTAAGTTGGTACGCTATTTTTGCATTTGTGCTAGCTTTTGAAGCCGTTGACCACGGTGTGCATCTATGGTTTAAACCCCAAGCCCTTGCATGCGTGTTTATCCATGGTGACCATCTTAGATGTGCTTAAGTTCAAGTGATTTGATCCTGAGAGGCCAAGTAAGTCTAAACTTCCTAAATGCTAACGCATATATCTTGTTATAATTTTTCAATTTTCTACGACCGTTTATGATTACCTCTCAGTTTGTTTTAAACGCTCGCTTTTTAGAAGCTGAAAATATGGTACAGAATAATTAAAAAAGGATACCGCTTTGCCGTATAAAGAATTAGCTTCTTAAATGTTTTTTATCTTCATTACTATACATGATCTGTGGGAGGGTTTGGGGGTTTGACCTCCCCCCAGAAAATATTTTCACCCCCCCCCACAAATTTTTTCACCCCTCCCCCAGAATCCGCGATTTTTCGTAAGTTTCCAAAAATTTCCTAGAAATTCGTAGAAAAGGTGCTTTTTCAGGCGTTTTTAGTTATCTATTGGCTCAAAATGTCAAATGTTCGGCTCTTTGCGCCATTATACTCATGTTTTCACTATATTTGTTCAATTTTATCGACTTTTTGATTTTTTCGGAATTTTTTTGTTCATGCATTAGAAAGATGAAACGTCGGCAGAAACGCCGAGAAACGATATTTTTAATGCGTACCTATCATTTTTGGGTTCAAAAAGGGCACTCTATGATTTACCCCCCCAGAATTCCCATGCTGTGCATGTTCATTACTGTAATCTTTATGATTGTAATTTATGTATTAGTATTAATTATTATCATGTTTCACTAAAGTAATAATTATTATGATCTTAATAATCCAATATTGTTAAATTATAATAAACTTTTTTATCCTAATTACTCTAGTATTATACAATGACTGATGATCAGGGGCGCGACCAGCCGGGGGCTGCCCCCTCCCCTCCTCCCTGAAATAGAAAAACTTCTATTTTTCCTAGGGGTCTTGCAAAGGAAAAAATTGAATATTATTAAAGTCTACCAAAAGGACAGCCAAAATATGTTTTCAGCACTTTTTGAGCTATTAAACTCAAAAGATTTCGGCGCTCCGCGCCGGATTTCTCATTTTAAAGTATATTTCTTAGCTTAGAAGCCAAGACTTCACTTAAAAATCGCCGATTCATCATTTCCTGCATTAGTTTTCTTTGGAAAACCGCAAAATAAACTGCGAAGACAATTTCGAAATATTTGTAGGTTAAGCTTGAACTTGATATTGAGAAATTAGTCATACAAATACAGATAGGTTTTAACGATAGATCTTTTATATCTGAGTTTGAAATTGAGAATTAAATTTTCTTTCCATATTTTTTCTCACCATGGTATAGATCTCATCGAGAAACGTTCAAAAGTGCCATTACTTTCACGCACCTCCGAGTGGTTCTCGAGATATAGAACTTCAAAAGTTTTGGGCCTCCCCCGACATAATATCCTGGTTACGCCCCTGCTGACAATTATTAAGACTTAATTACCTTTTAATCTTCCGTTTCCAGTGCACAGTTTTGCAAGATTAATAAGAAGAACCTAATAAATCATTCAGGAAGTCACTGAGAAGACGCAACGTATAGCGATTCTTGAACACGAAAAGGCAAAATTGATTCAAGATCCATTTGGCGGCTTACTTGACCCTAACGATAGGAGTTATAGAAAGATTACTCGCAACTTTCAACGACCGCCAGCTTATTTTACAAAAATGATCAATATTAATGAGTCGAACAAGACGAATTTTCGCCCTGAAGGTCAAAATCAGGCTTATGCAACTTTAATGTGAAAAATCAATTCATACAATTTTTATTTAATTTACGAATATTTATCTTGGAAATTAGATTGTACGTAATGTTGTTTGCTCTCGCTTAAATAAAAAGAGTAGCAAGGATTAGTGACTTACGACTAGGCGTGCACAGCGTAGGAATTCTGAAGGGATGAAATTTTAAAGTTCCTTTCTATGCTCAGAGACGGTTGATACACGTCAGAAACATCATTTTTCGGCGTGTCTTTCTAGCGCTTAAAAAATAATTTTGGAAAAATATTAAGAAAACGCGAGTAAATTGATTAAAACATAGTCAAAAAATGAGTTATTTGGCGGGATAGGTGCCGATTATTTGTTGCGCACAGCGCCAACTACCGTCGAACAATTGAAATATCAGAGGTTTTTGAAAAAATGTGCCAACAAAACTGTGTTAAACTAGTGCCGTAGTTTTGATATTCTACAGTATACCGGTTTTTTGTGAGACGTTTGCCATATTGCTAAGCTGCATTCATTACCACGTGAAAATTCTAAACCACTTTTGTAGCCCAATTTATGCGGATAAAATTCGAAAGAAAACCTCGAAGAATGAAACAGACTATAGGTTTAGTCGCCTCGCACTAATCCGTCGACTAATCGGTTGCTCCGATAATGGGATATTCGATTCCAGAATGGCTCCACCAAGAACCGAGTTCAAAATAGGCATACTTAGCACCAAAAATGGGCGTGGATGGGGGTGGTTTACCCCAGAATCTGGCGGACTCATTAAAATCGATAGACCCCAAAATATAATTTTTGGCATGTTTTTTGTAATTTCAGCCAGCTTTACATTATCTATCCCCTAATTTGGTCGCTGCATATATTGCACTCACACACAACCCCTATGTGATCAGAGTTGCTCAGACCATTTTGAGTCTCTGGTTCATCTTTTAGCTGAAAAGTTCGCCGCTGACCGGATTTAAAACTGGTATAAGCCCAAGATGGCTGTTTTTTTAAGCAATTCAAAAATTGATATTTCGAAAAAATTTTCATGGAATGACATGTATCTTCGCTCATGTAATTATGTATTTATTCACTTTTTACTGTATTTGCCCAATTCTGATCGAGATTTATCTTGCTGTTTGGTGAGGTGAGCAAAATCTCTGAGTGGAATTTTCGCTCG
Source organism: Mermis nigrescens (assembly GCA_036768485.1). Classification (NCBI taxonomy): domain Eukaryota; kingdom Metazoa; phylum Nematoda; class Enoplea; order Mermithida; family Mermithidae; genus Mermis; species Mermis nigrescens. Next base: position 1,138,978 of record JAVLUZ010000658.1, read on the forward strand.
CAGTCAGGCCCGTATCTAGGGGGATAATGGGCACGTACTCCCCCAAAACGAAATATGAGCACGATACTCCCTTTGCGTTTTTTCTAGCCAAAAATCGCAAAAAACTTTTTGTCGCTTCGCGCCAAATTTTAAAATTGCAATAAGAGTCGATTCAGTCTCAAGCGCGCGGTTTAAACTCTATTTTTAGTCTTTATACAACCAAAAGCGTATTTTGCATCTATGTCTTCCTTTTTACACAGGTTTTATGCAGAAAATGAGATTTGTTTTAGAGGGTGTCCATTGGATACTCACCATATTTTAGGCATTTGTGTAGCAAAATTTAAAATTTTAGAGCTCTAATGGTTGTAAAACATGTTTTTCAATTTATTTTTTGTTCCCCCATAATGTTTTGAAAAAATTTTGGTTGTGTTCTCCCCGGGAACAAATCATGGATACGGGCCTATTTTGTAATAACTTCGGAAGTAATTATTTGCAGTCAACTGCATGCAGGTAATATAGCACACAATGTAAAATTATATGCAGCCAAAAACCCGCGGCCTAGACTGCAGGTAATGTAGCACACAACGTAAAATTATATGCAGTCAAAAACCAGCGGCCTAGACTGCAGGTAATATAGCACAAAATGTGGGCACTGGCTATTAGCACGGCCGTGCCAATAGCCCTCGGTCTATTCGCACGGACATCTACAGTAATCAGACACGTGCATAATATTGTGCGAACCACTCAACTTGCGTACATAATTGAAAGAAATGATGAAATTTTACTAAACTTACCGAAGTTATATTGCTATCCATCTTTATTCACGTTTATTAATTAAAATTGCTTATTGTAAGGACAGTAGAAGTGTGCATACCAAGGTACTATAGGTATTTTGGTAGTAAATTTATTTCTACCGATTCATGTGCAGCAACGGCAAACATGAATAAAATACCTACACATATAAACTAATACCTACATTGGTAGGTATGTACTGTTACGAGATAAATTGGTCACCATGTTTCGGAATAACGTTCTAAATTCTAATTCAGGCTAAATTCTGGCTATCTGTGGGATAAGGCCTCCCGTCAAATTGTTATGCGGACTTATTCGTATATGTATGTGCTACAGCTAATATAAGTAATTGCTGTGCGTATATTGTAGGTGCGACGGAAACAGGCATACAGTAAGTACATAGACGTATTACACAGCTACAGACGAGTTGGACGAAACTACCGTCCTGTTAGACGAACGGGTACATACTCACGCACTAAAATATTATAACGAAAATTATTAATAGGGTTTCACATGGATTTCACTGTAGGCGTGACCACACCTGGGCGTGGGGGGTTTGGGGGGTATCCACCCCTCAGAAACCAAAATACCCCCAGAAATCAAAATACCCCCCAGAATTCAATTTTTGGAAATTTTTTTCGTTTTTTCGCAATTTTTTGATGCCAATGGATAGTGCTTGATGAGAAACGTCGAAAAATGGTGTTTTTATCGCCATACCATCATTTTTAAAGCCATTTTTCGACCTTCAAAAAAATCATGCACCCCCCAGAATTTTCTTGCTGCCCACGTATGGGCGTGACCTTGCATTATGTCAAAAATGTCCCAACTGAAGCGAGACTGTTTGTTATTCGAAAAACGTCGATTACTGTAGACTCGTGTACAATAAAGATATACGTACAAAAAGGGTATTTTCCATAACAGTACGTATGTATGTATGTGTATGTCTAGTGTATTTCATTTATCCGAGAGCTTTTTCAGTGAATGTTTTTCGAAGCTACAGTAACTCTTTCTTACTTACTGTAGGTCGTTCGTTAGAGCTCATTGTAGCTGTAGCAAAGTAGGGCTTTTCAATGAAATTTTTTGCGTTATTTATTCTCATCTCCCAAGTCCCAACATATGTACCTAATTCAAATTTAGTTGGTATCGGCTTACTTATATACATATATCTATAGTCTGTTTCATTTATTCGAGAGCTTTTTAGTCAATTTTTTCAAGGGCTACAGTATGCAAAACAAGATGGATTACTGTAATTTGGCAGATCAGCTCAGTGAGGGCGAGTGGCTGGAATTCTTCAATTTTAATGCACTAATCAGCCCTTATAACTTTAATTTAGGCACTTAATCAATGCTGGGACATACTACAGTAAGTGCGCTAAACAAAAAGCTGTCGGCTGGAATCGAGCCCGGGTTGCTTCGACTACAAGCAGAGTTTTACCACTGAGGTATGCAGGAGTTCCCGACGTTTCTTAACATCTTACTCTATTGTGTTTAAGGCGTCAACAGGATAAGTTGAATGCGCCATTTTTATCTGTAAGTTAATTGATCTGCTGGAAGACAAGGATAAATTATGCCGCAAAAATCTTATTGAAAAACCCTTCTTTACTACGTAGCTATGTATAGTGAGATCTAGCGACCTACAGTAAATAAGAAAGAATGGGTTACTGTAACCTCCGAAAACATTTACTGGAATAGCTCTCGGATCAATGAAACAGATAGACGAAAAAAATTAACGCCGTTTTTGTAATCAATTTATATTTATTCTCGAATTGTAATCCATGCACAGGGCTTCATGAAGTGAACTATAATACATACATATGTGTGGGTATCTAATGGCTTGACTTAGAAACGTGCAGAGGTTGAATACATAGTAAGGTATTTAAAGCCTGTTTCACTTAATTACAGTAGATTATACATTGCGATTATAGCATTGATTTGATATTTAATTATCCTAACCTCTCGGCTTATTGTCGATGAAAATTGTTTATACATATGTATGCATGAAGGCGGCGGGGCGGGTGCAGCTGGAATACCAACGCATTAACTGAGCGACTTAAAAGTTAACCTGATCGACGTTGAATTAGTGTATACTAAAATAGTTAGGGACTGCAAGCCTATGATTTAAGCCTACATATGTAAGTGTAAAGTGCAGGGATAGAACCCAACCCGTAAGCTATAGTCTGTTTCATTTATTCGAGAACTTTTTCAGTGAATTTTTTTGAAGGCTACAGTATGCATCACTAGGTGATTCACTGCAACTTGACAGAAAAGTTGAGTGGGAGCGAGTGGCCGCCATTCCTTCATTTTTAATGCACTTAACCGTCCAAGACTTAATTCAAGAATCTAAACAGTGCTGTGACATATACAGTAAGTGCGCTAAGTAAAAATTTTGCAGCAGGACGAACCCGTGTTGCTTCGACGACAACCAGACGTTCTACCACTACGCTAAGCGGAAGTTTTCAGCAATGTTTAAAATGCTAGTCTATTGCTTGTAACGGTCGATTTATAACAAGCTGCTTGCGCGAATTCCATCTGCTGGTTGCATGATCCGCTGGAATACGAGAATAAATTATGCCGTGAGAAATTTCATTGAGAAACCCTCCTTCCAATGTATGTATGTAGCTACAGTAATTTCTAAATGACCTACAGTAATAAGGAACGATTGAATTACTGTAGCCTAGGAAAGATTCGATGAAAACGGAGATACTTTTAAAATTTATGAACGAACTTGTGTGAAACGGTCTATAGACGTTTAATGTAGGTCGGGGGATGGACCCCCAAAAATATCGTGTCCTATGCTTAGTATATATTATTTAATAAATTGTGGTGTACAGTATCTTGACAATCATTGAATACCTTTAAGTTATCCTCAATATTATTTATTAACAAATATAATTGCTTCAAAGAGGATATTAGAGGTTATGCAGTAATTATATAGCTGATGTCATATTATCTTCTCACTGTAGAAAACACATCAAAGCAATGCAATGATGTACTATTTACTGTATCTTTCCGCTTCTGCAAAGCGCTAAAATGCAGGTGTCTAAAAACTGCAGTCAGTGCTGCACAAAACATAGGATATGCAGCATGCGTATTCATTTTTATACAATAGTTTGTTCCATTCTAAACGGCCCATTTTCGCTTTACCGCTTATTACTGTAGCCGAAGATTGTACGGGTTAGTTTGGTATGACAGTCTGTCAGATGCGCCACATAATAAACGAAGTATATTAAACCTCAATACGAAGTATTTAAAGCAACCAGCTGTTACGAAAGCATAATTGAAGAAGCCGTTTGTGCAGTTGAAATTTATTCCAGTACATAAGACCAACTAATCATGAAACTAAAAAGCGAGTAGTACAGCGATCGTAGAGGGCGGACGAATAATTTAACTGTGATCGGATGCATGAATGAGAACGCAGGATTCTCTGTTCGCAATCAACATGACTCATAATAAAATTTACTGTAATTGTGTGCACCGGACCAGTGTTGCCAGGTTGGCCGAAAATCGGCCAAAATTGGCCGATTTTCAGGCTTGATGTCCGATTTTGGCCGGTTGAAAGTCTTGGCCGATTTTGATGGCCGATTTTTTTAACAGTTTGGCCGAATTTGGCCGATCATAAAATTTTTCTGAATAAGGAAGGTTGTTGCTATGCTGCGTATTATTGTTTATGTCTACTTACTGTAAGAAGAAGGCACAAAACAAAAATTACAACAATTTACAAAAGAACAACAAACCAGCAAGGACTGTGGACTCGAGTCCGCCCTTCCGGCCCGGCACCCACCCACCCAGCCCAGGTTTCCTTCATTCATCCCCCACACCCAATTTCCTTCCCATTTCGTTCATGTATCTTCACAACACAACACATTAATCAAATCAAACCACTCCTTATGTCGTGTCATTCGTGTCTGCTTAGTCTGATGGGGCATCACTTATCCGCCCCCCGGGGGCGGATAATTTTTATTATCCGCCCCCCGGGGGCGAATAATTTTTTATTATTCGCCCCCGGACTCACCGTCCCCGAACCTATCAGAAATGAGTGTTTTTAAGAAAATCGGTGAGAACCATTTATTAGATAAAAGTTTCCATATATTTACCATTACGGGGGCGAATAATAAAAATTATTGCCCCCGGGGGGCGAATAACAAAAATTATCCGCCCCCGGGGGGCGGATAAGTGATGCCGTCTGATGGTGTACGTTGTCACTCGCTATTGGTTTCCTACACACGTTAACTGATTGCCGCTTTTAAGGACTCAACTATGCCATCACCGGTTAAAAAGAAACGCAAATCCGGATCTCATACATTTGTCAAATCTTGGCTTCGGGAACCAATTTTCAAATCGTGGCTAATAGAAGGCAAAGATGGTTCTGCTCACTGTAAAGTATGTTCTGCTAATCTACGCCCAAAACACGATGCTCTTGTTGTACATATTAAGTCGGTCAAGCACATTAAAGCTGTTAGTGACTTTGAAAGTTGCCAACAAACACATTCATTGACGAGTTCTACTGGATTTACACATCGAAAAGAGCAGAGCTCTGCTGAAGTAGTTAAGAAAGCTGAATTGAACTTAGCAGTATTTATCGTCGAACATTCCTCTATACTCACTATTGATCATCTCAGCGAAATGTTGAAGCGGTTATTGCCAAATGATTCGGTTGTTGGAAATATAAAGGTGAATAGGCGCAATCATACTTACCTACATCTTCAAAAATACAGGGTGGCCCTTTTATTTAAGTATAACCGATTTTATTATAACACAACTTAGGCAGCTTCTAAATGCCCTACCTCCAGCTTTAACTGATATTGATCTCGATAAGGCCATATCTGAATACAACGTGCTTGTGAAGAATGAATGGAAGTCAGCACTGCAAAATGATCCGGCTCTGTTTTGGGCCGAAGTCATTGAAGATGACAATAGCAATGGTGTTCTTCCGCGCTTTCAAAACATTACCTCATTTGCAATGTCTGCTTTAAGTTTGCCTTTTTCTAATGCTAGTGTTGAACGAGCTTTTTCTGTATTAAACTTGCTGAAGACTAAACTAAGAAATCGCTTAGATGTCAAGACTACTGATGCTTTATTACGTGTTCGTTTTTTGCTATGCTGGAAGGGTGAGGATTGTTGCAGCTTTACTGTTACCAAAACCATGCTTCAATTGTTTAAAAATACAATGTACAGTCCTATAATTTGTGATGATGATATCGTGTGCCTTAATGAACCGTTCTTAGATTCGGGTGATACTTTGTTGAATGTTCAAAATGCGTTTAATGTAGTAGATATTTCACCCAGTAGTTGATTTGAATAAATTTTATCCGTTTTCTTATTTTTCAACTATATATACATAGTTTGGCCGATTTTGGCCGGAATTTACCTTTGCTCTTGGCCGATTTTGGCCGGTTGTAAATGTCGATTTGGCCGATTTGCCTTTTCAGAGCTGGCAACACTGCAGGACGCTTGCAGCTTGCTTCAGGGTTGCCAGGTGGCAGGAGAATTCTCCTGAATTCAGGAGAATCTAAAATTTTCAGGAGCAGGAGCAGGAGAATGGGCTTTTCAGGAGAAATTTCAGAAGTTGTAAACATGCAGGAGAATGCAGGAGAATTTTAAAATGTCAGGAGAATTCAGTGGAATCCTGAAAATCTAGGAGAATTCAGGAGAATTTTCAAAACTTAAACAGCAAGTTATAATGATTATCATACATTGACCTTCTTACTGTACTTACTGTAGTTATGTAATATGCTTAGATCTTTCACATTAAGAATTTATTTCGTTCATAGTTAAGACCTAAGTGTTAAGTTATAACTATATCCAAATAAGTTTCGTGCTTCCGTAGTAAATCATTCATTCATTCATTTATTTATTCACTTAATATCACGAAGTGCAGAAATACATAGCTTTACACACCGTCTAATTGTTTTTATCAGTTCCGCCAGACGTTTGCAAACACCGTTTTCTTCGCACTTTTTGGTACTATTTGTCAACCAAAATTTTGGGAAATGGAAAAAATCCTGGGCTTGGTTGGCAGTTGTGGAAGCTTTTTGTAATGTTAAAAATGCGTTTGAGAGAGTTCGACAGCTAGTGATCGACCGGGGCCCCGGCCCCGGCCCGGCAATCCCCGGCCATTTTTCAGCATCCCCGGCCCCGGCCGGGCAAGGTCAAAAAATGGCCGGGGCCGAGAAAAAATTTAGTGTAATTCGTATTTTGTACAGGCTGTGATACTGGCACTTATTTATCAATGAGCAAGTGTTAATTTTGAGAACTGTACTGATTAGACCATATGTATACTTACTTAGTCCTTGTCATAAGTTTTCTACTGTGTATAAATGAGCTTTTAATGAATGAATGTTCAGGAAAATCTGCATATTTTCGATTCCTCCACTTAACTTATTTAAACTAAATGCTACTTTTAACTCATTCATTCATAGCTATGGCTAAAAGATTTAGAGTTGACAAATACGTTCTATTTCTAGTTAGAAATTGTACGTTTTTAACAAACTATTTCTACAAAAAACACTTTTACATTCATTTGAATGGGAACCGTGTGCTTTAAAACGCGTTTCCTGTGTAATAGTTATTAGGACCGAGGTTAATTATAGGCGAATATAAACTACGCTGCAGAATTGCGTCCGATCCGATAAACTAAATATGTCTCAAATAGTTTCCTAGGGTCCAGAGTTGAGGGAGGGGTGAAATCCCAAATTGGAGGACCAGAAAATTAGTGGCAAAACAGGGTCTTTTGACTTTTAATTGTATATTTTAGCTAATTTCTGAGTTTCTAACGCCAAGAATTACTAAAATTGTCTCAAAACGGCGCGAAGCGCCTAAAATTTGACATTTCTGCATTCTAAATTTAAATTTTGCCATTTAAAAGATGTATAGGACAGACAATTTTTCATATCGGAGGGAAATGCCGAAAAATTTTTGGAATTTTATACCTTTTTACAGTTTTTATCTTCCCAAAAATCTTTGTACATGTACAAAGATAGTCCTGGTCTTTGTACATCGGGAAAAATCTTTGGCGAATACAAAAAACACTCTTTTGTACATGCAAATTTTTGTATACTTTAATATGGTACAGTAACGATTTCAGTGTGGTAGTAGAACATAGTTTTTCGACCTTTAGTAGTGTATTTGGCTAATTTTTGGGTTCCTGAATATTTGACATTTTTCCATTTTTCCATTCTAAGCGCAGTGTTGCTTATTACAAGATTTAATTCGCATATTACAATTTTTGTAATATTTCTCATTTGTAGTACAAGTTGTTTTAGCTTTCTCAGTCGAGTTTTATGTGTGAATTCCATCAGAAGCTCATAAAAATTTCGGCACTTCGCGCCGAACTATCAACTAAATTCAGGCCGAATTATCACATTTAGAAGCACGGTCTTTTTGTATTTGGGGAAGATTTTTGCTGATGTACATAGACGTTTCAGGACCGTCTTTGTACATGTACAAAGATTTTTGAAGAACAAAAACTGTAAAAAGGTGTAGAATTCCTTATTGAAAATTCTACCATTTTAAAGATTTTCAAAGGGGGGGTAAGCGGCTGCAAAAATGGAGCCGCTTACCCTCCTTCCCCTGAAAATAGCCGAGGAATATACATGTGACAGAGGATTTGGGCCATCCCCCATCTCCGCTTTGAAGCCCCGAACTTCCTTGAAAGTCAGAAAATATTTAACCACCCTCCCCCATTTTTTGGCGAAAGCCTGTGCTTTTTTGGCTATTTTTATGTGTTTTTACCATTTTTGATCTAGTCGCTAACCCCCTCCTTCTAAAAATGGCGCGGGACCCCTACCCTAGATTTCCAGCCGTTACATGTAGGTATACTGAGGGAACCTCATAAAATTTTAAGCGATTACATGCATGTTTTATAGTGATAGTTTATCTATTTACTCTAGCTCACATAATAAAATAATGTATCACTTCGTGAAATTCTAATAGTTAGGTACACTTTTGCCATACTAAAAAATTAAGTTCAAAAAATTCAAAAGGTTTTCACCAAAAATCGTCTGACAGTGACTTGTGTCTTGGACCCTGAGGGGGTAATACCCCTCCCCATATGGGAATGTGTGATGTCTCATTTATTACATCCAATACCTATTGCATCCAATTGCTACAGCAGCAGTAGCCGTAGCTAAGATTCGAATGATACAGAGTGTGCTAATAGCAGCGACATAGACCTTATTGATGATTCAGACAATGAAACACTAGACTAAATTTGTTTCTTGTGACATAAATAGTAATAAAACTTGATATGAAAAGCCATTTACTACTGAATGGAGCAATCGCTCATTATTTCTTTCCTATGCCCCCACCCCAAGTATGTGTCATGCAATAATATTTTCCTTGTCTGACCCCGGCCAGCCCCGGCCCCGGCCCGGCCGGGGCCCGGGTTGGTTCCAGCCCCGGTACCGCCCCGGCCCCGGCCAAAAAAGTCGCCCCGGTCGATCACTAGTTCAAACTTCAAAAATTTTTTGGCGCTTCGCATTGGCGTAGCCAGGATTTTTTCAGGGAATTCCAAAAAAATTTTTCAGTCTAAAAAAAACTCAAAAAAAATGCGCAGGGCCGATTAAATAACATGTTTTTTTTGGCTTTTCACATCATCCTGCACGATTTAAGCCGACTAAAAATTAAATTTTCTTAGGAAATTTTTTTTATGTTTTTGATAGGAAAAAATGCTTCTGTATGCTATGGCATGGCCAACTAATTTTTTGATTTTCCACCAATAGAAATGGTAGAAACTTGCCAAATAATAGAATAAACCGGCCGCAGCTCCGAATTTTGATTTTAATCCTTAAGCCGCGCCAATTGCAGCATCTTTATCGACAATCTGGTCTAGAACTTCACTACGATTTGATTTAATTCTTTTTGTTATTAATATTTTGTTTTTCAAAATACCACATTAAGGTGCTCACAGGTACGACAAAACCGTTGAAGTGGTTCAGAAGATTTATAATTTTTGTGGTCCTTCATATAAGTTTACAGTCAACAAAAAAATACTGATATTCGGCGGCATGCAATTGATTGTCTTTGCATTACTAATTGGATCAATGCAAGTTGATATCATACTACCAGACAAACTGTGCTCAAAATTTTGTCATTTATACAGCTTATATTGCGGAAGATGTTTGATGCAAAACGACTTTAGCCCCAACAAATTTTTTTTGCGTATGGTTGCAAAAATTATGGTCTTTTTGAACTTTTTCTTATTATTGCAACATGGCGACATTGAAACAAACCCTGGTCCTAAACGTCAGACAAAAGTTTTGATTAGTTTGCAGACAAAAGACATTTACAAGAGTAAACCCATTACGGCACCCTGTGTTTGTTGTCATTCAAACATTGGCGATGGCAACTTGGCTTTTCAGTGCATTTATTGTGGTTTGTGGGAGCACACCGCGTGTGCTTCTATCTTGGACAACTTTAATACTAAATTTGCTGCTTTGTTGTCTGATGCCTCTAAACTATTCATTTATTCTTGCACCAAATGCTGCGCTTGCAGCGTTAATACACTTGCTTTAAACTCCTATCATTTGCTGTAGAAGCCAAACTTTGCTCCTTTGCCCGCTGAGCCTGTGGATTTTGCTCAATTGTCAAAGATTTCTGCAGCCGCCCCTCATTGCCCTACATTTGCAGGTGGACCTCCTTTTTGCAGCAGGCCTGTTTGTGGCCCATCGGTGTTGGACTCAAATTGTATATCCATTGACCTTCAAGAACATTCTACCAGGGCTGTTGGTTTTAACATCAAGAACTAAAAACCGGCATCACTTTTGATCAAGAAAAGTTTGATCTAGCCAAAGTTTGTTGCTTGGCAGTTGACCAGGATTTTGATCCCAATGACATTACCAATTGCTATCATTTGGGAGGGGCAATATACCTAATCAAAAATACAAACGCTTGCTCAAAATACAATTTTCCTCAGCACACGCCCACAACTTATGGTTGTGAGCTTTCCAGTTGCCCAAACCTGTGGCGGGCAACAGATGGGATCCTACGCTAATCTGCTTTTGATGCATTTTGTCAAATCAGGAGCATCAGGATGCTTATAAGGAGTGTCATTTACATTGAACATCCGGCGCTGATGCTAACAAGCATTGATTGATGTGGAGGAAAAATTTGCGCATAATTTGAGGATGTGGATTGCAGGCCCCTGGCGGCCGGCAGTCAGTTTTGCGTTGTTGTTTATTTAATGCACGTACGTAGTATATTAAATAAACTGAATGAGTTTGATGCATTTTTAACAGCAAATGATTTCAATATTGTGTGTGTGTGTGTGTGTGTGTGTGTGTGTGTGTGTGTGTGTGTGTGTGTGTGTGTGTGTGTGTGTGTGTGTGTGTGTAAATCCTGATCAACTCCTAGTGTATCTAATGGCTTACTTTGCGATTTAAACTATTTTAATGTGTATTGTCCCAATAGGATCAATCAAAAAGGTGGAAGTGTTTTTATTATTTCAAAAAGTACTTTAAAATCCTACTTGCCGAAAGTATTGGAAAATCTTTTCAGTGAAGAAATAATTGCTGATTTCATTGGCGTAAGCTCCAAGATTTGTATGCTACTTTTTACAGGGTGCCGGATTATGATTTCTCCCACATGAGAATGCTTTGCCATGTTATAGAATGGGCCTCTCAGATACAGTATCCTTTTGTCATATTAGGTGATTTGAATTTTCCTAATGTAGACTGGTCTAGTTTTATTTTACCTTCAAATCATATTAACAAATCTTTTTGCAAGTGCACGCTTTCTCTGTCTTTAAGTCAAAAAGTTCCTGAACCAACACATGGTATGCATATTTCAGATGTCATTTTTGATGCCCATTCTGTCAAAAATGTTGAAGTCAACCCACGTTTTTCTACTAGTGATCACCATATGTGGGCAGCAAGAAAATTCTGGGGGGGGTGCAACATTTTTTTGAAGGTCGAAAAATGGCCTTAAAAATGGTGGTATGGCAATAAAAACACCATTTTTCGACGTTATTCATCAAGCACTATCCATTGGCATCAAAAAATTGCGAAAAAAAACGAAAAAAATTTTCAAAAATCGAATTCTGGGGGGGTATTTTGATTTCTGAGGGGGGGGGTATTTTGGTTTCTGGGGGGATGCATACCCCCAAACCCCCACGCCCAGGTGTGGTGATCACTCGGTTGTTAC